>JARBWK010000007.1:34245364-34581957 GCA_030556195.1 Anolis apletophallus
GGGGCCAGGCGTCTGATATGACGCAGATGGAAGAAGGCTGTTCTACTGATAGTGGACACCTGGGCTTCCATCGTCAATCGAGAGTCTAATGGACACCCAGGCTCTTCACTCGGTGAAGGGGCGCAAAGGTCTCGCTGTCTAGGGTTGAGTAATTTGATGGTCCCACCACTCTCCGGCCAGCCACAGGATCTCCAATTTTGCAGGGGTTCACTTTCAGCCTGCTAGCCCAAAGCCATCTGGTGACAAACTCCAGACACTGATATGGGTACACAGTGCTGTGTCTGGTTGACCAGCCATCTTCAGGATAAGTTGAGTGTCACCTGTGTAATAGTAACACTCTAACCCGAAGTCTCGGAGAGGCTGTGCGAGAGGTTGCATGTAGATAAGAGGGGGAGAGGATGGCTTAGGGCACACAACAAGATAGGGGAGACCTTTCCGATATCCACCCTCCCCACTCAACCGGCTGACCTCGGTTATGGAGGAAGGAGGACAGCCAGTCGAGAGCTGTACCTCTGATTCCCACAGCCGAGAGCCGATGAATCAGAAGGTCATGGTCGACTGTGTCAAAAGCCACTGTGATATCTAGCAACACCAGAAGAGCCCCTCCTGATCCAGTTGGCAGTGGAGTTGGTCCACGATGGATACCAGCACCGTCTCCGTTCCATGTCCAGCCCGGACATGTCACAATGTATTATTATTATTATCATCAATTTATGTATCCTTTTAGTTTAATCTGTTGAAGTTTACTTTAAGTTCTAGTTTTGGAAGACATTTGAGACAAGTCAAAAGGATAAATTAAAAAGAAATCAGCAATGCTTAAATATGCAACCCCACCACCAACTTCTTCCACCAGGTTGGAGTCATATCACCTATGGGCCTTTTGGCTCTATGTATCTCCTTTTGCACTTTACTAATGGCTCTTTCTAAAAAATAAAATGGACAACTGAAGGAGGTTAATTCCTAGAAAAATGTTCCCGGCCTTGCTCTAACATAGAGGTATGTAGGGCACTAGGTGTGAAAGTGAAACTAGGACAAGCTTTGCATATGACTCCCCATAAGAGAACCCTGACTCGTATTGATTAATCCACTCAATTGTGGAATGAATTTATTCACTGGAGCTTTTCCAGTTAGGCCTCATGCAAGTTGATCTCTGAGTTGACATCCAAATTCGCACATACAAAATATAGGTTTCAGCATAACTTGCCTTTAACTTTCCTGTTCCTATGCCAACTATCAACAAGTGCAGGCACTTATAGACATTTCATGATGACACTTACCAACCACTGACATTTCAGGGACGCTTGCAGTATAAACCTCTTCAAGAAACATTGGTTCATTGTCATTGATGTCATGGATTTTGATCACAAATTCTGATTCGGTTCCACTGGCCTTAGCGTTCTTCTGTTAATAGCCTGGGCACGTAGGGTATAGTAAGCTTTCTCTTCCCTGTCAATTCTTCTTGTGGCATGAATGTCACCCGTTCTCTCATCAATAACAAAAAGAGTGCCAGCCCCATCTCCTGACAAAATGTACTTGAGGGAACCATCTCCTTTGTCTTGGTCCGAATGAAGCTAGGGGAGAAAAGAGGGGGTAGGATTGGGGAGAAAAAAAAAGAGATTTTTTAAAGGACCAAAGTAAAGAACTTTAATAATAATACAAGTAATTATTTTAAAAAGCTACAGAGTGTTTTCAAGTACAATTTGCATCAACAAAGCAAAGTGTATTTCAATTTACAGTGACTTAAGACACAATGTAAACCCTGAATGTATGTATACATGTGTCTACTGTATGTGTGTAGCATTCATGCTTTTATAACATCTTTGAAGCTCAACATAATCTTTATAGTGCAACTCCTATGGCAGATTTTAAGCTTTTTTCCTCCCCAGCAACACCTGTTCTGTGTCGTAGAACATTTGTGTCACAAATCTTGAAGAAGAATTTTATGCTAATACTGACCTTTTCATTCCTTGAAAAAGAATCTATTAAACATTCAAAACCTGCTGTGTTAGTTGTAAATTCTCTAAGCAGATAAGGGACATGGCAGGATACATGGCAATTAAGAAAAGCAGAATAGCTGGGGCTGATGTTGAACATTTTTTAAAGTGAAATCTTACCATTTGTTCCAAATGCAAAATGTACCGAGAATCCTGCCTTCCTAGACAATATTTTTGAGCTCTTAAGATTTCTGTATTTCAATCAACACCAAAAAATATCCATGGATAGTCAAATGGAGGACTTGTAGCATCAAAATTGGTAGGTTACATACCTGTGACCATCTTTCTTCGAGTGAAGCTCTGTGAATCCACACTTATGAAGTTTGCGCGCCAGCGGGCTTCCCAACGAAACTTTTCCAGTTTGAAACTTTTTGGCGGTAGCTCCGCCCAGCCAACCCGGAGGGCATAAAAGCGCCTCCAGCGCGCCACGCCATTCCTTCGCCACATAGCAACAAGGAAAGGGTGGTTTGAGAAAGAGGGGATGGCCGGGCGGTGTCGTGTGGATTCACAGAGCTTCACTCGAAGAAAGATGGTCACAGGTATGTAACCTACCATTCTTTCTTCGAGCTCTGTGAATGCACACTTATGAAGATTTACCGAGCTGAGGTAAAGGAGGTGGGAACAAACCAGCCAGATTGTAGAAAAATGAACAGGTTTATTGCAACCAGCAACCTGAATAAATAACATGTTAAACACATAGTATATGAGTGGGAGGCAGGCTCCCACTTGTAAACACAGTGCAACAAGCACCATTCATGCCAGGCACGCAGGCCTCAAACATAAGTGCAATCATAGCAGAAAGTGCAACAAGCACCATTCATGTCAGGCACACAGGCCTCATAACAGTGAGTGCAACAAGCACAACCTGAGAACAAAGGGTGCACAACTGGTGCAACCTACCCGTAAATGGGTAAAGCGCGCTTTAACCGGTAGACTGTGCCCCTACCTGGGGCACGGCACATACTTAACATTGACAGTGCAATGCACAGGAGGGGTTCGAACGACGCAACTGTCGATCGACCAGTGCAAAAACAAGGGAGAACTGGGGCTGACTACTCTGCAGCACCTAGAGGGGTCCTTGGGTTAAGAATCGACCGCAAGGCCGCCTCCCTCCCAAACAGGGTGTCTACCGGTAATGAGATATAAAGGTAGAGGTTGGCCCAGATGGCCGCCCTGCAAATTTGGTCAGGGAATCCCTTGGAGGAACGCAGTTGACGTGGCCACTGCCCTAGTTGAGCGTCCCTTAACCTTAGATGGGCACGGTTGACGGGCTATCTGATAGCACAGTTCAACCAGGGATGCTACCCAATTAGAAAGTCTCTGTGCCGACACCGGCAAGCCCAGCTTGTCGGTGGCGTATGACACAAACAGTCGGGTCGTCGGCGGTAATCCGCCGACCGGTTCTTGTAGGTCAGAAGGGCCCTTCTGGCGTCGAGGCCGTTGCCCTCGAGTCCGTGTCCCGGTTTGGGCCAGTCCCAAGTCGGAAGCACGATGTCCGTGTTCAGGTGGAGCAGGGGACACCACCTTCGGCAGAAAGGTGATGTCCGTCCGCAGGATGGCCCTGTCTGCTAAAAACAGCAGGTAGGGTTCGTCGACACGGAGCGCCGCCAGCTCGGAAGAAGGGCGGCGCCGCCGAAGCAATGGCGACCAAGAAGGCCACCTTCAGGATAGGAGCCGCAAGTCGATGGATGACAGCGGCTCAAGCGGTGGGGATGTCAGGCAGGACAGCACCAGGTCCAAGTCCAACCCGGTGTAGGTGGATGCACCGGGGACGAGTGTTGTTCACACCCCTCAGGAACCTCTTGACCATCGGGTACTGGAACAGCGAGGACCGCCCCTCTGCTGGTTCTGCCAGGTGAGGGCCGCCAAGTGGGTCTTCACCGAGGACATGGATAGACCCCTGTCGACCAGTTGTGCCAGGAATTCCAAGACCGATGAGACTACCAGCGGGAAGACGGTGGTAGACCGGGAAGCCTGGAACCTCTCGTAGCGGGCGATGCAAGCCGCGTGCGCCCAGCGGCGTGGCCGGCTTGTGGGCTGCTGCCAGGATCGCTGCTACAGCTGGGGAGACCTCTGGTGCCGGCGAATCCTCCACGCAGTCAAGTGCAAGGACTGAAGGTCCGGGTGGAGGAGCATCCCGTTCTCCCGAGTCAGTAGGTCTGGTCGGTGAGGGAGCGGCATGTAGTCCTGACCCGCTAGGTGTAGCAGGGTCGGGAACCAGACTTGTCTCGGCCAGTAGGGAGCGATGAGGATGCAATCGGTCCCTGTGAGCTGGATCCTCTCGGCGATCCGAGAAGGAGGAGCGGGAACGGCGGGAACAGATAGAAGAACCCCGTCGTCAGTCGAGCAGAAGGGCGTCCCGAGGCATCCCGGTGTGCATCCGGGGCAAGCCTTGCACCGAAAACTGGCAGTTGGTTGTTTTCCGGCGATGCGAAGAGATCTGCGTCCGGGAACCCCCACCGCTGAAACACACGGTGGAGCTCGTCCGGATGCAGCATCCATTCGTGGGACGACCAGCTGGTCCTGCTGAGGCAATCCGCTTCCTCGTTCTCGACACCCGGAGATGGATCGCCCTGGGAGTTACTTGATGGTGGACGCACCACTCCCACAGGTTCTGGGCTAGGGCCAGGAGTTTCCTCGAGCCCGTCCGCCCTGCTTGTTCACGTAGTACATGGCCACGATGTTGTCTGTCCTGACCAGTACTACTTTCCCAGTGACGGGGCGAAGGCCCGGAGAGTCTTGGTGATGGCCAGAAGCTCCAGATAGTTGATGTGATGAAGCTTCTCCACCGCCCGACCACTGTCCGTTGACAGACAGGGTGCCCGAGTGGCCTCCCCATGCCTGTAATGACGCGTCGGTCGTCACTGTGATGGCTGGGTCTACGGTGGAAGGGTACTCCCCTGCACACGTTGCTCTTGGGCGCCCACCATCGGAGGGAGTCCTTGACCGCCTTTGGCAGGGATAACCTTTTTGAGTGGTGCTCCCTGAACGGGTCGAAATGGTCGAGGAACCAGCGCTGCAGTGGTCTGAAGCAGTCTCGCCAATGGGGTCACAGCTACTGTCGAGGCCATGTGGCCTAAGGTCACTTGGTTTGTTTCGCCGTGATGGCGGGCCTGTTGCAGCTGTGTATCTCGCGTCGAAGAGCCTGGAATCTGACGTCTGGCAGATAGGCGAGCTGATCGACGGAGTTGAATATCGTGCCGATGAACTTGATGGTCATCGTAGGGACCAGCTGGGACTTTTCCTCGTTGAGGCGCAGACCCAATGAGGAGAGTAGTTGTAGGGTCGTAGAGACCTGTTGATTCAGAAGTTCTGGAGACTGGGCCGCCAGCAGCCAGTCGTCCAGATACGGAAAAATCAGTTTTCTGCCTCCTCAAGTGCGCAGCCACGACCGACATGCACTTTGAGAATGTTCGAGGTGCTGTCCTGAGGCCGAACGGGAGGACGTTGAACTGGTACGCCCTCCCGCCACCTTGAAGCTCAAGCGTCGATGAGCAGGTCGAATCGAGACGTGGAAATATGCGTCTCGAGGTCGATCGGCGCAAAGTGGTCGTTGGACCGGAGAAGTGGGAGAATGGGCGACACTGACACCATCCTGAATTTCCTCGGCGAAACGTGCGCGTTTAAGTCTCTGAGGTCAGGATGGGTCGCAGGAACCGTCTGGCTTCGCACGGTGAAATACCGTGAGAAGAATGCCCTCTTTCCTTGCTCTTGGGGAGCTGTGAAATCGCTCCCTTTTGAAGCAACGTCGACCTCCTCAAGATCACCCTGGACGGCTGTGTCTCGACGATGAACCCGTGGGTGGAAGTTCGTCGAACTCAAGGCATAGCCGTCTTCGACAATCCGGAGAACCCATGCATCTGAGGTGATGCGTCGCCAGGCATCGATGTAGCGGGCCAGGCGATCTCCGAATGGCGGGTGTGGTGGTGGAGGTCGAAGGATGGGAGGAGGCATGGTGGTGGCAGCGGTACTTTGCGACAAGGCGGTGTCGTCCAGCGCCCCGTCAAACGCGACGGTTGGATTGTCCATTGCCATTGCCATGGCGAGGTCGGGACTTGTTTCCCTGTCGGGGTCTGTTGGACTGTTGTTGCTGCCTCGGCTGCTGCTGTTGTTGTTGCTGAGGCGCCGAGTACCTCGGGGCTTGGCGGTACTGCTGCTTGGGCTGAAACTTGGCCCGTTGGTAGTACTTCGGCCTAGGTTGTGGTTGAGGCCGGTCCAATTTTGCTGTCAAGACTGTAAAGTCGTGAGTGGCCTTGAGTCTGTCGTCCGTGCCCGCAAAGAAAAGTCCCTGGGCATCGAACGGCAGATCCTCGATCGTCTTCCTCGACCGTGGAAAGGCCAGAGGATTTGAGCCACGCGTGTCTCCGGATGGCGACACCGTGGGCCAGCAGCTTCCCCGAAGTGTCCGCTGTGTGGCGGGCCATAAGGATCTGATGGTGTGCTAGCGACTCTGCCTCCTGGGAAATGGAGAGAAGCGCCGTCTGCTGCTCGAGAAAGATCCTGGAAAAAGGGTTGAGCCCTTTCCCAGAGGATCTGGTGATACGCTGCCATACAAGCGCCGTAGTTGGCCATCTTGGTCAACAGGAGCCCGGCCTTGTAAATCTTTCGACCCGTTGTGTCGAATCTCCTTCCCTCCTGATCTGAGGCGCCGCAGATTCTCGGCCCGAGGTTTGGGCGGAGGTGACGATCATCGAGTTCGGCACTGGATGGTCGTGGAGCCAGCTCCTCTCCCTCTCGTCTATCTTATACCATGCCTCGATGTGACTTGACGTAGGAGGGATGGTAGACGGAGTTGCCCATGATGCCTTGACCGCCTCCTCCAGCGGTTCTAGCATAGGAAGGTGCGGTTGGGCCGCATCTTCGATCTGCACCCGTCTGAACACTGGGCAAGCGCTGGACCTCGTGGGGACATAGGTTTGCATCCCCAGGGATCTCGCCATCCGGCCCATCTGCTCACCGAAGGCCTTCACGTTGTCCGTCGGCGAAGAGGAGGGTTCGGCGTCACAGCCCGTATGGGAGGGCGTTCTGTCCATGTTGAGGGACAGGATGGATCCTGATCTTATCGATCGAGGACCTCGCCATCCTCCATCTCGTCTCCCGACCAAGGCTGGACCGTGTCTGGGATCACCGGCGGTTGTGATTGTGGAGGCGACCTGGACGTCGACGGGATGTTTGGCATCTCTGGCGACACAGGAGGAGGTGTTCGCTTGGCGGGGCCAGGGCGAGCCTCGTGGTCTGCCTGCCTTTGTCTGGCGAAGTTATAAAAGTTGTCGAACCGAGGTCTGTCCCGGAGGGGGGGGACGACGGTCTGGGCAGAGTTCTCTGGCGACACATGATGCTCTACCCCTGTCTCCACAGCGAGAACAGGGACAGGCGAAGAGTCGGGGCAGGAGACTGAAGACGATGACGTCAGCGTCCTGCGCCTTTTCGGTGAGGGAGGTCTCGAGGCAGCGGCCTCCAGAGACTTGCCCGGAGTCACAGGAACCAGGCCTCTGGTCTGGGCTCTACGGGCTTCTTCACTCGACCTCCGGAAAGCTATCTCCATAGCCCGATCGGAGGGAGTCCTCGAGATGGCCGACCTCTGGGAGAGGCCCGACGCCATTGAGCTTGTCGATGCTCTTCGAGGAGGAGGCAGCTGGACCGTTTCGGTGGTTACGGTGCAGGGCCTCTTCGACACCGAAGTCTTCAAGTCTTCGAGGAGACAGACTTGGTGGTATTCTTCTCCTTGTGCGGACGCTTCCCAGCCGGGCGAGCGGTCGGCGCAGCGGGACCGAAGCAGCCGCCTCGGATCCCAAGGAGGCAGATGGGACAGCCGTCGCCATCTGTGGAGGGCAGAGAGCACGCTCCGTGAGGTAGGCCTGAAGCCTGCGGGCTCTCGCTCTTCGAGTGGCGGTCGAGAAGGCCTGGCAGTGCCGGCAGGCAGGAACGACGTGTCCCTCCCCGAGACACCGAAGGCACTTCGAGTGACCGTCACAGTCCGGGATCTTGCTACCGCAGGATAAACACCTTTTGAAACTGGTTGTGGACATGCTATGCTCACACAACCAGCCGTATTTCCGATGTTGCCCAAGTGGCGGAAAACAAAGGAATGGCGTGGGCGCGCTGGAGGCGCCTTTTATGCCCTCCGGGTTGGCTGGGCGGAGCTACCGCCAAAAAGTTTCAAACTGGAAAAGTTTCCGTTGGGAAGCCCGCGCTGGCGCGCAAACTTCATAAGTGTGCATTCACAGAGCTCTCGAAGAAGAACTTTAGTTAATCTGGACAGGATGGACATGTTGTAATCTCAAGATGTTGTTGTCATCGCAGAAAATCTAGCTAGCATAGTAAATGATGGAAGAGCCAGAGAGCTGTTCCCTAGCATCTGGAGAGCCATTTTTAACTCCTCATTTACCTATCCATGAAACAGCTCTAGTTGTCCTGAAGAAGAGAAGTTAGCTAGTGATTCATAATACATATTGGGATTGGGAAACACTGACGTTATTTTAATCAAAATATTATATCACATTATAGTACAACAAGGAAGAAGATAAACAATATTCACCACTCTTCCCCACAATAAGAGAAGACAACACAGGTTTATTTATTTATTTACATCATTTATATTCCGCCCTTCTCACCCCGCAGGGGACTCAGGGCGGATCACAATGCACATATACAGGCAAACATACATACATATATATATATATATATATATATATATATATATAGACAGACAACAAGCTACACAATTGGTCGAAAGCTCACCCTGACCCAGGCAGGCCTCAAACTCATGACCTTCTGGTCAGTGGAGATCTTATGCAGCTGACTCCCAGCCAGCTGTGCCACATTCCCGGTACCCCTTGCAAAATCCAACCAATATCCCTTGAAATACCCCTTGCAAAATCCAACTGGAAAGAGCAAGAAATCAGTGAACTTTTCACACATATAAAAATTCTGAATTGCCCCCTTAAAAGTGGCTTGCTTAGTAAAGGATAGATATTACTCAGGGGTATTTTGGAACCGCAATGAATCAAAATTATGAAAACTGCTGCCACCAAATATACAGGTAGACTCTGGCTTGCTACTTCAGAAGCCACAAGCTTCCATACGCTGCCACCAATTATAAAGAAATGTGTCTTATTTCTTAAGATTTAAAACTTGCACTGAGCTGGAACACTCTCCTGGCCGATAAACATTTGAAAACCCTCTGGCCACCACCAAAGTTATAACCAATGTTAAGCATTTTGGCTCACTGGAGGTCACACTGGACTTGCATTCAAGCCTGTGACCTGAGATAAAACGGAAGTGTTTTCCACTTCACAAAGGTATGCTGCCACTAATGGACTCCGGACCTTTTTGGACAGAGGCACACTTGGGGCTTGTGTTTTGAACAATAAAACACTAAAGTTTATTTGAGAGAACTTTCATAAATAGTTAACAAGCTTAGTGGTTTCCAGAACTTGGCAGGAACGTGTTTGGTTACTTTAAATTCAGTGCAAATCTTTGCTACAAGGTTTATTCTCCTCTCCCTCCAACCAGTTTACTGACAGGACCTAACCTCTCTGTGTAATAAACCTTAATTGCTACCGATAGTCCACCTTAGGATCTATCTAAACTGAACCTCTACAGTATTCTCACTAATAGCTGTAGATTATATTCGCCAGCTAATCTCTGCCAGCCACCTGATCTCTTTCAGGCATCTTCTTACTATTCTACACTAACCCATAACCTTCTCTTCTAAACACCTTCTTCTCTAAAACCCCAGACTCCAACTGCCTGACAGATTTCCAAGGCCCTTACTTTACGGCTTTCTCTCCTCCTCCAGATAAACTCCACCCCTTTCATAACAGCCAATCCTGCCTCCCTCATTTCCCTCCAGATCTGGACTTAGCCACGTCCCTATTGGAAAGGGGTAATCTAAAATGGATGCTCCCATTTCGTCTAATTAAGATGGCTGCTGAGGTTTTTGGGCCTAGCTTTTCAGGCTTTCTACCAGCCTCCCGGGTATTGGATCACTACACTCAGCATTGTGTGTGTGTGTGTGTGTGTGTGTGTGTGTGTGTGTGTGTGTGAGAGAGAGAGAGAGAGAGAGAGAGAGAGAGAGAGAGAGAGAGAGAGATGAAGATATTCATTTCCATGTGCAAGAAATAAATACGTTGACTTTATATTCAGGAACAAGTCCCTTTCATAATAGTGTTCCAGAGAGGTTTGCCTGACATCTATTTTATCTTTTTGGCATTAGGCAAATACCACTTGAGTCTCTCGGGCTCTTTGGACATCTGTACTGTTCTACTATTCTACATTCTTAAATAGTATTATTTCTCATATGCCTTTAGATTGGAGGAGACACAACTGGCCTGCAGGCCCAACATAAAATCTGCAGAGAAGAGGCTCCTCATATGGCCTTCAGGTGATCCTCTAAAAACTCCTTCTCAATTCTGCCATAAGTACATTCTCTGGACTACAGCAGAGAGAGGAAGCCTATCATCTCTAATTACTGATCAGAGATTCTTAAATTCTTACGGCAGGGATTTTCCTACATACAACTTGGCCTCCAGTGGGGATAACACATGGTGCAAAAAGAGAAACAGGAGCTAACTAGACCACAGTCTTGGAGATTGCCCAGCATCTACAGCTGACACCTCATAATTTTGTTGCTTCTCTGCCTTCAACAAGTATTAATACTATAGAAGTGAATAATTGTACACTTTCCACTCATCAACACTGACCACTTACGGACAGGTCAGTATGTAACTGGATAAGCCCCACAGTGCCTTAACATGGCTGATCCAGGTTGCCCCGAGGTAAACCAAATTAGGGAAAAGCCCAAATCCTCACCCAGGATCTGGGTCTTCCCCCAACTTAGGGGAAAGTGAAGATAGTTGGGCCAGTTTCCAAGCAGAACTGGTCACAACTTTATTCACTGCCAGCTTGCATTCCCCAGGTGTCCTAGGGGCAACGCTTCCCTGTCATACCTAAACTTCATGTTGTAGCACTACCCTGTCCTCAGTGCTCTGCCTTATGTCAACCAGAGCACCCCTGTGCCAATGGAGGGAGAGAGAGGAGGGTTGGGGATTACCATGACATGGGGCTGGGATAATCGTGACATAGTGGAGATCCCTAGGATACAGCCTATCTTTATCAGACTTTATTCAGGGTGGCTGGGCATTAGAGACTACCTCCTGCCTCTGAAGACACTGTGTGCACTCAATATGGTATTCTGGATACCAGATAGGGCTGACGTTAGTTCCTAATGTAGAAGCACTCTTTGAAATTACTCCTGTTCCTGATCTGACATTAGATCTAAAAACTAAATCAGCAGAAATCATGCTTTTGGATTACAACGTCCAAAATCTTTCAACAGGCATGAACAATACAAATAAGTAATGTTACTAAGCTCTGTCAGTAACGTTTTATGGGCCCATGGTATCATTCATTTTAATATCTGTGTTTCCTTCTTTTAAATGCAAATATATTCAAACATAAATCATTGTCTTTTTCATTTCTTTCAAATAGTTAAAAGTGCTTTAATGTTAAGGGAACACATTTATTAAGCAATCATTCCCCAATCAAATTCCAGCTGCTTGCTACAGTTTCTCTTCCTTTCCCATCTTCAGTTGCTAATTCAGATTTAGCACAAGATATAATTTCATGTGGAGAATAAGCATTCTACAACTATAACAAACTTTCAACTTTAGAAAAGTTTGCCAAAAGCTTCCCCCACCCTTGATTTCCTCATCATCACCTTGAAGAGTGAGCTCCAAATCTGCTTAGAAATTTACTTGACTCCCAAATTTTGGAATGTCCTGTTGGGAGAAATCTGGCAGTTGGATGTACTCTGTTTAAAAGAGTGTTCAAGGATTTTTGCCAGACCTTTATGGTAGCTAAAGTCCAATTTTTTAAATTATGAATGTATTGTTTTAAATATAAATGCATTTAAAATGATGATATGTTCTTTTGATTGATTATGCATTTTTATTTGCTGTCCATATTTTTAAAAAATAATTTTTTATTGTTTTAATAAAATACAATGAAAAAGGGGGAACAGTATAAGGTTATAGGAAAGCAGGAAAATACAAACATAAAAAGAGAGAGGGGAAAAATGAGAAAAAATTAAGAAGACCAAAAAGAAAAAAAGGTAAAAAAATTAAAAAGTTCTGTGACTTCCATTCTTCTTCCATTCCTCTTAAATTTCTTAATATCCATTGTTATTTAACAGTTTTAATCTGATTTACTCCTTCATCCTTTTTATGGTTTTACTTGTTTTTCCTGCATATTTGCTTATTTATGTCTCCATCTCTATTTTTATATAAAATAGGGGAAAAAGCATAAATTCTATAGTTCTGTATCCAAGTATTTCTCTATTACTTTCCAATTTGTTCTTTTCACCACTCTTCTTTTGTTCTGTTTAAGCCAGTATGTCAGTTCGAACATATCTCTAATGTCCATTATTTTTGAACCCACTGTATTCTTGTGGGAATTTGATCTTCTTTCCAAAGTCTTGCAAGTGTAATTCTTGCCGCTGTAGTAAAAAACATGAACAATTTTTCTGTGTTTAAGTCATTAAAAATTCCTTCGTCCAATATACCTAATAAGTAAAATCCTGGTTTCATCGGAAACTCAATTTCCAATTTTTTTAACATTCTTTATGAATCATTTGCCAGTACTCTCTTATCTTTCCACATGTTCACCACATGTGGCTGTCCATATTTTTAACTGTGTTAGATTTGTTGCTCCCTTTAAGGACCTCATCACACTGCCTTCTGGCTCTGTTGTAGGATGCTTCCAGGATGGATTTCACCACAGCCTATCACACAACGGAGGGCAATGTCCAGCAGGGCTCCATCCTGGCTCCATCCTGGAAGTGTCCGAGGATAGAACCCTGAGAATAGGGGTGGCTACCAGTGTTTTCATATCCCTCTACGGGGCCAGTGCAGGGGGAATCTGGGTGGGGACACTTTACCCTGTGTGATGGGGAAGGTGGAAATGCAAATGATGTGGGGCACAGGATGATGGTTTTTCCCATTGCCCAATAGATTTCCCATGCAGCCAAGAAAATTATCCCACTGTTGCTTACATTAGGGACCTCATTGTGATTAGTTCCCTGATCTTTAGTCCCTAACTTGATTCATAGGGAGAGGTGGACGAGGAAGGAGAGGAGGAAACCTATTAGTAAAACCATAATTCAAGTTTATGATTCAACTACAAATGAATAAGAAGACAAAATTGAAAAACAAAAGTTAAAGAAAATGATAGATGGTCAGAAACATGAATGCAACTGTAGTTTCCAACAGCTTGTGCACAGGGACAAAAGAACTAGAATAACAACAAATGCAAATGCATAATTATAACAAATAGAGAGATGTAAGAGATTTCCAAATTTGACAATTTTAAGAGAAATTTAAGCAGAGTGGGAATGCTATATGTCATGGGGATATAATACATGCCCAAGTACTGTAAAAATGAAAAGACAATGGAAGTATATTGAAGAACAATATAAAATAGATGAAAGGTTGACAGATTCATTCAAGGAAGAGCTATTTGAAGCGGAACCTCCAATTTTAGAAAGTCAAGTGAATGCTGAACTCAGGACACCCTTGGGGGATAAAATAACCAGAAACAGATGGCATACCAATAGAACTGATTGAAGCTAAAGAGGCAGAATCTACTCAGTTCAAAACTGTCAACAAATAAGGAAAACAGAACAATGTCCCACAAATTGGAAATATGCAGTATACATTCCAATTTGCCACAAATGGGACACCAAGAATTATGGAAAGAACAAGGCCATCACTTAAATTTTCCATGCAAGTAGAGGGATGTTCAAAAATTGTCCACATAGAGTTTTATCACAAATGGAGTGAGAAATGACAAAAGACCAAGTCAGGTTCACAAAAGGAAAAGATAGATTGTACATTGGATATAATGGAGCACACTGAAGAATTCCAGAATAAAACATGCCAGTGTTTATTAGCTTACGGAACAGTCTTTAACAAAGAATCATTCTTAGGACCTCTTCACATGGCCTCAGCGGCCATGACGTTTCACCGGCAATTGCTAGCAAAAGCTCGTGGCACCCTATATGCCTTCCCTTCCTTCCCCATCATATAGTGCAGATGGGACAAGACACATTAATGCCTTCTCCCTGTCCCCATCATATGGAAGAAAGACAGGCAATGTGCATAGCCCCATTGTCCTTTTCCCCATCATGAGGGAAAGGGAGAGGAAACCTACTTGAAAAACTCTTTCCTTGTGGCATTTCCCCTCCATTTTAGGAGGAATATGGGCAGGGCCAAGCCAGTGTCTTCTGTTGATGCCCGACAGACCCCGTATAGAAAAAGAAAAACGGGCACAAAAAGTCCTGTTGAAGAGGTCCTCAAAAAGAAATAGATATGCCAAACATTTCATTATCCTGATGTATAATCTGTTCTCAGAACAACCTGTTACTGTGAGGACAGAATATAGAGAGACAGAATGGTTTCCAATTGGCAAGGGAGTTAGGGGAAGCTGCATTCTGGGTTCATCTCAGAAGGAATCTTGAAAATTGGAGGAAGGAACCTCAACTATTTAAGATATATGATAACAAAATAATGTATTAGGTGGAAAGACTATATATATATATATATATATATATATATATATATATATAGACACACACACACACACACACACACCCAACCACACACACACACACTGTATTTGCATACTGCCTTTCTCAGCCAGTCGGCGACTCTAGTGGACAAATATTTGCTGTGAAGAGGGGTGGTAATTTTAGGGAAACAATAACACGTTTTTACTTGTTGAGGAAAATACACAAGTTGAAGTCTACCCATGAGAAATGTAACTGGGGGGTAGCCTAATTGGGAAGTAAGCATGGCAACATTCTGTAAATTGACACATGAAAAAGATGTACAGGCTTGAAGAGAATATGATTTCATGAGAATTTTACCAGCTTTATGCTTCAGGATACATTTTCCTACCACTGCTCACCCCCCCCCCCCCCAAACCAAACAAATAATAATAATAATAAATGGAAATTTAAGAATTCCTGCACTTTTAGAGAGATTGTTGACTTTATGACTTGGAACAATATTTTATCACTGTATGAGTATGGAGCTTATTTTATATTGCCCTTAGTGAAAGGAGGAATATTTCATTTCTATCAGAGGCTTGAATTCAAAATTAAACTCTTGACAAAAAAGAGTTAGCCTCATCCTCATGACACCGATTCAAGGACAAAGGAAACCAAAAGAAGAACATAGATTTTATTTTATGAACTTTTAGCAAGTTTATGCAAATGATCTGGGACTTTTTTCCTGGTGCAAATAAGCAGCCATACGGTTATGTTCCTAATGGCCAACATTTGCATATTGGTCTCATTATATTTAAATGTTAACAGCAGCAACAACAACTTTTTGTGCATAAGCAGTCTGCTACATATTTGCATACTATAAAATGCTTCTTGAAAAACAAGCACGAGGAAATATACATCAACCTTATAGAGAGACTATCTCAGAAGTCCCTCTAATTATGTTTTAGAATGAACCAAAAACAATGACATATTTTTTAAAAGCAAGCTCAATGTTGTAGAAAGCATTTTTCCTAGCCCATATCAAGAATAGGAGAACATTAATAAAAAAGCTGAAACATGCTTTTATGTATTACCTTCAGTCATTACAGTCAAAAATGAAATGCATGTGAATTAATTAAAGAAAAAGTTAGAGATGGGAGAAAGACAGAGAGAATCTAGGCCTGTTTTCGAACTTCGGATACATCCAAAATTAGGATGTAATTTGGATGTTATAGACTTTCAACGAGATTTCGAAGAGAGTTAAGGAAACAGGAAGTGGATTCGCCATTCTGAAGTCTCCGTCTCCATATATTCGGAATATATTCGGATAGGGATCGTATGTCATTTCCACCCGTCCCATTGCGTTTAAAATGTTTTAAATTTTTATTAATTTGTTAAATGTAGCTAGTTTTGTCAGTAGTAGCAGCCAAACACAGAGGGATAGGGAATCCCCCAAGTTTTGATTGTCCCTTCTGTTGGTTTCCGCGCATTGCACAATTGTGGACGCCATTAACAAAGCCATTCCGAAATTCGGAAGTACTTCCGAATCAATTCTGAAAAAACTGCTGAAAACTTCGGAAGTCTATTAGATACGAGGCGCCAGCACCCCCTACATCCGAAGTGGGTTTTGAAGTCAGTTTTTCCATGATAAAATAGGCCTAAGAGAATCCATAAAAATACATTGTAATGCATACAGGTTCTACTACAAATTCCTTTTCTTATCTATACCAGAGACTTCATCCCACTGAACATGTCAAGTGTTTGGAAGAATATATTACCATACAGCTCAGGCATACTCAGTTTTGAAATTAAATGGATGATTTTCCTACCTTCATCACATACTATCAAACTATCTGTTTTATTCAGGAGTTCTCATTTGATTTCCATCACATTGTAGAGAGTTGTTCTCAACCACTGTTCCTCCCATATTTTCTTTGTGAAAAGAAACATCTCTTCTCCTGAACTATTATGAATATAATTTCCGAATTGGTTCTAAGATAAATATATGAGAAAAGTTTATTAAACTGAAAAAAATCCTTTGTCTTTGCAGGAGGGTCATCCTACTATAAAACATATTGCTCTAGTTTCTCAATGATTGAATATCTTGTATAGTCTCTACCAATTTAGAATAGGCTGTGGGCACAAAAATGAAATTTCTGGAGCACAGCTACTGTTAAAGTAAGGACTACACAATTAAACAGGAAATAACACTTGCAAACCCAAACATATTATTGTTGTTGTTGTTATTATTCAGAGGCAGGATGGCCATCTATCGAGGGTGCTTTGATTGCGCTTTTGCTACATGGTAGACAGAATGAGGTTGGTCCTTGGAGTCAACCAAAGGAGGAGGAGGGAAAGAGGCATCTGGGGGCTCTCTCTTCATTCCCTGTGTTGGAAGAAGGAAGGAAGGAAGGAAGGAAGGAAGGAAGGAAGGAAGGAAGGAAGGAAGGTTGGTTCCCAGAAAGTGCATGAGACAGAAAGGAACACAACATACTGCCAGTCTTCCCTCCTCTGTAAGCAAAAAGTAATGGTGGAGCTTTAACTCAAAGGGGCATTTAGGCTCTTCCCACAAATTGTCTAACCATATCATTTTAAAGCTGAGAACAATGAATATCATTATATGACAGAATCAACCATTTTGCCCATCTCTAACCAGATAACTTGCAAAAAGTCATTTGCCAACCATCTTAGAAAGCATCTGAAAAGATAATCCTTTGCAACACTTTTTAACCCCAACATATCACTACCTTACCCTTGAAGTCTACATCATGTGATGATTAGAGTAGACTTCCATTTCTTAAGTGGATGACTCAGTAGTATGTAATGAATGTGATGAAGTGGCAAGTTACAACTACATCATTGAAAATCTACACATATCATTAAAAAATCTAAGGTCCATGAATGGACACCTCAGCCAGGAATCGACAAATATGTTATGTGCACTTTATTCTTATTGAATTATGAAATCCGTAATTATTAGGGGTGGTTGATCCATAAAAATGTGTTTCTAAACTCGGCGGGTGGGGGGGGGGGAGATAGCCGCTGCTGTTTCTAAATATAAATTGTTATGCAATTTTTTGATAAGATTTCAAGATAGTAATGTAATTAATAACAAAATTTGTTATTATTTCGTTATTATTGCCACACTCCACTCTGGCCAGCTGTCACCCAAATGAGGGTTAAAGATACCCCCCGCGTTGCTTCTTAGCTGGCAGGGGAAAGTGGAGGCATCGATGCATCCACCCTCCCCTGCCAGATGAGAAGCAAGGCGGGTTACTTTTAACCCACATTACTTCTTAGCTGGTGAGGGAGTGTGGAGGCATCAATGCATCCACCCTCCCCTGCCAGATGAGAAGCAACCCGGGTTACTTTTAACCCGCATTGCTTCTCAGCTGCCGAGGGAGCATGGATGGCAGTGCCTCCACTCTCTCTCCACATCTGAGAATCAATGTGGGTTAAAAAAGGTAAGAAAGGGCGAAAATAAAAATGACATAATAACGCACTCTTTATGGAAATGGCTGACCCGGTTTCGATTTAGAAAGGTCAGTTCCGGGTTGGACAGCAAGGGTTGATATAGGGTCAAAATAATTTTTAATACAAAAAATTAACGGAAATTAAAGTATTACGGCCAGAGATATCCACCCCTAGTAAATACGACTAAAAAAACAGAAAGAAATATAAGTCTCAAATACTGCATTACCCATTTCAAGAAGCATCAGTATACAAAGGGAATGGCATTGTATCTGCTTTCCACATAATGTTTAAGTATGAGAAATCTGACAGGGAAAATAAGGATACTAAATTCAGCATCACAAACATGGTTGAATACACACATTCACAACCATATTGTTAAGAGCTAGGCACTTAAAACTCTCTGTCTGGATGGATGAACCTGTCAGTTTTGGTTTTTCCATCCCACATTTAAAAACAAACTCATATGTTTTTGTTCAAGTATGTGAAATTTTAGGTGCATTGATCCAAATACAAATCTAAAGAAATTCTCATCATTTCTCATTTTGGACTGAAGGAAGGTCCCAGATATGGAAGGGCTGTGAATACAGCCAGAGTAAATAACATTGGGACACAGAGACCAGCCATCTGAGTTGATAGAAGGCACTTTCCTATTTCATAAAAACACTTGAAAGATGTTACACAAATAGAAAGTGTTATTTTTAGTTTTGTCCTGTAGTACTTGAACATGTGTGTTCTAGTAAAGATATTATATAAGCTGAAGCTGTATAGGAAAGACATTTAAACTTTTGGTTCATGCGTTCTTTATGTTGTAAGATATCTTAAGCTTTATTATTAACAAATTACACATCCAGCTACTAAATCTTCTTTCTTACACATATGCCCAGCTGACATGCCCTTTTTAAAATATTCATGTCTGCATTCAGGTCACTGGCAGGTTATGAAAAATTGAATTCAGAACAGGCTTATTTCAAATATTCTCAAGAATAGCAACAATGACCCTGAAATGCATGTCAGGTATGTTGATAGCAAATTTGTGTGTGGAATAATTTGGGTACTGCCTGTACTTATCATCCAAAAAAAGTGAAGCACCCCTTTCTCTGAGTAGAGTGATGAATAGTAAGAACTTTGTCCATCCCATTAAAAAAAACGCCCTCCCTAGACTTGCTCAGCTATGGTGCTGTTTCTGGCATTTGGCCATGGTGGTCCATGCTCTCGTTACATCCAGGATAGACTACAGCAATACTCTCTATGTGGGGTTGCCTTTGAAGACTGCTTGCAAGCTTCAAATAGTCCAACGAGAGGCAGCCAGGTTAATAACTGGGGCAGCATACAGGGAGCATACAACTCCCATGTTAGGCCAGCTTCACTGGCTGCCAGTTTGCTACCGGGCACAATTCAAAGTGCTGGCTTTGGCCTATAAAGCCCTAAACGGCCCGTCCCAATTTACCTGTCCGAACACATCTCCCCCTATGAACCATTGCAGAGATTAAGATCCTTCGGGGAGGCCCTGCTCTCTGTCCCGCCATTGTCACAGGCGCAATTGGTTGGGGCAAGAGACAGGGCCTTCTCGGTGATTGGCCCCCGGCTATGGAACTCCCTTTCTGGTGAGATCAGATCAGCCCCCTCTCTCCTGTCCTTCAGAAGGATGGTAAAAACTTGGCTGTGGGACCAAGCTTTCAGAACAGGGCAATAAAGTAGCAATAGGAAGATTACCAGGCCAATTAGATTAGAAACAGACGACCAAGACGATATTAAATGGTGTATTTTAATTATTGAGATTAATGTTTTTTATGCTTATGCATGCATATATGAATTATTGTCCCGGCATTGAATGTTTACCGTATATATGCTGTGCTCCGCCCAGAGTCCCCTTCAGGGTGAGAAGGACAGAATATAAATGTTTTAAATAAATAAATAAATAAATATTTTTTTTAGTGGGTGTCGAAATGGGGGCAGTGACCAGAGGTGGCTGGCTCCCTAACGCAGTGCTGACATTTTTCCATCTTTGCAGAACGACCATTGACTCATCCATGGATCATATACAAATCTGGAAATCTGGTCCCAAAACCTGTCCTTCACTTATACATGAGGTTGACTTATACACAAGTATATAAGGCAGTTAGTTTTCAGCCCTGCTATGCTTAGGAAGTGAATGCAAGTAGAAAGTATGGCTACAATGAAAGACTAAAGGACACACAAGCACAATTAACACACGTAGAAGAGTAAACAGGGTCACATTGGCTGGGCCTGTATCCTAGCTATGTGTATTTTGCAAAATAATATTTATTTATTTATTTATTTATTTAAAACATTTATATTCTGTCAAAATATGCAAAACCATCCATGAATGTGTGTGCAGTCCGGTCAATCCTAGAGATAAACTTCAATCCTATAACCCAGAATTCTTCAACCTGGAGCACTCCAAATATTTTGGACTTCAGCTCCCAAAGCCAAACTAACATGTATAATTATTATGGAGCATTCAAAATGTTTTGTAGTTTAGCTTCCAAAATCAAACCAACATGTTTAATTATCATGGGATGCTCCAAATGTTTTGGGCTTTAGCTCCCAAAGTCAAAGCAAAATGTTTAATTATCATGAAGCGCTCCAAATGTTTTGGACTTCAGCTCCCCAAATCAAACCAACATGTTTAATTATCATGGACTCTAAGATCTACAGTTAAATATATATTTATAAAGTATCTGAAGATCACCAGCTTGGGAAAAGCTGTCCTGTAGTGTAGCAAAATACTTGACCTTTTATACAACTGACATTTCATGGGCTGCTTCAGAAGGGGGAAAATGAGGCAGATGTAGAAAGCAGAAAGAAAAAAAAGGAAGACCCTGTCAACCTAATTCTTAATTCCTTTAAACCTCTTTATACATTATTTGTAGATCAGAGAATTTAAACAGGCAATTACTGATTTACAATCAGCTGATTTACAAATGACTCATAGTTAAGAATGGGCATGAGACAACAGGAAGTGAGAGAAATCTACCCCTCGGAAGGTAAATTCAGTTTTGAAAGAGTTATCATGGGAAAAAGGTGTCTCCACTGAAGCTTTCTCACCAAGTCTTGTTTCTATGGATAGCCCCCTTTTTTCAAAATCTAATTACCATAGGGACAAAAGCTAGATGAAATCTTCTGAATAGGGACACAGTTACCAAAACTAATAATAATAATAATAATCTTTATTTATACCCCACCACCATCTCCCCAATGGGGACTCTAGTCGGCTTACATAAGGCCAAGCCTAATAACACAATACAGTAGATGAAATCAAAATGCAAACAATAACACAATAAGTTATATTAGGCATAAAAATACAACAAACAATATAAAATTAAGATAAAATCATTCATAACACAGCAACAGTGAGCAGGCCGCATGTACAGAATAAAATACTAAAGCTAAAAACTAAAAAAACACGGGTTGAGATAGGGGTGGAGCAGATTTATTTGTGACAGAGAAACTCTTCAGGAATGGGGTCGAGATGAGTCTTCATACAGGAGAGGAGGAGGAGTGCTCTAAGGACAAACATTGAGAGGTCACAGCAATATCAGGATGTATGGTTAATCACCAAAGGTGCAACGGAAGAGCCAGGTTTTCAGATTCTTCTTTAAACTTTCTAAAATGGGAGCTTGCCTAATCTTGCCAGGTAGTATATTTCACAATCAGGGGGCCACTGAGTAGAAAGCTCTCTCCCTTGTTCCCACCAAACGAGCCTGGGATAACGGCAGGGGCGAAAGGAGGGCTTCCCCCGAAGATCGAAGGGATCGGGCAGGTACATGGAGGGAGATATGGTCACGAAGGTAGGTGGGTCCCAAACCATTTAGGACTTTAAAGGTGAGGAACTGTACCTTGAATTGGGACTGGAAAATATATGGCAGTCAATGGAGCTCCTTACACAGGGGGGTTGTCCGCTCCCTGTAATTCACCCCCATTATTAATCTGGCCACCGAGCGTTGGACAAGTTGTAGTTTCTGGGCCATCTTCAAGGGAAGTCCCACGTAGAGCACATTGCAGTATTCCAATCTAGAGGTAACTAAGGCATGGACCACCATAGTCAAGTCCATCTCCAAGAAGTATGGTTGCAGTTGGCACACAAGTTATAACTGTGCGAAGGCCTCCTGACCACCGCCAACATCTGCACATCAAGTGTCAGCGCTGAGTAAAGGAGGACCCCCAAACTGTGAATTCAACGGGAGTGCAACCCCGTCAAGCACAGGTTGCCACCCAATACCACGGTCAGGCGAGCAACTGACCTGGAGGACCTCTGTCTTGACAGGATTAATCTTCAGCTTGTTCATCGTCATCCAGATCATCAGCCAGGCACTGGTCCAGTATCCAAGAGGCTTCCTTGGATTCAGGTGGAAAAGAGTAGTGGAGTTGAGTACCATCTGCGTAGAGGTGACACCGCACTCCAAAACCCCAGATAACCTCTCCCAGCAGTTTCATGTAGATGTTTTATAGCATGGGGGACAAAACAGATCCTTGTGGGACCCCATAGGTCAATGGCCAGGGGTCCGAGCAGGTGTCCCCCAGCTTCACCGACTGAAAACGACCCTCCAGGAAGGACCGGAGCCACAATAAAACCGTGCCCCCAAGTCCCATCCCAGTGAGTCTCCCCAGAAGGATACCATGGTCAATGGTATTGAAAGCCACTGAGATGTCCAAGAGAACCAGCAGGGTCACACTCCCCCATCCAGTGCCCTACGGAGGTCTTCCACCAAGGCGACCAAAGCTGTCTTGGTGCTGTGCCCAGGCCTGAAGCCAGACTGCAAACGATCTAGAAAATCTATGTCATCGAGGAATCCCTGGAGCTGTGAGGTGACCACCTGCTCTAAGACCTTGCCCAAGAAAGGGAGGTTGGAAATTGGCCTGTAATTGTTACATATGGTTGGGTCAAGGGATGACTTCTTTAATAAAGATTTTACCACCGCCTGCTTGAGGCAGGACAGGAATTTCCCCTGGCCCAAAGAAGTGTTTATTATTGCAAAAAAAAACCATTCCACCAACCCCTCTCTGGCCAGTTTAACTAGCCAGGAAGGACAAGGATCCAGAGCACAAGTGATTGCCCTCACATCATCCGGCTGAACAAGATGAAAAGAATACCATAAAATGGGACAGACAGTCACCTCGGTTACCTCCTCTGGCACTGCATTTAAACTGGAGTCCAGCTAAAGATGTATCTGAGCAACTTTGCCTGCATAATGGTGCGCAAAATCGCTGCACCGAGTTGCTGAGTAGTCAATCTCAGGAGGCTGAAGGAGCTCCCCAATGACCCGAAACCACTCAGATGGTCTATTTGCTGCAGACACTATGTGGATAGTTGAGAAAACTTTCTTGGCTGCCCACAAAGCCACTGAGTCGCCCTTGGGCTGATATGGGCGGGGTATGAATGATGCAAATAAATAAATATATAATAAGCCTTAATAGCGGCTTTAGCGAGACTTCCTCCAGATGCACTTCATCACAGCCAGCTCCTCGGTGAAACAAGGAGTTGTTGTGACTCTACGCAAAGAGACGGGACATTCAGGATTATTAATCGTGTCAATCGCTCTGGCCAACTCGCTATTATAGCAATCAACCAGGGTGTCAACAGGAGTCTTTCTGGATCCATAAGTCTCCTGGGGCAGACCATCTTGATGGGTCCACCACAGAGATTAGAGGTCATGGCGAATCTTAAACAGATCAGATGATGGTCAGACCATGACAATGGAATAATATTTTGCACTTCCACTCTGACTGTCCCCCCATCCACAATGAAAACAAGGTCCAGCATGTGTCCCGCCTGATGTGTGGGGCCAGATATTACTTGAGTCAGCCCCATGGTCATCATGGCAACCATAAAGTCCTGAGCTGCACCTGTCAATGTGGTCTCAGCGCAGACGTTAAAGTCTCCCAAAACTATTAGTTGTTGGGAGGCCAGGGCCAAATTTGAGACCACTTCTGCTAGCTCAGGCAGAGAAACTGCTGGGTCGTGGGGTGGACGGTACACCATCAGGATCCCCAAGCTGTCTCGATCTCCCACCTTCAGGTAGACATACTCAAACCTCTTAGATTGCAGAATGGTGCATCTGTTCAGGGCGATGGACTGCCGAAAAATCACCATGACCCCTCCTCCTCGCCCAAATACCACTGGGGTGTTAACCCTTCCCCATTCTACCCAATGAAATGAGCAAAACATTGTGGACTGCACTAAAGATTTATTTACGTACTTTATTTATAACCAGATTTTCTCCCAGTGGGAACTCAAGGCAGCTAACAACCATACACTTTGGTCACCATTTAAAACAAAGAACAATAAAAAAGCAATTGAATAATACTATGTGGGTTAGGTTAAATTACAATTAAAATATAATAAAACACACAAGTCTACAAATCCTACCCACAACCTCCCTCGTAGTGTGCCCCCTCTTCCTTCTCCAAATGCCTGCTGGCAGAGAAAGGCCTTTATCTGCATGCAGTAAAAATAACTTAGTTTCACTTTCTCATATTTTATTTCAATCTCTTTCTCATCAGTTTTTCAGTTACTACTATTGTTGTTCCAATTCTTATTGCTCAGGAGAAGAAAACTGTGCTGGTGTCTTTACTTCTGCACAGGAATGAAAACTTTCACAGAAGTTGATAATTTTTACAATCTTGATTAAAAAACCATCTTCTCAAAGACAAACACATTTGCAATATACCCACAGTTCAGAGGATGCTTCACACATGAATAAATAAGTTCAGATCGATGTTATATCTTTCATCTCTATAACACATAGTATTAACTAACCAATGATGCTGGCCAGAATTCAAACACTAAATTAAATACACATTTTTCTGGACTTCAGAGAAATGTGATTAAGATTTTGATTTAGCATGATTTATCAATTTCCTTTCAAGGCTTTCGAAACCTGAGCTCCATTTCATCTTTCACATTTTCTCTCATGGAATCATTCCTGGACAATTAAAGAAATATTAACCAATATGAATTCGTTAGAGCATCTTGTTAAATTATTCATTTTAGCTGGTGGGTTACCAGATGGTTACGTGATACAAATAACTTAGTTAATCATTAGCTCTCATTAAATGAGCATGAGGAAGCTTGATTGGTCCCGCAAAAGCCAATGTTTGGCTAGACTAGTTTTGAATATTTCTTTTTATTTTGGAAACAGTTTTAAGACAAAACCCCACAACTTTTACTCATCATCTTTCAAAAATGAATCGAGATTAGCATAAAAATGAACTGCACAATTAGCAATTGGCAAATACAGATATAGTTTATAAACCGTGTATGAGCTGGTTGAAATGCGTCAGAATGTTTCTCTGTATTTGTAGGGAGGATGTTTCATGTGAATTTGTGTTTTTCCCCATTTTTTAATTTTAAAAATTAAAACACACGACCCATTGTGGGTTAAGCCGGCATAACGGGTTAAGTTTGAATTAGGGGTTAGGTTTGAATCCAGGGAGAGCAAATTGAGCTCCCTCTGTCAGCTCCAGCTCCCCATGTGGGGACATGAAAGAAGCCTCCCACAAGGATGGTAAAACATCAAACATCCAGGCATCCCCTGGGCAACGTCCTTACAGACTGCCAATTCTCTCACACCAGAAGTGACTTGCAGTTTCTCAAGTCATGAAAAAGGTTAAACAATTAATCATATGTTTTTATACATGTAATCTCTACATGCACCCACCACCCATAATACATTTATTAATATCCAATATTAATAATTCTTATATTGACTTCTTATTCAAAATGCTAATGTATGTTGATTTAGTTTTATTAATTTTTCCTTGACAAATATAAATTATAGGAAGTCACCCCATATTGCTTGTGAATTCAGTTTTCAAGACAAACCTATTCTTCTGGTTAGCAATTCTAGGCTGTTTGATTCCCTGTTTTTGCCCATTACAAGAGAAGAGGATGGTGGAATTTTGTCTTCTTTGACAGGCAAAAACTGTTGCAACTTCTCCCATCTTATGATATTTATTTATTTATGTTATTTCTATCCCACCCATATCAGCCCAAAGACGACTCAGCAGGAGTTCACCTTGCTCACAGCACTCACCAAGAAACCAAATGTGGTAATAAACAGTTTATTGATAAAACAGATATAAAAAGGGCCAAAGGCACCTTAAGCAAGTAAAAAGTAAAATTCCAAGAGTAATAAAGGAAGCAAGTCCCAAAAGCAATAGATAAATCCATAAAACAAGGAGCAAAATTTGACTATGAATCTTGGGTCTTGTACTAAGGCATGAACCAGGAATGAGGTTCCACACTCCAGTAGCAATGTTGCTTGATCTAAAATCCTAACAGCTCTCTCTCTCTCTCTCTCTCTCTCTCTCTCTCTCTCTCTCTCTCATTTAGGGGCTGCAAAACATGAACACATTCCTTTGGCTTTGAGAGGCCTGCTTCTGCCTTTCTCATGGGTTTTCTTAGCCTGAATCTCTGTTTCCTCAGAAGCAGCCTGGTATCTCTGTCTAAGCCAGCTGCTTTCTCGAATGAGTGTTGTTATCCTCCTTTCCCTGCCTGTTGGCTTCCAAAACAATTTCACTCTCACACTTTGTCTCAGCAACAGCATCTTACTCCAAATTCCCCTTGGTTCCCTCAGCTGGAAAACCATCATGCTCTAAAACAGGGCTGTCCAACTTCTACCGGCCCAGGGGCCTGAATTCCGGTCACTGATGACCTGGAGGGCCATAGGGTCTGCCCCCGGCTCCGCCCCCGGCTCCGCCCCCGGCTCCGCCCCCGGCTCCGCCCTCTTCCCGGCGCCCTCTCCCCTTATTTTTAATTTAATAATAAATATATTTAATTCCATCCTCCCCTCTCCCCTTATTTTTATTTAATATTAAATATATTTAATTCCATCCTCCCTCCCCCTTATTTTAATTTAATATTAAATATATTTAATTCCATCCTCCTCCCCTTATTTTAATGTATCCCATCTCCCCTTATTTCATCTTTAAATATATTTAATTTTATATTTAATACATGAGGGGAGATGGGGAGGGGAATGAGGAGCCCCTGAGGAGCCCCCCCTTCGGCCTACCTTTTCCAAACGCGCAGGATCCAGGAGTACCCAGACAACGAGAGAGGCGACAACTGACTGAGTCGAAGAAGGTCCTAATCGCGTCTGTGCGCCTCAGCGATCCAGTAGTAGAGTAGCCGAAGAGTATTGCGAGAATATGCAATCCACACGGGATTTCGCTGTCAACGCCGGCATGATCTCGTGTTGACAACGAAATCCCGTGTGGATTGCATATTCTTGCGATGCTTGCTCCGAACCCGGAAGTAGGTTTTTTAAATTTTATTTCATTTTACATTTTTTTAATTTTTATTAAAAAGCTTAGGGGGCCGGAGGGAAGGGGCTGGGGGCCGTATACGGCCCCCGGGCCGTCAGTTGGACAGCCCTGCTCTAAAACACCCTCTGTTTTGCCCTGTGTTTGCTCACCTAGTGAAACATCAGGCTCTGAATCCCCAAACACATCATCTTCATCTGGCTGAACCACAACAGCTTATGTGTTCTTTCTAATTAACATTTTTTTGCCATCTTGACCACACGTTGATGTTACTTGGCCATACACATCCCAATTTTCATCTGTGAAATGTTGGTTGGTGTGATGTAACCTCTATGGTTTAAGAGTAAGAATTAGAAATGTTAGCATTAGAAGTATTTGCATAATTCTGAGCCCTGACAGTTGAATCTAGTATTACTCCTATATTTTTGTTAGCTTGCAACCCTTTCTGGCTCTGATCAAGAAAGATACAGGAATTAGTCTCACCCACTGTGCAAAAGCAATTTCAGAATAACTTGCAGGCTTCAGAAATCTCCACATCTTTAGCATTTTGATGATAAGCACAACCACAGTGTTAACACTTGCCTGAGGCCCATGGTGCCTGTTGATATAGTGGGAAAGAGCAAACTCCATAGAAGGATAGGCCCAAAATATTTTTCTGTCTAAAGAAAAGAAATAAAATGTTCTCCTACATTCTAAGTCTGAAGGTGCTAGATTGGCATTTCATTTCTCCATCAATTATGGTGACAGTATCCTCCATCATATCAACAGCAGAAGGCTATCATCAAATGTCGGACTTACATACATAATATACAAATCACTTTCTCACAGAAGCTCACCACCCCGGGCATCATTTGAAAAATAAAACCACTCATCTCACTCTACAGTGATGCGTATCTTTCTTTGTTGGGTACTTTTACAGATTTGTGGTTGCATTTATATTTCTGGGTCAGAATTTGTGCAGGCCCAATTTTAAAATAGTGTTTTGTGTCTTTGTCCAAGTAAGTGTATATGTCTGTTTTGTTATCTATGGAAACCTACTTTTAAAATGAATGAAGATCGTGTCATGCTAAAACTATCCATAGCTTATCAATGGCAGAATGATGCTCTGAGTCACCTCCACCAATGTTCAGGTATGGATAATTGTGTTATTATATTAAGTCCCTGCAACTTCCAGAAGAATGCTACCATTCTAAGCAATGTATTTGTTTCAGCCTCATTCTGGGATCTTGTATTTCCCTGCTTTTGATTTGATAAATGTAACTAACCTGCAACTTCCAGTATTCCAATATAAACCCTTCAACTAAAATCATCCTGAATACAACTACAGTAGACCATTCTGTAAAACCATGTTCACAAAAAACATTCCTAATCACACTTCCATTAAAAACCAATCTAAAAATGCTGCCTTGTTGTAGTTCAGTCTTTCCTGGCTAAATACTTCACGGCTTTTGATTTGAAAATGGTTAAAGAGGATACTGGGCTAGCTATTAACCTACCTCATTCTGACATCCCTTTCTGCTATATAACAGAACAACCACTTACTTGGTTCCTAGAAATAAATCGGATAGCAACCCCTTTTCCAGCAATCATGCTATCTTCAGCAGTTTAACAGCTCAAGGGCTGTCAAAGAGATTTAAGGGGGTAGCTAAGCAAAAAAAAATTTCTCAATGTGGACTGAGGAGATGATAAGTATGTTGTTGATTACACAGTCCAAAAAGAGATAAGGGTACTGTGTGAATGGGCCCTCAGAAGCATCTTATTGGACTCATCAGAGTCCATCTAATCTTGGAAATTGAGCAAGATCAGTTAGTACTTGGATAAGAGACTACCAACAAATGTGAGGTGCTGTGGGCTCCATTTCAGAGAAAGGTATTAAAAAACCCACTCTGCCTAAGAAAACCCTATGAAATGAATAGGGTTGCACAAATTGACAAATGACCTGAAGTTACATACACATAGGAAAGAAATACACTTTCACAAACTGCCCTAGTTTTTAAAAGTATCTTAGTTCTTTTCACTTTTAAAAAACAACAAGTCACTACCATTATCACAACCACAATTACCCAACAACTAACAAGGAAGTTCTCATTTTCTATCTTAAAGCGTAAAATGTTCTTACACTTCCTTTGGCTAATGGGCATCTGTGATTTATGTCAGCCAAGCTGAGAAAGGAAAAGACATCTGTTTCACTTAGCAATTTTGTCACCCAGAATGATCATCTGTAGAGATGTGTTTTTGTTTTTATATCTGTCTCTGATATTTTGCAAACTGTTATTTCAATGAATTCCTCCCCCCCCCCCCCCCCCCCATGGTTGCAGCTCTTTCTCCAGCAGTCAACACTGTAACTTCTTTTCTGCACCTTTGAATAAATGTAAAGTTACATATTCATTTATCATGTTAATTTCTTTATCATGATGATTGCACCTATAGCAATTATTGAGCATCGTAATTTAGTATTTTGCTTTTAACATAGTTTGTACCGTCGAATGTATTAATTGGTGTGATCTTACACACTGCTGTTAAGCTAAAAACCATTTAAGAGTTGTGACTAATAAACGCTTCATAGCAACAGGCAAGATTTTGCACAAAATGGGCTCTAACATGCTGTAGATAAGCTTAATACACATCTGATAAGAAAAGCTACACAGCTGCTAGAAAATGCAACTGAGTTTTTATAAAGCCTGTTTTCTAAATTAAAGTTTTATCTCTTCCAGTATATATTTAATTAGCTTGGCTCTTCTTTTCCAAGCGTTTGTGGCATCTGAAGTTGTCATATAATTTTACCTCCATTGGCATAAACTTAACAGATGAAAACATTCCTTGTTAATGCTTTCCTATGCAACATTCTGTGCTTATACTTTCTCTCAATTAGATGGTACCGCAAATAATGTTGGGGTTTTTTTTTCAGAATGAGCGACCTAAGTATTTGGCAAGTATCCTATAACATTGGAAAGGAAAGGAAATATTTCAGGAAAGAGCAATAGTTTCATCATTCTACTCTGTCCCTTGTGTTTCAGCTTTACTTATTGCAATAAAAAGAATTTATGTCCTTCTCATTTTCATATGCTATTACAAAACCATGTCTACAACCAAGAACTTAAATGTCACAGGCATTATAATGCAGCTTGAAGATGGTTTGAGGTTGGGGTGTACAAAACACATACTCCCAGAAACAGGGTGTTACGAAACAAAACCTCACCAGAAGATCCAAAACAGGCCAGATAGTGTGCTGCAACACTTCAGAGCATATCCATGCAAGGTTCAAAACTGGGATGATCCCAAATGGACATGGGTAGGCACATCAGAACATCTAAGTAGAGGATGGGGGATGGGACGCTATGTTTTCCAGCAGCTGTTTAGCTGCAAATTCATGCTATGGTTCCTGGGTTCAGTTTTGATCCACAATCAGTGTAAACCAGGGGTGGGCAATTACCGGCACTCCAGGTGTTTTGGCCTTCAACTCCCAGAAATCCTAAGAGCTGGTAAACTGGCTAGGATTTCTGGGAGTCGAAGTCCAAAATACCTGGAGGGCCAGTAATTGCCCACCCCTGGTGTAAACTGTAACCCTCATCATTCCAGTCTCAAACAAGTTCCTGGGATATTTGTGTAGATCAGTCATTCTCAACTTGTGGGTCTCCATGTGTTTTGGCCTACAACTTCCAGAAATCCCAGCAAGTTTACCATCTGTTAGGATTTCTGGGACTTGAAGGCCAAAACATATGGCGAGCCACAGGTTGAGAACCACTGCTGTAAATGCTGCACAGTGAAACCAGTTTGCTTTAATCCACTTCTAAACTTCCCTCAGTTGAGTGGTGCGAAGCGATTTGTTGATCCAACCTGGTTGTGCTTCAGAGTTGTTGGAGTTGATTCTATACCAGAACTGGACAATTGCCGGCCCTCCAGGTGTTTTGGACTTCAACTCCCAGAAATCCTAACCAGTTTAGCAGCTCGTAGGATTTCTGGGATTTGAAGTCCAAAACACCTGGAGGGCCGGCAATTGCCCAGGTTTGTTCTATACCTTAGGTACATGCAATCCAGCAGCATTCCAATAATGTCGAGAGTTCAGCTAAAGCTGCTTCAAACACAAATTAATTAAGTTACTTTTGGGGAGATCAACAAACACCTTCTCAAGATGTCTAAGTGTATCTTTAGGTTGTTGCCTTTACTGCTCTGTAATTAAACACCTTCACATCTTTTTCATATTATTCCATAGAAATACTTGTTGTAAACAGAGAGCCTTAAAGGAGCCAAGCCCAATTTAACTAAAAATAAAGTTTATTTGCAGCGTCACAAAAAACTTTTTAAAATGATCAAAATGACCCCAAAACACTTAAACTTCAGTGTACAGATGAAAGTCACAGAAAAACACAAACCCACTGGCCAAAAGAGTCTATAACACAAAATCCGAATTATATCTCCAAGAAATCCACAATAAACCCAAAACAAAGGAAGAAGCAAGCACCGAAGATCAAGCCAATGTCGTCATCCAAAAGGGGAAAAGGCAGGCAGCATAGAATCGTCAGCATGGTCCAAGGTCAAGCTGGATCAGAAAGCAGCAAAGCAGGGTAGTCAAAACTGGTCCGAAGTCACAAAGAGCAGGCAGGAACAGCGGCAAGTCCAAGAATCAGTCCACAATGACACAGCAACACAGCAAGACAAGGCAGGATATGGACAGCAAAGCAACACTTTGCCAGCTGCAAAGGAATGGTTATTTGCAACCTCCCATTTATTCCGAGTTCTTCTTCAAAACCAGATTGGGCTAACAGCCCATCATCATGCCTTTCAGTTGCTAATACAGCTTTGTGTGCTGCCCTTTGTCTCTCATGCCAATCCCTCTGTCTTCTGCTACAACTTAGATCACCACAACATGAAGTCTGATTCTCAATACTCCAGTTCCCATCCCCAGTAAACCCTGCAAATGAGTCTCTATTTGTTGGTTCGTCACAAATATCATGTATTTGTTGTACTTTAGTTCAGTCCATGTCACTGGTCACCTCTTCAAAACTACAGTAACTCCCATCACCCTCTCCCATAGACGGCTCCTTAAAACCACACCCATCATCCCCAGATTACCCCAGGAATGATTCATCATCAGAGGACTCATTAAGTATCTGCCTTATCCTTCTTTTTCTTGTTCCCCATCTGACCCCTGCTCATAAGTAACCTGTTTTGCATTCCTAACCCCAGACACTTCTCTCTCAGCCACACATTCAGACTCAACTACAACAATACTGATCCCATTTCTATCAATGGTGCTACATTTGAAAGACATGGTTAGTGTGTGGTGGTTTCAGTTAGGATTTTTTTTTGTAAAAGGGGAAAAATCTCCTGAGTCTCAAAATGAATCATCAGAGTGTGAAGCTGTTTCAACAAGAAAATTCTATGTTCCTTTTAAACTAACCCCAGTAAACATTTGGACCACAACATTTTGACTCACTTATTTTCCAAGGGCAACCCCTTGTTACACTTGCCCAAATGGGGTGGAATTAAGGAAGGTTCCACTCCAGCCAGACCTGACTTTTCAGAAAAGAAGTACAATTAATATACTAGTTTTAAAGCACAAATGCACTCTTGTTGAGAACTGAAATTTTCACATCAAGGTTCAGGACTGAGTTCCAGATTATCCTCAAACCATGTGTCTAAGAGTTGAGGAGAAATATAAATGACCCAGGACCATTTACGGACAATTGCTATGTTTCTGTGTGATAGGTGATGTCATTTTACGTTTAATAATGTTTAATGTTTTATCTGGGGAGGATCAAATTTAATATTTTATACTGTTTTTATCAATGGCATTGAATTGTTGCCAACACTGTGAACTGCTCTCTTTCGGGGTTCAGAAGGGTGGTATATAAATATCGCAAATAAATAAATAAATCTGTATAAGACAGATTTTTTTTTTGAAATATATTTATTTGGGTTTTTCCCTAGACAGTAAAAGTGGGGGAACAATTTTAGGTAAAGGACAGTAGGAAAGATAGAGGAAGGAGAGGCTGAGAGTGGTGATGGGGGGTAGAGGGTGGGGAAGGGGGAGGGAGCGGGGTGGTGTCAGGGAATGGGGGTAGGAGGTGATGAGGGGAAGGAGAGGAGGGGGGTGGGGGGTTAAGATAGTGAGGAGTAGGCGGGAGGGCGGTGAGGGCAGTCTCTGGGGGTGGAAGTGTCTTTCCTTGTGCCAGAAATCCCCTGGGTCTCTGGGTCTCTGGTGGAGGGGAAATCCTTCCATCGTAAATACTATTGAACTGCAAATTCGTGGTTGATTCCTCCTACTCTCGGTAAGAGGGTGAGCGGGGGGGGGGGGGTGGCTGGGTTTCAGATTGATCAAGATGAGCCCCGTGATTTCAAGTAGGCTTTCACCGGAGACCAGTCAGTCTTCTTGAGAGGGTAGCCTCCCGTTTCAGATAGGTAAAAGGAAAGTTTGTCCATATCCATGGAGTCTCGTAGTTTGTTCAACCATTCCTCCAACTCGGGGACTTCCTCGCTCTTCCACTTCCTCGCGTAGACTATTCTCGCCGTCGTTGACAAGTACGCGAATAGTCTTTCCGCATTCTCGTCCGGTATGTCTTCTTCAGACGTTAGCCCAAGTAGATAGGCTTCAGGCTTAAGTTCCATGGAGAGTCCTAGAATATTTTGCGTGGCAATGTGGATCTTCTTCCAGAAGCTCACAGCATGTTGGCAGGACCACCACATATGATAAAAAGTGCCCGTCTGGGAGGAGCACTTCCAGCACTTGTTTTGCGTCCCTTTGAACATGAGACTCAGCTTATGTGGGGTCATGTACCACCGATTGAACATTTTGTGCCAATTCTCGGTCAGCTCCATCGCATAGGTGTATTTCAATTTTTTCTTCCAAACTTTCTCCCACTCGTGGAGTGTGATTGGCCTACCGATATTCTTGGCCCATTTCACCATGCAGTCCTTTACCGCCTCAGTTTCTGTGGCCCACTCCAGTAGCTTAGAGTAGAGTTTGGAGATTCGTTTCTTATGCTTCTTGAGGAGGGACCTCCAGAAGTCCTCTTTTTCTTCAAAGCCCAAGAGGCCATCCTCTTTAAAACACTTCTCGATGTGGTGGAGCTGGAGCCAGGTCAGGTTCTGAAGTGTCTCTGAATCTGCTCCAGTGGTTTTAGACGCCTTTTTCCTCCCGCCTTGCTGGTTAGGTCTTCATACGTGGGCCACCTGCTCCAACCCAATGGGACTTTCTGGTACGCTTCAAGAGGGGAGATCCAGAGGGGTGTGTGGCGGAAGAACCGGTTCTTGTATTTCCGCCAGATCCTTATTATTGCTGCTCTTAATATGTGTCTTCTGAAGCATCTCCCCTCCTCTTTCCGGTCGTACCACACAAAGTTGTGCCACCCGTCCATCCTTTCTCAGGTCTAGCCAATCCGCCAGAAAGACTAGCCCACATGCCTCGAAGTAAACCTGAGGTCTGGTAGACCCAGGCCTCCTCTCCCTTTTGCGTCGATTATTGTCGGGTACCTAATCCTAGCTTTTCTGCCTCCCCAAACGAATTTCAGGATATCCTTCTTCCAGCTCTCAAAGACTCGATCCGATCTGATGACCGGGATGTTCTGGAACAGATATAATAACTTAGGGAGCACGTTCATTTTGATAGCTGCTATCCTTCCCATAAGTGATAGCCCTGCATGCTTCCAATTGTCCAGGTCCTTCTGCACCCCTGACCACAGCACATCATAGTTGTTTTTCACCAGGTGGGAGTTCTGGGCTGTCAGGTGGATGCCTAGATATTTGATCCCTTTCAACGTCTGGATGCCTGTCAGTCTTTCCAGTTGGTCTTGGCGATTTTTGGGCATGTTCTTCGTTAATATCTTCATTTTGGACCTGTTTATCCTTAGCCCTGCTAACCTCCTGAACTGTTCAATGTCTGCAAGCCACAGGTGTATGTTGGTCACGGGCTCCTCGACAAAGCAGATGAGGTCGTCGGCGAAGGCTCTGACTCTGAAGGAGTGTCTCCCTATCTTCGGGCCTTTCAATTGCTGGTTAGCCCTAAGTTTTCTTAGGAGTATCTCTATTGCCAACACGAATATCAGGGGAGACAGGGGGCATCCTTGCCGCGTGCCTTTTTGAATGTGGAATCTCTCCGTGGGCTGACCGTTAATCCAAATGCTCGCTGTTTGAGCCTCGTAGATTGCCCCTATGGCATTTCTGAAGCGCTCACCCATATCCATTTCCGACATCAGGGTTTGGAAGAATCCCCAGCTCAAGTTATCGAAGGCCTTCTCCGCGTCAAGAGCGAGGAAGGCCACTTCTTTCTTTGGGTGAGCCTCATAGTATTCCATAAGGTCAAGGACTATTCTGACATTGTCCCTGGTGTGTCTGCCTGGGAGGAAGCCATTCTGATCTGGTTCCACCCAGTCGCTGAGCCACGATTTCAGCCTATCCGCTAGGATGGTAGCCATTATTTTGTAGTCAGTATTGAGGAGGGATATGGGCCTGTAGTTGGCCACGATGGAGTCATCTGTCCCTTCCTTGTGGATCACTGTAATATTGGCCTCTCTCTATGATTCAGGAAGTATCCCTTCCGACATTACCCTGTTGAATATTGTCCTCATGTGACTGATTAGTTCGTCGGGCAGGACCTTGTAGAGCTTCGCCGTCAGGCCATCTGGGCCCGGTGCCTTGTTGGCATCCAACCCTTTGATCGCCTTCCTAACCTCCTCTTCTGTTATGTCCTTGTTGAGAATCGACCTGTAATGTTCTGGGAGTGTCCCCAGTCTTTGGTCCCTCAGGTACTTTGTGATGTCCTCTTTCTCCACTCGATCGTTTGTATAGAGTTGGGCGAAGAACCGCTGGAATTCATTCTTTATGTCATCTTCCTTTGTGAGTCGCTTGTCGCCACTGAGAATGCTGGTGATAACCCCTGCTTGTCTCTTCTTCCGAAGCCTCCTTGCTAGCCACCGCCCAGGCTTGTTGGCATTTTGAAAGTTCCGTTGTTTGAGGAATTTCAAGTCCTTGGCCATTTGGTCCAGTTCCAGATGGTGTTTCTGGCCCTTCAGGTTGGCCAGCTCACGAGACACTTCCTGGTTTTTCGGGGATGCTTTCAGCTTGGTTTCCGCCACTCTGATTTTCTCCTGAAGATCGTGCATCTTCTCCTTGCGTTTTCTGTTTTTTATTGCATTATGTCGGATCAGGTGGCCCCGGATCACTGCCTTGTATGCATCCCAGACCGTTTCAGGCGGCACTTCCTGATTGGCATTGAGGTCGAAATAGTCCTTAGTCAATGACTTATATTTTAGAATGTCTTCCTTCTTTTTCAGGCGGTTGTTGTTCATTCTCCATCTTCTTGACGGGAGTCTATGGTTCACTGTCATTTCCAGTGGGCAATCGTCGGAGATGTCCCTCGGCATTATGTCTATCTTTGAGACCTTCGGGACCAGTGATCTGGAGAGCCAGATCATGTCAATTCTCGACCAGGACTGGTGCCTGTGCGAGTAGAAATTGAAGTCTTTCTTGGTCTGGTTGTGCGCTCGCCAGGCATCCTGAAGCCCAAGGTTGTCTCTGATTTGAAGAAACGTTTTTGGGAGCGATCCACTATGCTCGGGGGTCAGCCCCTGTTTCTTCCTCCCGTCTGAGGATCTGTCCATCTGGGGGTCTATTACCCCGTTAAAGTCTCCCATCAGGATCAGGCTATCAAAGACTTGGTCTTCTATGTGTTGTTCGAGCTCCCTTGAGAAGTTGGTCTTGGGACCGTTGGGTGTGTAAATGTTACAAACCAAGAGGTTCTGTGTGCCCACCTTGATTCTAACACCCACTATTCTGCCTTCCTGGTCATTGAAGGCCAGCTCTGCTACATGTTTGGGGTTCACATAGATGGCTACGCCGTTCCTTTTCCTCTCTGCCAGAGAGTGGAAGAGATTGCCTACCCCTTTGTTCTCAAGGTGTTGTGCGTGCTCCTTCTTAACATGGACTTCTTGGAGTGCTATCACATCATATTTTCGCCTTCGTAACCAGTTGAACAGTCTCTTCCTTTTGGGGGCAGAGTTCAGGCCGTTTATGTTGTTAGAAAGACAGGCCAGTTGGATCTGCAGGTCACTCATCACGCATTTCTATTGTGTGGTCAGGTTCATCGAGGCCTATCTCTGTGTCGCGAGCGTCGTTGTTGTTGTCGTTACTGTGTGGTCCTCGTCCAGAGTGGGTCAGGTCATGGTCCGGCGAGCTGAAGCACCGTTTCTTTGCAGAGTCTCCTTGTCTAGCTTGTGTGTGTGGGCATTGTCTGTCGTTTGCTTTTATCTTTTCAAGGAAGGCTTTGGCTTTTTCCACGGTCGTTAGCCAGTGTCTTTGGTCTCCCATTGTGACCATGACCCCTTCTGTCTTTTCCCATCGGAAGCGTATCTTTCTGTTTTTCAGCTCCTCCGTCAGGAACCGGTAGTTGCGCCTGCTGCTGATGGACTCCGCTGAGAATTCTCTCAATATCGCTACTTTGCTTCCCTTATAGGATGGGTCAGCCTTCTTTTTCTCCCGGAGGACCTCATCCCTGGTTCTCCGGCTCCCAAAGCGGACCACCACATCTCTTGGAACATTGTTCTTTCTTGCGAACGCCGTGGAGACCCGATATGCTTTATCGATCTCTCTGGCCGTCTCGCCGTCTCCCTTTTGTAGAATGGAGGCCGTCAGCCCATGGACAATCTTTTGTAAGTCCTCCTTCGGTTCTTCCACAATATTGCGGAAACGGAGCCAGGAATCTAGCTCGTTCTGTTCAAGTCTTGTTTGGATTCTTTCCATCTTCGCATTCTTCGCTTCGATTTTGTCCAGCCTTGTCTTCATTTTGCCTTGGGAGCTCTTGAGGCTCTCCTCCCTTGCTTTATTTCCTTAATCTCCTCATGCAGGTGTGCCAACTCTCTAGCCAGCTCCGTCCTGATACTCAGCAGCTGTTCTTGCACTGTCTTGTGCTGTGACTCTTGCCTGCTAACCACCAAGTCCACTGTCTTCTGTGTTTGTTCTTGCCTCTCCGCTATTTTTTGAACTTCCCTCAGGATCTCCTTGAGAGTCATCTCCTCAGCATTGGGTTGCTTTCTGGAGGGCCCTTTGGTGTCTTTGGTCGCCATGTCTCTGGCTTGGCCTCCTTTCGAGCCTCTTTCCAGTTTTAGTTGGAATGTGCTGGTGCTGGGCCCCAGAGGATAGAGCTGTGCGCCGTCTTTTCCTGAGGGGTGCTTCAGTGGTTTGTGTTCTGTCGTGGCTTGCACTTTGACTTTGTGGCTTGCGGCTTGATGAGAGTAGAAAGGGGGGGTGGTCTAGATAGAGGGGGGTGTGATTGAATCTCTGTCCCTCCTGCTTGACTGGGGGGGTATCTTTTACTGATGGCCTTTTCAGGACGGTTGGTGGGGGGGAGAGGGAGGGGGGAGAGAGGGGGATGTCCTCCCGCGTTCTTTTATGGTTGTTTTCCCTCGCCCTGCTCTTTCTCCTGGGCGGTTGGTGCCTGTATTGTCCTTGCCTGTGACCCCTTCTGCCCCCCAGCTCTCTTCCCCAGGTCTAATGTTATTTATGTTTCTTGTTTGTGGCTTTGTTCTTCGTTTGCCTTCTTCTTTAATTGTTATTATTATTTTGACTTTGCCCCCCCTATCTTCTGGCAGTGGGAGAGCAGACAGGGGCTTCTGTAGGGGAGCCTCCTGTGTCCTTGTGGAGAGAGGGGGAGGGGGTGCTTTGATCCCCCTTTTCAAAATGGCGCTCCCGCCAAAACTCCCTTCTTCTTCCCCTTTGCAGATCTTGGCCGCCATCTTGTGGCCTTTGCAGGCCTCTTCTCCCTCTCTCCCAGCCAACGGCTGCTGGACTCTTCTGCCCCCTCCTCTGTGTCCCCCGATCCGGCTGACTCGGCTCACCTCCTTTTCTGTGGTGGGGGGCCGATCCCCTGCTTTCGGGAGCCGTTCGCAGCGCCCCTGGCTTCCCCGCTGTCTTCCCCGCTGCCTTTGCCTTTTTCGCGCCACTGACAACGGCGCTCTTTCGGGCCGCGCCGGCCGCCGCTTCCCCCGCGCTCTCGGCCGATGCTGGTCCTCTTCTCCTCCTGCCCTCAGCTTGGGAGGGGGGGAGGGGAGGCCCGGCTGGGCCAGCAGTGAGTGCGGGTCGCCGCCCGCTCCCTGCTCCTCGGCTCGCTCGCCGCGCCGGTGGTGGTCCGGGCCCACTCGATCTCCTCCTCTTGAGGAGAGGGAGACCTCTGGGGCCACCGGATCCCGCTTGTCGGCTTCACGCTCCCTCCAGACTCTCCTGTCCGCTGGGAGGGAGGGCGTAGATCGCCCTCCGGCCGGAAGAGCAGGTGGCACTCTAAGGAGCCCTCAGAGTGCCTGTCCTGCCGCCATCTTCGCCGGACCGGAAGTCTGTATAAGACAGATTTGATCCCTTATTTACCTTTCACTTAAGCGAGAAAACCATTGTCTTGCCTTTATTATGCCTTAATTTCTTCATCTTCAACCAGTTCAGGTACTGAAACAGCTTCCTTAGAATTAGATGGGAAAGAGAGATAGAATAGAATCTTATCAGAATATTGGTAGCATCAAATGCCAATGCTCCCATATCCTTTCCCAACTGTTTCCTGTTTGTGCATGGGGGATAAACCTAAGCCTCAAGGAACTTGTGAGCAAATTAATAGAATCCCCAAGCTCTATATTCTCAATAAAATAGGGTCCTTAAGTCGCATCCCAGAAAGGCAATCCAGAAGGATGCCATGTCTTGATCACTCAGACCATTGGTTGATCTAGCTCTGTATCTGAGGTAGAAATCCTGTTCAAGTACTGTGAAGACCCAAATCTGTTTTGTTTTCATAATCAGTGAGTGGATGTGCTCTGGGTAGTATGTTACATTCTTATATGTTTACAGTAATTGCAATGGTTCTATATGAAGTTGTGTTAATTTGACCTGTGTAATATTGGTGTTTTTTTGTACTGTTTTAACTATTACTTGCTGTAAGCCACCTTGAGTCCCTTCTGGGAGAGAGGGCAGGATATAAATAAAACTTAGTAGTAGTAGTAGTAGTAGTAGTAGTAGTAGTAGTAGTGTTAGAGACCCTAATTTTGGGTCTTACTAAGTCCAAGGCCTGGGAGGTCAAAAGAAATGAAACAACTCCATTGGAGAAGATCAAAATACAAGGTTTATTCATTCATGCGCATGAAGGAGACGGACTGTCATAAGCACACACACACAGGTGGCTACACCTTACAAGGACTGCCGTGTCTTCCTTGACCAAAGCACAACTTTATATACAGATAAGGCAAGCAGAGGATGGAAATTCCCTTTTCTGTCAGTTGACCTTTTTACATGGAAATCACCTCTTTGTACATCACATGGAAAGCACCTCTTTGCACATCTGCAACAAGCGTCATGTTGTCGGAACCACAATTTGTTCTATTTATGAACATTTTTGGTTCCTTCATATTTGCCAGTTACCTCTGTCACTGATAACAAGATAACTGTGTCTAATTTTAAGTGTCTGCGGTTTCAATAAGGAAAGAGGGCCCACACTTTGACCTTTTAGCCTCTAATGCATATTCTCTACTTCTGACAATTTCTTCTTTCTACAGAGAGTCAGATAAATGAATCTAATCTAAATGATTTCTAAATAAGTCCCTTTTCCTAATGTGCTTACTTCAGTAGTAGTAGTGGTAGTATGGTAGCACGTGCCATTTAAGAGTTACATGCAATGCATGGAAACAACTTCGATTCATGGTGAATCTGGAAACATGTACATATCTGTACTTCAGTACCTCTTCACAATTTTCTGTTCTTTTATATGTGTTGCTTGCTTGGGATGTCTGGTTCAGCTCTCCTAACAATGGTCAACCATATATGCAAAGAAGACTTAGCAGCTAACAGTCATGACAGATATGCCAGAATGTCTGTGCTATTGTTATGCTCATATCTGGGATTATTTTTCTCCCCCCTCCCTTTGTTTTCCTCAGTACACCTACCCTGTTGATGTCTAATGTGTCCCAATTTGCTATTCAACCACAATGAGAATCACTTATTTTAAATTACACTAAAAGCAGTGTTAAAAGTAACTTTGTTGATGAAGAATGTCACACAGTGTTTCAATAAGACAACTTACATTCTCACCTTTAATTTACTGAATTCTCACTCATTTACACTGCTATAGTTTGACGTTCCACGGTGGAACAGGATCTATCAGACTGTGAGCTCAACTTCACAACAAAGGGAGTATTTTCACGACTGATAATAGTGATCAACATCCCATAGAGAGAACTGCTGTAAGAGGGACAAAATGCTCTCAAATTTTGATGATCTCATTCTGGCAGAAGCTATGAAGTATAAGCAACTCATTGACCGAGAGCATAAAGGAAATACATTTCCATGGTGTGATCTTATCTTATTTGTGTTGATTAGTAGCAGCTTTGATAGGGTAAGCCTCTCCATTGGCACCCCCTTGTCGCGGAAGAGAGGCTTGCGTGCCTAATGAAGTTGTGAGCTATGCTGGCGGTGGCATATTAGCCACTGGTAGGGCCTCCCATGCCAGACAGGTCACAACCAAAGGGTCTGACAAAGAGCATCAATGGGCAGGTTGGGCTCTCTAGCCTTTTGGCAACCAACCTAGGAGGAGGAAAACTCTAATTTCAAACCTGGGCAGATGGTGCTCATCTAACCCTGTAAGGTCAACCATCTAGAGAAGGAAAATCAAATCAAACCTATGACCTGAGGACCTCGCTGCCACCATCCAAACTTGCTAGGCCCCGGCAGACGAACCTTTGGTTTAAAGATTGAGGCCAGTTCTGTACACGCTGCGCTCCACCAGAAAAATCCATTGCACAGGCTCAAAGGACACATCCAACCTCCGAAAAAGCATCAACGTGCTTGTAGAAAGCGTGGGATGAGTCCTCCCTAAGAATTTTCGTTCACGAAGTAATGCCAGAGAGAGGGGGGGGGGGGGGATATATGTAGCAAAACAGTGGGATACAGAATTATGTAGTGGATTGTGCATTGGACTATGACTCTAGATACCAGGGTTTTGAATCCCTACTCAACCACAGGAAGCCCTTCAATGACCTTGGACAAATCACATTCTCTTGAGCCTTTCAGGGGAAGGCAAAGGCAACCTTCTTTGAACAAATGTTGCTAGCATTCATGACACATGTTCAGTCATTTTCTTTTTCCATCAATTATTATTGCTATTTTTCGCTTAACAATAAAACAGTCAAAACGCTGCAAATGATTCCTAACTTAGACAGTGTTGTATGTGTATATGTCTTCAAGTTGACTATCAAGTTATGTAAGCCCAGGAGAAGGGGTTTCTCTACCTTCTTCAATAATATGGCTTCTCCCCTGCAGGTATTTTAATTGAACAAAAGCCACTCTTTTAACATTTAGAAGTCCACAATATTTTACTCTTCCCTTTAGAAATTCTTTATTTAGTTTTCAGCATTCAGTCATTCATGCAGGGAAGTATTATATCTTGTGTTCTTTTATAAAACATAATATCCCTAACTAGTCACTGGCACTGTTTCTGTGCCCAGAATATCATTGGGTGTATTTTAAAGCTCTTTACATATTGGAAAGGGAAACACTCAGCAAATCATCGGCCTCACTACCTAACTTTCTTGGTGGGGAACAGTCTTAGCATAATTTAAAAAGTTATAACTCACTAGATATTGTGTTGTTAAAGACTTTCATGGTCAGAAACCATGGATTGCTGTGAGTTTTCTGGGCTTTATGGCCATGTTCCAGAAGCATTCTCTCCAGACATTTTGCCCACCTCTATGGCAGGCATCCTCAGAGGTTATGAGGGCTGTTGGGATCCAGGCAACTGAGAGTTATTATACTGTACATGTTGAATGTCCAGGGTGGGAGAAAGAACTCTTGTCTGCTGGAGGAAAGTGCGACTGTTGTAATTGGCTACCTTGATTAGCATTTAATAGCTTTGTAGCTTCAAAGCCTGGATGATTGCTGCCTGGGGATTTTTTTGTTGGGAGGTGTTAGCTGGCCCTGATTTATTCTTGTCTGGAATTCCCCTGTTTTTTTAGTGTTGCTCTCTATTTACTGTCCTACTTTTAGAGTTTTTTAATACTAGTAGTCAGATTTTGTTCATTTTCATGGTTTCCTCCTTTCTGTTGAAATTGTCCACATGATTGTGGGTTTCATCAGCTCTTCTATGTAGTCTGACATGGTGGTTGTTAGAGTTGTGCAGCATTTCTGTGTTCTCAAATAATATGCTGTCTCCAGGTTGGTTCATCATGTACTCTGCTATGGCTGACTGCAGTTAACCCAGTGGCACAATGGGTTAAGCCGTTATGCCGTCTTAACCCATTGTTTGAATTAGGGGAGAGCAGGTTAGGCTCTCTCTGTCAGCTCCAGCTCCCCATGCAGGGACATGAGAGAAACCTCACACAAGGATGGTAAAACATTAAACATCCGGGTATCCTCTGGGCAATATCCTTACAGAGGGCTAAATTCTCTCACATCCGTTTCTTAAATCGTTCCTGACATGAAAAAAGTTTGCAGTGCCTTTCATGTTCCTTGATTCATGTTTGGGCACTGCATTTGGTAGGAGTAAATAAAGAGCAACACTTAAAAAAGTTATTCCAGACAAGAATCAATCAAGGCCAGCTAACACTTCCCAACAAAGGATCCCTCAGACAGCAATCAACCAGGCTTCGAAGGAACAAGGCCATTAAATGCTAATCAAGGTGACCAATTCCAACATTCACACTTGCCTCCAGCAGACAAGAGTTCTTTCTCCCACCCTGAACATTCCAGAGATATATAAACCTCACTTGTCTAGTTTCCAAATGACCTCACAACCTCTGAGGATGTCTGCCATAGATGTGGGCAAAACGTCAGGAGATAATGCTTCTGGAACATGTGAGAAAAGTCACAGCAACTCACTAGATATTTTGTCATGTTTTAAAATCTGTGGATTAGCTTTTTGGTACATAGATTTGGGGTTGAGAGATAGGTTTGTGTGTTTACTGCTTAGCCATGCAGGCATCAACCTTCTGTCAAATGTTACCCTGGTGACATTTGGCATCAGGGTTTATTTTCTCTTTCTCACTTTAGCATTCATTAAACTTGCAATCTAGAATCTATTTGCTTATGTCAAAATAGCATTAACTGGAAAAGCTGAAGCAATGAAATCTATGCTGCTGAACATGGCTAATTCACCTGGCTCATGCCTAGCCGCAAACCCCTCTCAAGAGATGAAGATTATTTTTTTTCATTTGTGAACAATATGCACCTACTTAATTTTCCTTAAAGGGTACGAGTTATTGCTTTGTTGTTTTTGAAGTTCTTGCCCATCTACTTGCATTTTTTCCCCTGAAATGGGGTAGACATTTTATATCTGCCTTCCTTCCTTCTTTGAAAAGAGTCCACAACGATTCACAGCTGGAGTTTACCGTTTTCTTTAACTACAACCATTAGGAACTAGAATGTTTAAGATGCAGTTTTATGCTGTATGCCAGCTTTCATAGGTGGATCAATGTGCTGGCTCAGGATAAGGCAAATTCCTGTGCTTCCTAGAAGGCTTTCCCTTTATACATGTACTGTAATTGAGACAAAAATAAAGTCTTTTAAGCTTTATTGGTTACTGTGGGAGAAATCAATGGGGAACAAGAATAATTTTGACACCAATTATTGACTGGAGAATCTATGTAGCCAGTAAAATCTAGAAAACACTTTCCTAAGCATTTTCCCCTGGAGGACCCTTTTAATAATTTGTAGGTCTCGTGGAAATTATTCATTAGATATATTATACACACAACTTATTTTGTATTATTGAAGGCTTTCATGGACAAAATCACTGAGTTGTTGTGTGTTTTCAAGGTTGTATGGTCATGTTCCAGAAGCATTCTCTCCTGAAGTTTGGCTTGCATTTATGGCAGGCATCCTCAGAGGTTGTGAGGTCTGTTGGAAACTAGGAAAATGGGTTCTGTCTATCTATCTATCTATCAATAAAATAAGCTTTGGGTAGGTAGGTAGAGACCTACCTACCTACCTACCCAAAGCTTATTTTATTTTTACCACATCAGAATACTCAGTGGCAGGCATGTAGCCAGGGGGGGGGGCTAAGGGGGCTTCAGCCCCCTCCGAAATTCTCAGAGTGGTCCGCGAGAAGGCCTTACTGGTACATTATTTAAACTGTTATGTGCATTTATATCATGATCTGATCACCATGCTCATTATATCCCACATTAATGGGGTTATTGGGATAACAATACAAAAGGTTTGCTAGGGTAGACCCTCTTCCACCCAGTCTCAGCCTTCCCTGAACCAAACTCAGCCCCCCCCCCCCCCGAATCAAAATCCTGGCTACGACCCTGCTCAGTGGTGTCTTGAAACATCCAAGAGTCCTAGGAATACAGGGTGAGAAATCTTTGGACTTTATCATACAAAACTAGTATATCTCAATTATAGCAGGATAATATGTCTTTAGACAAAATATATCACACAACATCATGTCCATTCCATTGCAGCTCGTGGGTGGGGTGCACCGTTTCATAGATGGAAAAACGATTGAATCAAAATATTGACCTCTAGGCAGACAAGTGAGCCAGAGAATAATAATATTGTTTATGTGTTTACCCCATTTCTCCCCCCCCCCCTCTTCTCACCCTGAAGGGGACTCAAGAGTGGCCTTACAAAACTGGCAAAAATTCAATGTCATACACAGCAAAAAATAATAATAAAAAGTAAGCATATGATACAATTAAAACAATTACAAGCATTAAAACAGCATAAAACATTATGCCTAGCCCCATGACCGCCATTAGAGTTGTATTCTATATAGCACTATTCCCCAAATGTGTGCTGGCATAGCCAGGTCTTCAGTCCTTTTGCTAAAGAGAGAGGGAGGCAGTCTATTATTATTATTATTATTATATACATTTCTATCCTGCCCTTCTCCCCACAAGGGGACTCAGTCTAATGTCATTAGGAAGGGAATTCCATAGACAAGGGGCCACCACTGAAAAGGCTTGTCCCTCATCCCACCAGTCATGCCTGTGAAAGTGGTGGGATCAAGAGCAGGGCCTGCCCAGCTATGTTATCACTCTATCCCAGGGTGGGCAATTACCGGCCCTCCAGGTGTTTTGGACTTCAACTCCCAGAAATCCTAACAGCTGGTAAACTGGCTAGGATTTCTGGGAGTTGAAGTCCAAAACACCTGGAGGGCCGGTAATTGCCCACCCCTGCTCTACCCAGTTCAAAGAGAGATATACGTTCGGACAGGTAAGTTGGGCCAGAACCATTTAGGGCTTTCTAGGCCGAGAGCAGCACTTTGAATTGTGCTGGGTCAGCCAGTGGAGCTAACATAACAGGGGGGGGGGGGGTTGTCCTTGTCTTTGTCACCCTGTACTATCTGCCAGATGACAATATTTTTTTAAAACAAATGTCCTGTTAGATGGATCTACAAGAATGCTCTGAGCTTTCTTAAGGCTACAGGATCTATACAGTTCTTCCAAAGAGAGGAGAGGGCAATCAATGATTCGCTGTGCAGAACTGGTGACCCTTTGAAGCGCCTTCCTGTCTGCCACTGTGCAATTACCAAATCACACACAGGTGCAGTAGGTTTGGACACACTCTATAGCACAGTGGTAGAAAGTCACCAGCACTTTTTCATTCCGTTATTGGTTTCTTAGAAGTCTCAGGTAGTATAGTCTCTGCTGAGCCCATTTAATCAACAGAGAAGGGAGAGAGGGACTTACCAAGTTTAGCCCCGATTTCACTCCTTCCTTTCCCTGGGAAGAGCCCTCCCCTGAATCCAGCTGTTTGAATTTTATCTGTAAGCCTCCCTGCATACCCCTCGGGGTGAGAAGAGCAGGATAGAAATGTAGCAAATAAATAAATTATCCCCACAATCACATTGGTTCTGCTTTATTGATACTATTAGAGTGAAAGCCTGCTTCTCCAGAGATTAATTCCATTGTCACGAACTATATAACCAACTATGAATATTATTTTAGAAAAAAATAGAGGCTTATGCAAAATACTGTATGTTGATGCACAATACAAGCTTTGCTGTCTATCACTACTGATTAGGGATGAAAAGAATATCCAAAACTATGTGGGGTGGAAATGAAAGGGGGCTTCTCAAGATAGGAGAAAACCTGATGAGGAGAGTCCTTCTGAAGTCCTTCGGTTTTTTCTCTCTTTCTAAGTTTCTGAATTGATTTGGAGGACTATTTTATTTTTTCCCATTATCCTAAGACACATTGAAGTAAGTAGAATATATGTCTGAGTCAATAGTTTTGGGGGGAGGTTCTGTACTACATACCCAAGACATAGAGATAATCCTTCTAAAGGGGCTTTATTGTTATTTTAAGGGGGAAGGGGAACTTCCCAAAAGTCCAAAATCTATGATAAAACACTTCTGGCAATAAGCCTCAGTCCATCTGTCTTCTCTGATCACCTTCTCGCAATGCCTATGGAAAATAACACTTCCATTTTTTTCTGTAAATACAGTAAAGATAAAAACTATTGTCATATCAAGTCCATTCCAGCAAAGTTGATGTAATTCTTCCTCTTCCTTCTGTCATTAAGGGTTTATCTTGCTTTGTCTAGTGATTTGTTCTGTTGCATTTTCCCATTAGTCATACCTATCTATTCATTACCTTTAAGCCTTTTGGGTCTCCCAAGTTGATTCACACTAATCATTTAAAACATTAAATACACAAAAAGTATTTAAAAAGATACTATTTCCCTCTTCAACACATCCAGTGTGCTGTACAAATCGGAAAATACATAAATAGATACGGAAAAAATGTGCATGATCAACATTACATTGCTGTGAGTTTTTCGAGCTGTATGGCCATGTTCCAGAAGGATTGTCTCCTGACATTTTGCCCACATTTATGGCAGGCATCCTCAGAGGTTGTGAGTTCTGTTGGAAACTAGGCAAATGAGGTTTATATATCTGTGGAATGTCCAAGGTGGGAGAAGGAACTCTTGTATGCTTGAGGCAAGTGTGAATATTGCAGTTGGCCACCTTGATTAGCATTGAATTGCTACTTCCTGCCTGGGGGAATCCTTTGTTGGGAGGTGTTTCTGGAACATGGCCATACAGCCTGAAAAATTCATAGTGATTCCGGCCATGAAAGTCTTCAACGACACAATGATCAACTATTCTGCCACGTGGTTATGACATTGCTGCCTACACTGCCTCATTCCAGGCCTCTATAGCTTTCTAGATTACAACCATTGCATAAGATGCCTTTTACTGCCACCTGTCTTTGCCAAGAAGTGAACGAAATGGCAATTTCTAAGTTACTAGATACGGTCCAGCAGTTTCCAGATGTTGATTTCTACACTAGAGTGAACAGTTATGACCTGCAAAAAAATGTTAAGAGCTTTGTGTTTATTTTGACATAAACTATTCTGCTCTGTACAGGACAATGTGTTCAACACATAATTACACCTTGATTCACAAGAGAACTATGTCAGCTCTGAAAGAAGCAACAAAACACAAAACAAAAACACTGTAATCAGGAGTTAACATTTCTGTAATGTTAAGCTGAGTGAAGAAAAGAATTCTAAAAAAACCATGCATGTAATGGTAAAGCTTCCAGCAGAGAAATATTTATTTAAAAAACAATAAAAAACCCTTTTGAGGCATTGAAACAGCCTCAAGGGAGATGTAAGGCACTGATCCCCCTCCCATCTAGCCACCTACATTCATCCCGAATGTCCAGATAAATAGGAGATTTAAAAGGTCAACAGCATTTGTGAGGAAAATGGCTCTTAACAGCAGATTTCAAACTGCTTCGAAAATTGCTGTGTTTCCAGCTGTTGGGAGCATTTATAACTTAAAACAAGGTACAGGTTTAGACTTTGGAAGCTCGTTTCTTTCTGTCTCCTTCCCTTTTTCCCCACTTCCCTTTCTTCCTCTTCTTCCTCCATCTCCACTACATGGGGTGCATTTACGCCATAAATTTAATGCAGTTTGCCACCACTTTAACTGTCATGGCTCAGTAGTATGAAATCATAATTATTTGTAATTTGGTGAGGCACCAAATCCATAATTTGGTGAGGCACCGGTTCTCTTTCACTAAAGATTGCACCTCCCATTATTCCATAGAATTAAGCCATTGTTATTAAAGGAGTGTCAACCTGCATGAATTCCACAGTACTGATACACTCCATGGGCAACTGTATTGAAGACTTTTGCATCCCTACCGTTTCCCATTAGCTATCGCTATGAATAAATATTGTGCCGCTTAAGTATCTTTTTTGATGAGAGGGAGGCTTTTGTAATGTGGACCCATCAATCTCTCTTTCTCTCTCTTTCTCTCTCTTTCTCTACACACACGCACACACACACACACCTTGCTTTGTAAGACATTAATTTAAATTATGACCATTGTTTTATTCAGTTTTGTATTGTCTTGGGGTGAAGAGGGAGGGAAGAAGGAGAAAAGATGGCTTATAGCCTCATATCATTTGCAAATAAGAGCCTGGCAACTTCTCAGCAGCTAAGTGCATCTCACTGATGATTAATTATCTTGTACATTTAGTGGATGGGTGCCCGCTGCTTAGACTGTCTCTACATCAAATCTCCTGGCCAGCTGATCAATGAGATCCCATTTATTTTTGGCATGTGGCTCTACCAATAGTCTCATTCAGAGATGGGAGAGGCAGCCATGACAGATCAATGCTACAATGCGGATGGGTGAGTTTGGTGGTGAAACACAATGTTCAATAACCTTTTAGAAATCATTTCCTCCTAGAGTCTAAAAGAGGCAAGCATTCCAGCCATCATGAAGACCTCACAGTGATTATTTTAGCTTTAATTTTTTTTACAAAAGAAGAAAGAGGAGAATGACTTTCACATACTTCAGAGTCTCTATGCTGTTGATTCTCCAGAAACCCTCTAATGGTATCATTTAGGTTGCAACTGAAATGCTTTTCAGAGCTCTGTCCTAGAGAAATAGTGTTTTTTATATGTTCATTCCTTCTTTTCTCTTTATTTTGCACAGTGCATGCCAGCAGCAGATGAAATCTGGAAAAAGCAGTCCCACTAAAGTGATTGTTCTAGAACTGGCGATAGTTCCAGTCCTTCCCATATCATCATTTGGTGCCAAAAACTGACAGTACTACTATAATACAAACTTTATTGGTTGTAAATGATTCGGCAGATGGTATACAGCAGATGGTATGCAGCAGAAAAGGCTTCCAGTCCAGCATTCCCTCACAGCCAACTGTAGAATTGGGTGTCTAAACATCTAACATGATCCAGAGTATTATTGGCCAGCAGCCTTTTTTACTATGAGTGCAGACATGGCTCCCACCTTCATGGATGAAGCCAATGGAAGATAGACTCCCAAGAGTTAGATAATGTTCAAAATCAAACTTTGCAAATGTGTTCTTCTCCAATGGCTGCGAGAATTGTATAAGCAAATGTGATTCTAACAGTATGTGATAAACATGTGAAATAGCAACAACAACAACATTGGATGATTTTAAGGGTTTATATTCAATTAAAACCTGAATTATTTATTTTGGAACTGTTGAATGTAATGTTAGAGAAGACGTATGGGTGATTGCTTCCATACATGGCCATAACAGCAAGAGTGTTGTACACATAAAGTTGGAAGGATTCAATATTATCAACTATGGAGGACTGGCTACTGAAACTGATAGCCTTAGAAGAACTGATAAATTTACTTGTATACTTGGAGGAAAAAAGATTTCCCAAAGACTGAAAATCCCTGATAGACTTTTTGCCAAAAATTACTTGGTATCTTTTGGTTTTGGAAATTAGAAGGTATAGATTATGAAATAAATAAGTTGTCTTATTATCAGAGTGTGCAGTATGTTATTCTGTATAACAGCTAAATATACAATAATGTCACCGTTTTTCCTTTTTCCTCTTTCTTTCTTTTTCTTTATCCTTTTCTCTGTGTGTGTGTGTGAGAGGGGGGGGGGGGGCTGGGAGTAAGAGGGAGAGAGAGAACTGTACAAGCAGGTTCCTAACAGAAAAAATCGCCCCCTATCCATTCTTAGCTTTCATTTTCCTTGCCTCAAACAATTAAACTAATGCAAATTGTCCCTTCACTTACCTGGGGAAGCCAAGAGCTAAAACACTGTTTCCATACTAAGCATCTTGGTATCACCTTAGATGAAACACTAAAATTTAGGAAACACTGTATGAACATCACGCACATAGTAGCTGTACGCAATACCATCCTGCAGAAACTTACTGGCAGGGCATGAGCTGCAGACTCAAAATTAATAAGAACATCATCTCTGGCCTTGACTTATTCAACTGCTGAGTATGCCTGCCCTGTTTGGCATAAATGTGCCCATGTGAAGGAGGTTAAGATAAATTTTATTATGGTCCAGAGACCCTTATTACACTGTAGCATACAAATTATACAGGACATGAGAATTAAGAACATCCAGTGGATTAAAATTGGCAAACAATAAAAGCTGCTTAAAAAAATGTTGACTAAAAACAAGTGTAAAAAACTACAAGAAGTGATGGCGTGTTTCAACCTCAAGGTATGCAGGCAATGAGATTAAGAACAACCAGTTGATTGGGCACATAAATGGTAAAATTAACAACAGATTAAAAATTGCTTAAAACACATGTTGGCTAAAAACATAGGTAAAAGACTTTCAGCCTGTGCCTAAAATTGGGAAATGTCTAATTTTGGCTGCCTCAGAATAAAAAAACTTGGCAACCGCCAAATTCTCGTGGGGAAGGTTGTCACTAAGTAGAAACTTCACATAAATTTCACTGAACTTGCTGGTAAGTTCCTTAGTAGTTTATGTCTGCTCGGGCTTGTTCATAGAAACTGCATGACAGTAGAATGTGGTAGATGCACTCTACTTCCTGTTTGTTATATGGGCAGAGTCTTTCATTGTATGGAGTACCTGCAAATCTCCCACGCAGCAATTCAGACGGGAGCACATTGCACCTTGCTTTGGAAAATAGGCACAATATTTGGCCACTGTCAAGCTCTTTAGATAGTTTGCTGCATGAAAAGGCCCAACATAATGTATGGACAGGGCACTAGGAGAACATGATACATAAGAGCAAGAGCACAGCTTACAAAAGGCAATGTTCCATAGTGAGGGGGGTGAACATAGCATTGAACGAAACATACAGAATTACAGGATGTCTCAAACCTACACCTGTTGATAAACTCTACAAGCTAGCTGACATTGCCCCCCCCCCAAATGTGACAGGAAGTTTCTGCTGAGAGAGAAATAAGGTTGGACACTGTAAAAACCATCCTCTGCACGACTATCAGCCTCCTCCCATTAGACTAAAATCAAGGAAAAGCTCCATGAGAACCACCACTCTTCTTAATGTTACCCCAATAACAGCAAGAGTATCCTTCTGGGAAGCTAAACAGGAAATCCCAATTGGATGCCCCCCCCCCATAAGAGTCTGCCTCCAGGGTCAAGCCAAAATTGGGAAACTTGGAAGTCCCTGAACGGACTAAGAAATGGAGTGGGCAGATTAAAAGATGACCTGGCAAAATGGAAGTATCTAAAGGAATCCTCCACCTTGTGTGACTGTGGAGCAGAACAAACAACTTCACATCTGTATGCTTGTCCACAATGTCCTGCCTTATGTTCAGAGGAAGAATTGTTTAAAGCTACAGACAATGTGGTCACTGTTGCATGTTTTTAGCCGCTTGTGCTCCTTCTATTTTTATCAGTTTTTAAAAAATTATTTATGCAATGCTTTTGATACAAAATAAATAACTTCCCTCTTCAGGCCTCCTGGTGTCAAATCTGCTCACCCCTCAAAATGCAGTAGGCTGGCCACTCTACATGGATGACATATATGGATATATACTCTCTGGCATTACTTCGCGAATGAAGATACTTAGGAAGGACTCATCCCACACTTTCTACAAGCGCGTTGATGCTTTTTCGGAGGTTGGATGTGTCTTTCGAGCCTGTGCAATGGATTTTTCTGGTGGAGCGCAGCGTACACTGAAATGGTCTCACCCTTTAAAACTTCATCTGCCAGGGCCTAGCAAGCTTGGACGGTGGCAGCGAGGTCCTCAGATCGTAGGTTTGATTTGAGTTTCCTTCTCTAGATGGTTGATCTTACAGGGTTTGATGAGCACCATCTGCCTGGGTTTGAAATTAGAGTTTTCCTTCTCTTAGGATGGTTGCCAAAAGGCTAGAGAGCCCATCCTGCCCATTGATGCTCTTTGTCAGACCCTTCGGTTCCTCTCCATTGGCGCCCCCTTGTCGTGGGGAAGAGGTTTGCGTACTCTAATGAAGTTGTGAGCTATGCTGGCGGTGGCATAGTAGCCACCGGTAGGGCCTTCCATGCCAGACAGGTCACAACCGAAGGATATATACTACTATAGAGTAAAATATATGCATACAAAGACACTATAGAACAAAAAATTAAATCAAGGATGTGTGTGTATGAGAGAGAAGGGGGAGAGAGGGAGTGTTTATATGTTGTGTTTATTTATTCCTCGCTGTCAACAGATTTTTTTAATTAAAAAAACCCAATTTCTTTCCATCTCTATTTCTTCCCGTTCTTTCTTTTTTCTTTTCTTTCTTTCCTTCTTTTTTCTGGATTTTCAAATGAATTGTGAGGAGGTGAGTTTTGTAAGCATACAACTTCCCTGGCATATAAAAGTTTATTGCATAAAATGTCTTTAAGCACAGGAAGCAAGAAGGGCAATGGGTTCTTAGCTATATTAAGGGCTTGTTTTATTATGTTTGCACGGCAAAATGTAGTCAATATATTCATGGGCAGTGAAAGTCAGAGTGGGACATTGCAGTCGGGGAATATACATTGCACCTTTGAGTATATTTCAGGTTTACTCATGTATATGAAGCTGTTGGATAAAAGGTTTCATACACAAATATTAAAATTCAGACCTAAGTAATTAATTAATTTTTCATGACTAGGTTTCTTGTTAAATAATGTTAGAGCTTGGTTGAGTTTGAAAAACTCTAGCAATACAGGCTGGTATGGTAATAATGTTTGGACGTGAATGTAATACTTTTCTGAAATTCTATTATCACTTGAAGAAGGTGAAAACAAAACTTACTTGGAGATGGAAAATGATGCCGCAGTCCCTTAAATACATCAATTTTATAGCAAAGTTTAAAGCTTCTTAGATTATTTGCTTGTGCACCGGAATCAAAACTGAAACTGTAATCCTCAAATGTGGTATTCTAATGCTGCCATGGATCATCTTTCACTAAATGATTTCATGATTATGAGCAGTATATATCTGCTGTGTCAGTTATGAATTCTTAGAGTGTTTTCCTTTTCATCTTATGACAGATATTGCTATAAAAATTACAGTCTAATAATAAAATCCAATATACCTCCTACATGTATATGCACTACATATTCATCACTGTTTTCATTAGCTGGGGAAGCATATTTAAATATATTGATCTTCATTTAAAAAGAAAAGATTGCTTCATAGCTGAACTGATGAATATCATAAATCTACCTTTCCACCAGGTTTAATTTGACTTGCAGCACTGTATAGATTTTAAAGTGGCAATCTCAGGGCCCATAAAGGGAGGTACAGAGTCCATAGAATGCTCTGACTCCTCTCCTGCTGCCCGACCAATAGTGGAAAGAGGAGGTCTGATGCCAGAGGAGAAAATCTGGCTTCACAAATCACTGCTCTCACAAATCCTACCAATAAACAGTCAGCAAGCCCTTGATTTTCCATTGTTGAAATAGTGTTGTGGACTCGGTACAATTATCTATTTATTTATTTATTTATTTCCACCATTTCTACCCCGCTTCTCAACCCCCGAGGGAGGACTCAGAGCAGCCTAACAATGGCAACAATTCGATGCCAACACAGCATACATATAATAAAAACCCCAAAACAGTTAAAATTAAATACATTAAATTACAGCTGGCATTAAAATTCATTAAAATACAATTAACATTAAAATACATCATATATATTCACATCAGTTAAAACAGTATTCCGTCCATAATTGAAGCATTGGGTATTGTCCACCAGTTTGCCATTTCAATCCAATCTAAAGTGCCATATTGTGCTAATGTGCAAACGCTTGGTCCCATAACCAGGATTTCACTTTTTTTATGAATGCCAGGAGGGATGGGGTATATCCATAGGGAGTGCATTCCACAGACAGGGAGCCACGACCGAAAAGGCCCTGTCTCTCATCCCCACCAACCGTGTTTGAGAAGTAGGCGGGAGCGAGAGCAGGGCCTCCCCGGATGATCTTAAATTACGAGGTGGGACGTAGCGGCTGATGCGTTCAGACAAGCTGGGCCAGAACCGTATAGAGCTTTAAAGGTCAAAACCAGCACTTTGAATTGAGCTCGGAATTGGACAGGCAGCCAGTGGAGCTGACACAACAGGGGGGTGGTATGCTCCCTGTATGTAGCTCCCGTTAGTAATCTGGCTGCCGCCCGTTGGACTAATTCCAGTTTCCGAACTGTCTTAAAAGGCAGCCCCACGTAGAGTGCGTTGCAGTAATCTATTTGGGATGTGGCCAGAGCGTGTATGACCGTAGCCAGATCAGACTTCCCATTGGAGATAAACCTTCCAATTTCCCTTACTGTCACACCTCAGCACCTTCAGGCCGCCTATTTGCTTGGGTCTACATTGGGCCAGCAGGGCTATTAAGTAGTTAAACAGTCAACTTGATGCTTCCCAGGTCCCAGCAGGGCCTCTCTGCATTCTTGTGTGAAACTGGTACGGAATGCCTAGATAACTACCTCCAAGGTTACCAAAACTAGACTCTCTTTTTGCAAGGCGCTTCGGAGGAGCCAGAAACTACTCCCCACAAGCGCATCTGTGTCCTGTAATTGGCAGGCACATTCCGATGGACCTTAGGTAACAATAAACATATAGTTTCTCATTAATTAGCACTATCAAATACACACAGAACACAGACACATTGCAAATTTCTCATTAATCACTGGGCTTGATGTTTCTCATTAATCACTGGGCTTGATGTTCGACGCACCGGAACTGGTCACAGAATCCTATAACTGTGAGTCCCTCACTATAGGATTCATCTCAGATCAACTTTTGCTCAAGGAAGATGCTACTTTGAAGCACTGGCCGTGAACGGCCTGCCTTAAGCTACCTCCGCCCTTTGCAACGGGCTGCCTGGGATCCCCGAACTCTGCGCGCATCTTGCTAAAGCCTTGTTCCTGAAAAGACTCTGTTTCTAAATGTCCTTGCTTCCCAAGCTGCCCGATTGCTGATTCGGATGGAATCTGTTTGGAGACTCTTCCTGCGCATCCGGCTTGGAATCCCCGCCACAGGATTATATTTGCCTGCTGTTCCTGTTTGCTGCTACTTTAAGGCTTTGTACTAGCCTTCACGCTTTCCTTATTTCCTGCACAATAAAACTGTGTTGTACCTCAAAGCTGTGTGGTTTGTTCAGGGAGATCGAGTGTGCCCAGGCCTCGTGAGGCAACACTAACACTCACCCTGAAATGTATACTGGCATGAGACTGGCATACATCAACTAGGAAAGAAGGAATAGGAGGTATTTAGGACTACTCAGGTTATCAACACTTGAGTGCACACCCAAAATTAATCAGTGTGCATGGACATGAGAGTAGTCTTCTGTGTGCCAACCAACTGCTTTTTAACAGCTATGGAATATGGTGTGCTCATTATATTTCTAATGAGAACAAAATATTTGCAACTATGTTCCTTCACTTGTAGTTAATGAAAGAAATTTCTTTTTTTTAAAAAAACCCAACCTTCCCTCTTCCCTTAAAAAGGGTACCGGGGGCGGTGGGAGGAGGGAAAGGGAAGAAAAGAAAAATCACTGAGTTGGGAGTGCAAACATCAACCAGATCAATCAAACCTCATGCTAACTTTGTCCTTTAATCCTTTCAAACTTAGTGGATGTCATCGTCAATGAAAAGTCTGTTATCATATTTTGACATCTTTTTCATTTTGGGTCAGGTTAAAATTCATGCTTCAAGCACCTGTCTTCTTCTTTTGACTGTTCAGCAATGATGGTTCACAAGAAAATTGTTTTGCTCTATGGAATATTTTTGTCAGATATACCCCTCTCTCTCCCTTTCATTTTACCTGGAAGTGTCTGAAGTCAGTTTTTATATTTGTGCCAGACAGTATTGCCTTCTTGTGTTTTTTTCCCTGTCTCCAAGTGACACCTTTCTTTTTGCCCTCACAAGCTACCAAATCTCCCAAAAGGAGATTGGTGTTCAACCTGAGCAATACAGACTAGATGAAATATCAGGGGAAATGCAACCCACAATACTGTAAGTAAGTAGTCCAGGAATACCTGGCTACTTTAAATGAATTATATCCAAGAGTATTGAAGGAAGTAGCAGAAATTATTTCAGAACCAATGGCAATAATCTTTGAGAATTTTTGGAGAACAGGAGAAGTCCCAGCAGACTGGAGGTGGGCAAATGTTGTCCCTATGTTCAAGAAGGGAAAAAAGAGGACCCAAACAATTACCTCCCAGCTAGCTTGACATGAATACCAGGAAATATTCTGTAGCAAGTGATTAAGAGGGCAGTTCGCTCTTACTTAGAAACGCATGCTGTGATGGATTTCTTAAAAACAAGTCATGTCACACTAATCTTATATCTTTCATTTGATAGAGTGTCAAGCTTGGTAGATGTAAGGAATGCTGTGGATGTGGCATATCTTGGTTTCAGTAAGGCCTTTGACAAAGTTTTCCATGACCTTCTTGCAAGCAAACTAGTTATATGTGGGCTAGACAGTGCTGCCAATAGGTGGGTCTGTAATTGGTTAAGTAGCCAAACCCAAAGGGTATTCATCAATTGTTCCTCTTCATCCTGGAAAAAATGACTAGTGGAGTGTCGCGGAGATCCTGGACCCAATAATATTCAACATCTTTATTAATGACTTGGATGAAGATTTAGAGGGCATGCTTATCAAGTTTGCAGATGACACCAAATTAGGAGGGCTAGCTAATACTTCAGAAGACAGGATCAGAATGAAAAAGAACCTCAACAAATCAGGGTGCTGTGTCAAAACTAACAAAATGATTTCAACAAAAACAAATGGGAAATACTACATTTAGGCAGGAAAAAAATAAATACAAAGATTCAGAATGAATGATGCCTGGCTCAATAACAGTACATGTGAAAAAGAGCTTAGAGTCTTCATGGACAAGTTGAACATGAGCTAACAGTGTGATACAGCAGCTAAAAAGCCAATGGTATTTTGGGCTGCCTCAAAAGGAGTAGAATGTTTAGATAGAGGGAAGTCATGGTGCCTTTATATTCTGCTTTGGTCAGACCTCAGTTGGAATATTGTGTCCAATTCTGGGCACCAGTCTCAAAAGAGATATTGACAAGCTGGAAGGTGTACAGAGAAGGACAACATGCTCAATGAGGAACGTCTTAAAGAACTGGGCATGTTTAACCTGCAGAAGAAAAGGTTGAAAGGAGACATGATAGCCAATAGCCATATATAAATATGTGAAATGATGTAATAGAAAGAGAGAACAGGCTTGTTTTCTGCAGCCCTGGAAACTAGGACTCGAGCAATGTGCTCAAATTACTGGAAAGAAGATTCCATCTGAATATTAGGAAGAACTTCCTGACTGTATGAACTGTTCAACAGTGGAACTCTTTGCCTCAGAGTGTGATGGAAGCTCCTTCCTTGGAAACTTTTAAACAGAGTCTGGATGACCATCTGTCAGGAATATTTTGATTGTGCTTTTCTTGCATAACAGGGGTTTGGATTAGATGGCCCATGTGATCTCTTCCAACTCCATTATTCTTTGATTATATGATTCTACCAATATTCATCAATATGTGAGCAATCATTTGAAAACCTGTAGAAACTCTTTAACCTATTAAAATTCTTAAAACCAGGACTTATTTCTGTCCTGTACCTTAGAATTTCACACAATTGTTTGGAACTGGCCTAAATACTCTTTTTTAAAAACCCCAAGATCCTGTCTGACCTTGGAAGGTAAACAGATTTAGCTCTGGTTAGTATTCAGATTGGTAGAGCACCAATGAATACTAGGTACTGGGGCCTGTTTTTCAAGGCACATACAAACAAACGCACGTCTCATTGAACACCGTGGGGAGTGAGCATAAATATATTTACTACTCTTCTCTCATCAATGAGGATAAAAATTAAAATCCATCCTCCCACGAAATTATGTGAATTGGGGGTGCATTTTTCTTTTTCTTGCTTTTAATGTTTTATAAAATGAAAGATTTTTTCACATACTGATTTTATGCCAAATATAACACTTTCTACAGCCACATAAAAAGGGGGAGAAGATATTTTCGTTACAGAAAAATGCCATTTTGTAATCTTGGACACACACAAATATCTTGCTGCACAGTTGACAATATTTTTGTTGATTAGAGTAAAAGAGGTGAATCTTCCTAACATTTGTTGTTCTTAACCGCTTGCATTGTCCTGGTGCAAAATAACTTTTTTCTTGGCCAAATGTGGTCGTTTCCCCGCCCCCCCCAATCATTAAATCGACCCAATAAGTTGGCATAATATTCGCCATTGATTGTTTTGACACTTTTGAAAATAGTCAATGTGGATTATTCCTCGTGCACCCAAAAAATGGTCGCCATGACTTTATTGGCTGACAAACCCACCTTGGCCTTCTTTGGCGCCAATTCACCCCGAGAAGCCTACTGTTTTGACTGCTGTTTGGTCTCTGGTGTGTTGTGGTGGATCCACATTTCGTCCACGGTTATGAAATGGCACAAAAACTCATCCATATTGTGGTTGAACAACGCCAAACACTCCTGCGAAATTGTCACACGATTGCATTTGTGGTCGATTCTGAGCAAACGTGGCACCCATCTTGCGGAAAGCTTTCTCATACCCAAGTGATCATTTAAAATTGAAACCACTGAGCCATGTGAGATGCCTATGGCTTCCACAATCTCTTGCACTTTCAATCTCTGATCAGCCAACACCATATCGTGAATTTTTTCAATTGTTTCGAGTGTAGAGACCTCAACTGGGCATCCAGAATGTTTGACATCTTCCGTGCTTGTACGGCCACAACAAAATTCAGTAAACCACTTTTTTATCATTGAAACTGATGGTGCAGAGTCCCCATAGTATTTAGCAAGCTTAGCCTTGGTTTGAGTGATTTTTTTTTCCGCAAAAAAAAAATGCTTAATGAGCACATGATATTCACCCCCCCCCATTTTCTCCTCAAATCACGCGTTAGTCTGCTGTCAATGGCTGTCAAACACAAACTAAATTATGCAGCTTGTTCAAACTGACAGATGCCTGTTGACAGGAGCAGTGTTGCCCTTTCAGTTACGAGGCGGGAAATTCAAAAAGTCACGGACTTATTGACTTGTCCTCGTAAACAGAAGTGAAATGGGGAGGGGAGAGCTGCAGCCTGAAAAGTGCAACAATGCTCAACCACATGCATTTTTTTTAAGAAAGAGAGAAAATTGGCAGGGGAGAGAAACAATTGTGGATCAGTAATTCATCTCAGCTGTTTGGCAGTGATGACACCAAACTGGAAGGCTGGCTAACACCTCAGAGGATGGGATCAGAATTCAAACTGATTTTAGCAGATTAGAGAGCTGAGCCAAAACTAGCCAAATTAATTTCAAGAGGGATAATTAGCTTTCACTCCCTGGAGGCAATTTGCTGTCCTTCAATGAGCAAGAATTACAGGCAAATAGTCCCTACTGGGACTATTTTCAGAGGTGGGGCTAATTTAGCCATGTACCTCCAACCCTGAGTTCATTCTAGTTCTGGTGCTGACCCACCCTCCCACCCTCTAACAATGTACTTGTGGGTCATTTCGGGGCTGGGTAGGAATCCCCCCTTTAGAACTAGGCTTTCCCCCCCTATCCTACACAGTTTCTTTATGGGATAATTGATGTCGTTGATCTTAAATAGGCTGTAATGCAGGAAATAGGGATGGGTTCGCATCTTACGACACCCTTTTTGTTTAAAGTCAATAAAGGCTTATTGGATTGGAAATTGGTGAAAGCCAGGAAATGGAACCCTCACTTGTGGTTTGGATAACCAAGGTGAGGGCAAACGGAAATGACCTTGGAGTGGGGGGAATTCTGGCTTCAATAAATCCTCGAGACTTGGGGCATTATTATCTGCCCTGTTTCCCTAAGTGGTCACTCTGGAACCAGGGCAGTTTGATTGCATCCAGGGGATCTAGGTGTCTTGCCCAAGTTAGCTGAGGGTTAGGTCTTGGATGGCCACTTCCTCAGCTTATTACACACCAAGTTCATACCCTTTAAGAATTGGTTTGCACATCACAAAATAGTTAAATAGGTAACATCAATAAAATTTGTGCATAGTTATCCTATATTGTTCTGTGGTCTCATTATTTTAGTGGTTGGGGAGCAAACATAAGGTACTAGACTTTGGCAGTAAAAATGATATAGGATGGGTGACATCTGGCTTGAAAACAGTTCCTGTTAAAGGGATCTGGGAGTCTTAGTAGGCCACAAGCTGAACTTGAGTCAGCAATGTAATGTGGCAGCTAAAAATGCCAATGAGATTCAAGGCTGCATCAAAAGGGATATAGTATTGAGATTGCAGAAAGTCATAGTCCCACTCCATTCTGCTTTGGTTAGACCTCACCTTTAATACTGTATTCAGTTCTGGGTACCACAGTTCAATATATTGATAAGCTAGAATATTTCTGGAGAAGGGCAGCCAAAATGAACAAAGGTTTTGAAGCCAAACCTATGAGGAGCAGCTTAGGGAGCTGCGTATATTTAGCTTGGAGAAAATAAGGCTGAGTATGATAGTCATACTCAAATATTTGAAAGATGTCGCAGTAAGAAGGAAACAAGTTTGTTTTCTACTGCTCTAGAGACTAGGACACAGATCGATGGACTCAAATGGCAGGGAAAAAAGATTCCACCTAAACATTAAGAACTTTCTAACAGTAAGAGATGTTCAGCAGTTGAATATGCTACTTCTCTGGAGGTTAAATAGGGGCTGGATGGCCTCTCAGAAACTATATGAGAAGAAAGAAAAAACGGACTGGTCCGGTTTTAGGGAATATATGCAGAACAAAGGAATACGCTTCTTAATAAATATAAATGAAGTATAATTGTAACTATAGACATACAACTTATTGCACAACACAGTTTTGATGGAGATATCTGTATATTGTAGGGGACCCTATAATCAGCAAATGTAAGAAAACCTCAAGAGGATATTGGGAAGTCTTTTTAGATGTATCACTGTCTCCCCCCCACCTCCTGTTCTCCTTTCCCCCACCTATTCCCTAGTGTATACCCTCCCTCCACCCCCCTCACCCCCATCCCTCCCCAATCCCATATCCCCACCCCCACCTTTATGCTGTGGGCGGATATACGATCTTTCCGTCAATGCACAAAAGTCAATAAAGATATTAATAAAAAAATAAAAATAAATAGGGGCTGGATGGCCATTTGTCAGGGATGTTTTATTCTGTGTTCCTGAATTGCAGAATGGGAATGCACTGAATGACACTTTGGTCTCTTACAACCCTACGATTATATGGTTCTATAGTTTTATGTGAATGAGACAAGGTAAATACTACTGAGTAGTCTAGAGAAAATTAGATTTCATACCTATCTCTAACTCTTTCTATCTGTGTGCACGAGAACCCATACATACATATAACTATTAACTTTCCTTTGTTACATTTCTTTGAGGATGTATTTTTCCAATAAACATTCTAAAGAAATGTAACAAAGGGGAGTGCACAGTTTTTAGGGAAGGTAAAATCTATAAATATGACTGGCATTTTTTCTCACTGTCATTGTTCAAAATAATAACAACAATAAAAAAATATGTACAGCCAAGTTTCTCAAGGAGGTTGGGATTGGCACAATGACTACAATAAGTCACTTTAGCTCTCATCTAGGAGGTGTTGATGAGCATTGTTGATTATTAACACAAGTTTTCACTTACAGATAAACAACTGTGATCTTTGAGAATTTACTGCTACCAGTGTCACGTTCCTTGGGTGTTAATGAATGCTCTGCTTCCTTCCTTCTTTGAGTCCTAGACTTCATTATCATTTTATCTTTTTTTTCTGAATATACTTTATGGAGGGAAAATTACCACGCAATCGTAAGCAAAGCATTGCAATGCAACACAACCCCGGGGATGCTTCCTTTACTTACTGTTGTGGTTTATTATACACATATTTTACGTAGTACCCTTGATTCTCTCTGGCTAAAGCTGCCAAACTAAGAGGTCGGGTTTATGTTCAGCATTTAAAAAGCACTTTGTCATGGGCTGTTCCCTCCCCAAGAGTAAGACATTTGAGAACAGTTTCTTCTGGTTGAAAAGATAAAATGTCAATAGGTTTTGAGTTTCTACCAAGGATCACTTTAGGACCATAATCTTAGACATTTATTATTCCAATGTTTTATACTATATATCAGCATGTATTTAGGACTACACTGAATTCATGTTGCAGTGATGCCGTTAAATTATTTAAGTAATAAAGTAGCTGTAGGAGTCCGTTGTGCAACACATTCCTATCTCAAACTTTTATCTGAAATTGAATCATCTTACTGAAAGTCTTGACAGAAAGCATTGGTTGAATCTACCCTCCCATCTTGAGAGTTAAACAGCAAGTCATATGCAAGGAAGACAAACACAAACAAACAACAATTTTATTATGGTCCATAGGCCCATCAGTAAAATCAACGGTCATTATATATTCTCCAATCTCAGGAGAAGTCTGTGGTACAAAATACATCTACATGGTTTAGAGTAATACCCCTATAAGAGATTAGTTGCTTTCTCAGCCTTGTTGTCACTGTAAAGAATATTGCCACTATGAGAGTCACCCTGTGGCACTTGTCCTCTAAAAGATCTCTCACAATCCTCTGCAGGGGATGGCTGGTCATGCAGGACAGGTTTGGATATAAAAATTGGCTATGTTGCACTGTGTAGTAGCGGCACTGCAATGAAATGTGTTCTATTGTTTCTATTTCATTTCCTACACAGGGGCATAGTCTTTGGAGTAAAGAATTCCAGACAGTCTGCCTCTACATGCAGCCGCTTGCACAGCTGGTGCGGAGTTATGGGCTGGTTTGTCACCAGTACGCTGACGACACCCAGCTCATTCTGAGGATGGAAGGCAGGCCGGAGCCCGTCCCCGATAATTTCCAGCACTGCCTCGAAGCCGTTACTGGATGGCTGCGAGCCAGTAGGTTGAGGGTGAATCCGGCGAAGACGGAGATCTTGTGGCTGGGTCGCCCGGGCGGGGTGGGTGCCCGGCTTCCAACCCTGGACGGTGCGGCGCTGTGCCCAGCGCCGTCTGTGAAGAGCCTGGGGGTCCACCTGGACTCCCAGCTGACCATGGAGGCCCAGGTCTCTGCGGTCAGCAAGGCTGCTTTTTTCCACCTCCGCCAGGCAAGGAGGCTGGCCCCCTACCTCTCCCGGAATGACCTGGCCACGGTGATCCAAGCCACGGTCATCTCAAGGCTAGATTACTGTAACGCGCTCTCGTTGGCCTTCCTCTGTCGTCGATCCGGAAGCTCAAGCTGGTGCAGAACACTGCCGCCCGGCTCCTGTCTGGCACGCCAGCAGGTTGCCGTATAACACCCGTCTTGCAGGATCTGCACTGGCTGCTTATTGAGCACCGGATCGCCTTCAAAGTGTTGGTTCTTACCTTCAAGGCCAGCGTATCTGAGGGACCGCCTCACTCCCTATTGCCCATCGAGATCACTACGGTCTGAGGATGCTAACTTCCTGGAAATACCATCAGCAAAGTCAGCACACCTGACATCTACCCGCCGGAGGGCGTTCTCCGTCATAGCCCCCACGCTGTGGAACGCCCTCCCGGCCGAAACCAGAGCCCTGAGGGATTTACTCCCATTCAGGCGGGCCTGCAAAACCCATCTGTATAGGCAGGCCTTCGGAGTAGGCCCGTGCTCTGGGTACTGTGTTGTGGCTCCTGTTGCTGCTCCATTTGTTTTATTGCCTGTTCTGCTATTGCTCTAATTGTTCAATTGTTTTATGTTTTTAATCTTTGTTTTTATGCCCCTGGCTCTTGTGAGCCGCCGCGAGCCCCCGGGAGTCGGCGGCATAGAAGCCTCAATAAATAAATAAATAAATAAATAAATAAATAAATTAGTAACTCTGAGAGAAATATGTTGAATCTCACCTTTTAAAGAGTCTGCGGTATTTAATCGCTGTAAGAAGTTTTAGGTATTTGCAAGTCTTAAATGGCTCCCTATATGGTAAATTTAAAACTCTGGGGGAGCAAGATGAATTTTAGTGGGCTCTAAGCACCCCCAAGGCAATGTCCCTCAGCCTTTGCTTCAGGGATTCTTCTGCCATTTTGAACCCCAAATGGAACAGAAGGCATGCAGATAGTTCAATTAAGGCTGCTTTTCATTCAGTCCTCCATGCCCAAATGGGTTTGGAGGCTTCATGAGAGAGGTGATGCAGTAAACCTGTTCCCATTTTGAAAACCATTGTTTTTAACCTTAGGTTATACAAGGAAGTGAGGATGCATGTATTGATCACTGGCAGAAGAGAGAGAAGTGTGAGGGGACAGAACCAATAGAAAAATATACACTTAAAAGGAAATGTTTTTGGAAGAATGTCCACCTTGAAAAGAAATATATAAAGTGATATATTTCTTTTTTTAGGAGGATTCACATACTTGCTGAAAAAGACCACCCTGCCGATCCTCATTTGTGCACATTTAATAAATAATAATAAAAAACTTTATTTATACCCCCGCCACCATCTCCCCCAATGGGGACTCGGGGTGGCTTACATGAGGCCAAGTTGAAATAACAAATTACAGCAGAATAAAACACAAGCAACAACATCATAAATTACATAGAGACATATGAATGCAGTGAACAAAACAAAAACAAACAATATACACAATCACAATTACAATGGGCAGTCCGCATGTGCGGAATAAAATATTAAAACTCAGGGTGAGATAAAAGTGGAGCAGGTTATTTGCAAAGGAGAGCTAATAAAAATGGGGTTGTAGAACCAAACTTTCCCAAAGGGGGATGCGTATACTCAAGTGACAGAAACGTTGAGGGAAGCAATAGTGTGAGGTTGTGTGCCTACTCACCAAAGGTGCAGCGGAAAAGCCATGTTTTAAGGTTCTTTTTAAAGGTTTCTAATGTAATATTTTTTTGTTTTCTTATCTTCCCAAACCATGTTGGGGCAGCCACAAAAAGATGTCAGTCATATAGCTCTTTTAAAATGCAATATCATCATATTTGGTTGTAGAGATACCAACCAGATGTGGGATTATGAGTGTTCAGGAGAGAATTGGTGCTACTTATTAATCAACAAGGCTAAAATTGAAAATATATTTTTATCAACCCCCCCCCCCCCCCGAAATGAGCACACAACAAGTGTTGTGATTAATATATTTACCTTTATTTTCTATGCAAATAAAGGAAGAGTCAGTATCCAATAAATGTATTAGGGATACTTTGCTTTTAACTGATATAACATTATGCAAATTGCCATTGTTGTCATATGTTTGTATAGCACCATCAAAGTACATGACACTTTAAAAATAAAATGACAAAACAATAACAGCCCTAACAAAGGCAAATAATCTAAAATGTGCATGCATGCACCCACAGGGGATAGATAAAGTAATCCAAATGTAAAACTATTCCATACAATTATAAAGTAGATTATCCAGATATAGTACAAAATACAAAGAATAGAAGGGATGCACAGGGACAAATACAAATCTTTAAAATACACAAAGTAATGAAACAATGCTAAATTAAAACTCCAGATGAAACTAATATTATTTTAGCTGCTTTGAAAAATATTTCATTACATGGGTTAAGATGGACTCACATATTGGATTGTTTGCTTTGTTGTGTTTTGGGGTTTTTTTGTGGGGGAGTGGCTGGAGGTGATTTATTTGTTTTGATAACTGGGTTTCATTTACTGCTGCTCTATGCGAGTTTTTGTCATACAGTGGGCCAATGTAACTTGGGATCTAGTGAGTTGGATCTAGTCTTCTAACCAGAGCATGAAGAAGTGATTTTTCTGAGTACCAAAATTGATTCAAATTGAGCAATAAATGTTTCTTTAGAGTTTTGTTCCTTTCAGCAGTTCCAGAACTGGCTGTGCAATGACATGTTAGGATGCTTCTATCAATCCAGTATAAAGTTTGGTGGAACATTGAAATGGGCTGAAATTGAGGCCCATTAAAATTACTAGGTTAAATGAATCCTTAAAATGAAGGCAGAACGGAGACACTTAGGAAGGCACTACTGAATTCCAAGGGAAGCCTGATGGGTGGCATGGAGCATTGGGGAATCTGCTATGAAGAGAAGTCTCACTAGCCATATCATTTTTATGATTCTCTCGGTCATGCACATTAACTTTTATAACTATTATTTCAACATGGACCATAGGACAAGTGCTCGAGAGGGCACCCTTGTGAGGATTCAAACTGGTAATACTAATCTATCATTCCAAAAACAGAATCAGTGCCATAAAGGGCAAACACCAATGCATACAGCTCAACTATTTTAATGGTTTGCCCAGAGTAAGACACCCAAATTGATCAAATGTTCAGTGGACAAGCTCTTATGAAGACCAGTTTAGAGAGCTGGTAATGCTCAGTCCAGAGAAAAGAAGTTCAATATGAGATTTAAATGTTTGAAAGGATGCCATGTGGAAGATGGGGCAGGCTTATATTATGCTGCTCTAGCAACTAGGACCTGCAACAATCGATTTAAGCTGCAGGAAAAGACATTCCACTTGAATATTAGAAGGAACTTCCTGATGGCAAGAACTCTTTGATTGTGCAATTATTATCCTTTTGGGGCGATTTTAAACTAAGGCTGGATGGTAATTTGTCAGTCGTGGTTTGATTGTGTATTTCTGCATGGCTGGGGATCGAATTGAGTGGTTCTTGTGATGTCTTTCAACTCTATGATTCTTTGATTCCAAATCTTAATGAAGCCACCCTGTACCAGGGATGGGAAAATCTACTCATTTCACTCATTTCCACATTCAGTTTTTCTTCTTGCCAGACTAAGTATGAAGTTGTTATAATTTTGTAATAAGGAAGAACTAAAATGAAATTTCATAATATCCACTTTAAAATTGAATAGGTACATCTCTTCCCAACAGGAAGAGATGCTGCACTAATTACTCTAGGTATCATGAAGAAGAAGACATGTTGGAAAAAACCCTATGCATCACTGGGATAGCTGGGCACACTGAGCCAAAGCTAGACTTCAGAATCCTAGTTTACTCTCTAGCTGGAATACTATTTGCCCGCCAACCCCCATAATAAAGAGACGACACAACAGTGTATCGAGTTCAAATTGGGCAACTTTTATTTAAATTTAACTCAGGGGGTGTCAGGAATCAATGTGTATTCAAGTCAGGTAGCATCCCAACCCGGCTTATCATAGTAATTTATTATCCAACCAGGGCAACCCTTTTAGGGAAATGAGTGAGAGGTCTGTTCTCAAGATATTGAGATCCAGCCTCTTCCCATTCCAGGGTCATTTACTCACCTATCAACTTTAATTTTAAGGTGAGTGTTTAACTTAATAGACTTCACCGCTGAAGGAGGTGCCTTAGGTGCACACTGACTATGGGATTTCCCTAGCTATTTTCTGCTAAGGCCTATTAAGTAGAATCTACCACCTAAACAGTAGCCCCTAAACAGTAAAGGGGTAGGCAAAAAACCCCTCCCCAAAAATAGAATGAAAGGGGGGAAAATTCCTACCCGATTCCCGCAGGCAACCAAAAATCTATACTATTAATTGGTAGGAGTGGTGGATTGATGTCCAGGCTCAGACTGAGCCTGAGGGGGCTGGCTTTCCAATAGGAAGGCCACGCGCCCTGCTTCTAGAGGAACCCAGCCTCTTTCCCCAGGGGAGGGGCAAATTCCTCTCCTCCCGGTTGCATTGGGAAGAAAGGCTGTTCTTAACCTACCGTCCTTTTGTTTTGTTTTCAACTACTTTTATAATTCTCCAGTTTCTCTGATCTCTTTCCATTTTCCTCCTCTTAATGAGGCTGTACATGGCTTGCTTCAGTAGTTGAAAACATTTGATTACAATTCCAAACTGAATTTAAAGTACAAAAATAGTTTGCAGTCAGTTAGCATGGCAGTGGGGATGGGAGAAGCAGGAACAGAGTTTCCTTCTTCCTTATACAATCATACAAAAGCAGACTAATACATAATATCCTAGCTTTTTGAATGTTTTTCTGCCATCTCGATTACACTCCAGTCAGGGCTGTAGCCAGGATATTGATTCGGGAGGGTGAGTTTGGTTTGGGGGGGCTGAGACTGGGTGGAAGAGGGTCTACCCTAGCAAACCTTTTGTATTGTTATCCCAATAACCCCATTAATGTGGGATATAATGAGCATGGTGATCAGATCATGATATGAATAAACATAACAGTTTAAATAATGTACCAGTAAGGCCTTTTCACGGACCACCCTGAGAATTTCGGGGGGGGGGGGCTGAAGCCCTCTTAGCCCCCCCCGGCTACATGCCTGACTCCAGTGTTACTTGGGCCACATACCCCATTTTTCATCTGTGAGGGCATGAGTCAAACACATACTTTCACAGAATAGAAATGGGATACATGTGAGTCAAATACATAGGGGTCATCAAACTTTTTAAAGCAGAGGGCCAGTTGACAGTCCTTCAGGCTATTGGGGAGTTGGAATATAGTTTGGAAAAAAGCATCAATGAATTCCTATGTACACTACAAATATAATTTTTAGTGCCAAAAAATCGTGAAAGACAAATACAGTATTTAAAATGAAGAACAGCTTTAACCAACATAAACTTACCACTATTTTAATGGAAAATGTGGGCCTGCTTTTGACTGATGATATAGCCAAGTTAATGAGCATTTTTTTTATTTTTGTGTGCTTTCAAGTAGTTTCAGAAGTTTGGGGGAGGGGGCGAGTAAATGATTTTGGAGGGCTGTGTCTGGCCCACAGTTTTAATTGGGGGACCACTGTCCTAGGACTAAAAGTAATGAGGGTATATATTTGCTGCTTTGATTTTTTTAAAAAAAATTGTACTATTTCATTATCTGGGCAAATTCCAAATAGGGGCCTAGACAGAGAAGAATAGTCAATTTTATTGGAGGGGGGGGGGGAGTTGAAGGAGGAAAACCATTTTCCTCATTTTTGCTGGTTATTCCCTCTTCCCCCTTCCCATGCCATAAATGAGAATTGTTTCCACAGCAGCAACATAGGTGGGGGGAATAACTGAACAAAAGGAGAAAATGGTTTTACTCCTTCAACTCACCACCCACCCCTATAAAATGGACTAGTCTTCTCTTGCAAGCATCCTCTTGTGGCTTCTGCCTAGATAATGGAACAGTACCAAAAAACTTAAATGCCTACCAGAAAAGAGAGAGAAATAAGAAAAAGTAAAGGCACCTTCCAATGTTTTCAGTCCTGCCTATGAAGAATGCAGGGATCTTCTCCAAATAAAAGCCCGTGCACTTCCACTGAACTAAGAGATACATCCCCCAACTCCCCTTTTCACTGTGGATATAACAAAAAACCGAAGCTTTTAACCTCCACTGATGTTAAGAATTATAGATTCAGACCATTACAAAGAGCTCAGTGTGTCCAACACCCTCCATATTTTTAGGTTCAAATGTATGGGGGTATGTCTGACTTAATATCATCAAACTAAATGCATCTCTGTGGAGTGCTCAATAAATTGATTTCACTTGAGCTTCCGTCAGCAGAAAAAGCCAAAATCATTTTCCTACCGAATCTGGCCTAATAGAATTGATAAAGCATATGTAATCTGGCATGTAACATTGCATTAAATGAAGTAATTTCAGTGGAGTGCCTTTTCTTGAAGAAAGCAACATAATGTAATGTATTTTCTCAGAGCAACGTAGCATAAACAGAGGTCTTTCAAAGCCAGTACCCATTGGCTTCTGGGTTATAGTACAATATAGTAAATTATTCATGTGTTTATTTATTGTTCCATCTGAAGGAGTCTGCTACTAATCAAAAAAGCATAAATATGAAATGTCCATTCATACATACAAATGTACATATTATGTTCATTAATTATAGAAGCAAACTGTTCAACAAAGAGAAGATCTTGGTTTCAGATAGCCAAGCTCAATGCATTCAAATAATAATGACTAGAAAACATGTACAGGATACAAATCTTTTTGATTAACCTTTAGTGGTTTGAAATAAATCACTTATGTTAAGAAAAACACAATAATAAATCACTTTTTAATGTATTCTTGCTATTTTAGAGACAAAGTGCATATGGTATCTGCATAGCTGGTATCAAATGCACTGGCCCACTTTGTATATTATGCAAAAGCACAACATTTTGTTAATAGTACAGTGGTCTTCAATAAAGTTTTGGCTTTTGTGTCCTCTTTTTTTTCTTAACATGTGACAAGGAGGGCGATTTTGGAAGTGTTCATTTTCAGATATTTTCTATTTTGGTCTCTTAGGGGTTGTTCCTTTATTAAATTCTATCCATATTAAGAGCAAGGCCATTTCAGAACATAATTTTGAGCTATTATCTTTTCATCTTTGTTTTTACATTATGTTAAGAAAAATGACCTATAGAAGAGTCCTCCTGTATTACAATATGAACCTCTCTGCTTTGACCAAGATCTAGCAAGCTTTTAGAATCAGAGTGTATTAAAATACGGTTGAATCTAATTTTGGATAGAAATTCAAAACAGGAATTAATCTTCCTGAAATATCTTTTTGCCTACTGTATTTTCCGGCATATAAGATGACTTTTTAACCCAGGAAAATCTTCTCAAAAGTTGGGGGTCATCTTATACATCAAGTGTCATCTTATACGGCGGGTGCCAGGAGTTGCTTGTAGGCGCATGCACAGTTTGCGTATTATTCCTTTGGGAAGAGCCAAAAAAAGAGTGTGCATGTGCCTTTTGAATCAAGCTTCCTTCCTAACAGCAGGGGGTGCCAGGAATTGCTTGAAAGCACATGTGTGGTACCTCTTTGGGGGAAGCCATTGCTGTAGCTGATGTGGGGCCAGGCAAGGCTTTCACTGTGTGCACCCCTTCAGCCTTTTCCAGGAGCCCAGCCGCTGGAGGGAGCTGAGCCTCTCCTGCTCCCTGCCTGCCTCCCTCCCTCGGGTGCCCATTCCACCTTCAGCAACATCTCTGGCTGATGGAGAAAGAGGAGGAGGATGAAGATGAAGATGCTGGAGCTGGAGAGGAAATGGAGGGAACTGCCAGAGCCACTGCCTCTGGGCCAGGGAGGGGTGGAAGAAGGCTTGTGTCTGGGCCTCGCAGGAGGCAGCCATAAGGTCCAGAACAAAGAGCTCGTCAGGCTGCAACGGGCCACCGCCGAAGGAGACCTGGCTGAAGTGTGGCAGCTCCTGCAGAAACAGCATGACCCGAGCGAGAGAGACAAGAGTGACTGGTGAGGCTGGGAGCAGGGAGGGCATCCACACTGTAGGATCACTGCGGTCTGGCACCATTGGCACTGCCATGGCTCAAAGCTATATAATTCTGGGAGTTATTGACCTTCCTTTGCCAAAGAGGGCTGCTGCCTCACTGAACTATACTTCTCTTGATTCACAATCTTGAGCAATGTAAGTTAAAGTGGGATCAAACTGCATTCATTCCACAGTGTAGATGTGTGTTTCTCAAACCTTGGTCATCATGCTGTTTAGGACTGCAACTCCCAAAAGCCTCATTCAGCTTGTTCATAAGTCAGGAATTCTGGGAGCTGAAGTCCTGGAAGACTAGAGTTTGGGAAACACTGGTGTAGATGCATCCTGAGGCCCTTCTACAAGGTCAAATCATCATCATCATCATCATCATCATCTTATACGGCGAGTATATCCCAAACTCTGTATTTTCACTGTTGGGGGGAGGGTCATCTTATACACCCAGTTGTCTTATATGCTGGAAAGTATGGTATGTACATAGCAATTTCTCTGAATATTTTATGAGGCCATGAATACTTTCTGTATTTGGCTAAGACCAAGTGCTTTTACTAAACTCCAAATAGCTGTTGCGAATATTGAAAGAGTTCCAACATGATCCATCTATTTCTACCATCTATACATATATTTCACAAAACCATGGTTATGACCCTGTGGGCAACTTTGTTTGCTACAATGAAGCTATGTGGTGACTATATAGTTTGTGTGAATATTTACTCATTGTATCATCATCATCGTCATCCCCAACATCAAAACTTCTATACTAACTAACTACATACTAATCAATTGCTCAAGTATTAATTGTGTACCCTTCTAACACATTAACATTAAAATAATTTATTTATTGATTTATTTATTGATTTAAAATTTTTATACCCCGACCTTTTCACCTCTATTGAGGGACTCAGACCGACATAACAGCAAAAATGCTATACAATTTAAAAACAACTAGAACAACATATTAAAATACATTAAAACCCAGAATAAAACCACATCGCCATTAAAACAATTCCACTCAACCTGTAAACGTGGTCAAACATGCAGATAGTAGCCATCTCAGGCTATTCTGGGTAGCCATCTCAGCCTATTCTATAATTATTAAAACACACCAAAATGCAAACATTAAATCATAAAATCTGCAAGACTCCAAATAGCATTTATTGCCTAAGATAGAACCTAAATCAGCTGTGAATCCCCAGGAGTCCATTGATTTAGGTGGGCCTGTACTGAGGAGTACTTCAGCCATTACACAGTGAATAGCAATCTTTTAAAGCAGCAATTCGAAACAGATTTCTGACACTGGGCAATGCAGTAACTTCAGAAAAGTCAGAGTGAAGACGTTGGTGAATACCAGGAAAGAAGCCATTTATGAAGTTGGTGATCACCATGAAGAAGGTTCAATGCTGGAATGGATACTGACATCTGATGAGGCCCTTCATTGATTTTTTTTTGTATAGCTAGACTTACAGCTATAGAATCATAGAATCACTGAGTTGGAATAGACCTCATGGACCATCCAGTCCAACCCCCAGCCAAGAAGCAGGAAAATTGCATTCAAAGTACCCCAGACAGATGGCCTTCCAGCTTCTGTTTAAAAACCTCCAAAGAAGCTTTAGCTTTATTCAAATGTAGTCACTGTTAATAGTGAGCCATGAAAGGATGAGACATACTTGATTCACTCAAGCACTCTATCTGGGTGTTTCCAAGTTCAACTGTCACCTGGGATTCCATTGAGCAGAGACAATTCTGTGTGGAAGGGTGATTCATCCATCTGAGTTGGAATAGTGCTTAGATAAGTTTATTCCCCGCTCCCCTTGGGAGGACTCCCATCACCACTCAGAAGCATCTTACTTCAGGGAATGGTATGTGCCAGAATGAAAAAAGTATAGAAAGACAATTCATTACTATTTGTTGAGAGGTTGATAAATGGACTTCCCAGTAGTCAGGAGATCATGCTGAGAAGAATAATAGATGTGCAAGAACTTTGACCAATTTTCTTTAAGTATTCAAATTTCATTGAGTATTGCAGAATTATTCTAGATATCTCTGGATGCATGAGCACTAGGCATGAGAAAAAAGTTATGAAAATTAAAAGATTCGTAAGAAATTCGTAAGAAATGCTACTTTTGAGTATTTCCGCATCTGGAACGCCAACCAGGAAGTGGACTTTCTTTATAGAACTTTGGGGGCCAGGATTTTCTTAAGTATCGTTATTAGGTCATAAGGGGGCACCCTCCTTCTCTCTCACCCTCTCCGCCTCCCTTGCCAATAAGTATTATGGCAAGGCAAGCCCTAAACTCGCTCCTTCTTTCGGCTGGAAGCCTGGAAAAATGTAAACAGAGAGGTTTACTCAGAAGTAAATCTGCAAAGAAGGGGACTTTGGATGAAGTGCCCTCTTTTGTGGATTTACTTCTGAGTAAACCTCTCTGTTTACATTTTTCCAGGCTTCCCTGCCCCTCCTGCCTGCCAGGATCTAAAGCATCAAAGAGTATTGGGGTAGTATACCTACATTCCATGCACATGCAATAATACAGCAGTAATAACAACGGGTATAAGAAGAGGTAAAATTCAAACCGAAGTATTCTGACTGTGGTCCCTCCTCAAGCGGTGCAAACTGCAAACAGGAGGCAGCCTCTCCCGGGAAAAGCCAAAAGCCCGGGCACAGTGTTTGCTTGCTGCAGAATCCCGGGCTCATAGAGAAGGGCCCGTTTGCACCGCTTGAGGAGGGACCAGTCAGAATACTTCAGTTTGAATTTTACCTCTTCTTATACCCATTGTTATTACTGCTGTATTATTGCATGTGCATGGAATGTAGGTATATGACCAGTTGGATTACTTATAATATTTAGGCACTTACTCTATAAGTTAGCATTCATTCTATTATACATTAGGTTGGTTACTCACAGGATCTAAAGCGTGCCAAGCCTTGATGCGCTTTAGATTCTGGCAGGGCAGGAGGAGTGGATCTCCCTGCCCCTTCTGCCTGCCAGGATCTAAAGCCTTGAAGAGGCTTCATGACGGGCCAACTTCAGCCCTCCAGTGTTTTGGACTTCAACTCCCACCATTCCTCACAGCCTCAGGCCTCTTCCTTTTCCTCTCAGCCTGGGCAAACTTGGGCCCTCGCTCCGTCAGGATCGGGGTGAGAGAGAGGCAGCGAGGAGTGAGGGGGGGCGCTCCTCCTCCTTTTTTTGCTGCTTCCAAGAATAGAATACCCCCCTCCCTCCTTCCCTTTCTCCTTCCTATTTGGAGAGTCCCATCTAGAATTCAGTGTGACTTATTCAAGTTTTGGCCTACAACTCCCAGAAATCCCAGCCAATTTACCAGCTGTTAGGATTTCTGGGAGTTGTAGGCCAAAACCATCTGGAATGCGCATTTTTGATTTCCTATTTTTGGGTTCTAAACCATGCCTGATGAGCACACTCATGCGCACACACTAATGGGTTTCCTGTATGAAATACCTTTTTTCTAACTTGATAAAATTCTTTCTAACAAAGATTTTTAATGCTCTAAAACAGACATTTAAAATACAGGGGGAATACTGCATAGGAATATTTCCCCCCCCTGTAGCAGTGAGAAAACTAATCCTGGTACTTGAACACTTCAAATGTCTTGTACTGCAGAATTCTACAGAGCAGAGTGGCTAAGGAAATTATGTATGCTACAGCATTGCTATCATTCCCTCTGGCTGTGTTACATAGGATAGATCCCTTAGCATATGTTACTAGGGCTAAATGGTACTGGAAATACAAGAAGTGATAAGAAAGGAAGAGGGAAGGGGAGGGAACTATTTTCATCCATTCTTTTGGTGACAATTAGGAGGACTACAAAAAAAGGTGAAGGCTGGCTGTATTTTCCTCATTTTTTTCAGTTGTGTTTTCTTCATTTTTTAAAAAATGTTCAAGAGTTCCTTTCCTTATTGACTCATGTGGAATCCTTGTGAGTTTGACCCCCCAAATAACAACAGCAACAACAACAACGACATAGTGAGGGCATAGAGATGCCAAACAGACAAACCATCAAATGCAATCAGCCTGAAATCTATAAATATCTGGGCATACTACAGTTGGGCAATATCAAGCATGGGCATGTGAAAAATGTGGTCAGCAAAGAACATATCCAAAGAGTCAGAAAGGTTTTAAAGAGCAAATTAAATGGCGGAAATACGATCAAGGCTATCAACACCTGGGCCATCCAGGTCATTAGATACACTGCTGGAATTGTGAACTGAACACAAGCAGAGAACAAACAAAGGTGGTCCCAGTGGTAATCTGCACACTGGGTGCAGTGCCTAAAGACCTTGGCCTGCACTTAAACACAATTGGTGCTGACAAAATTACCATCTACCAGCTGCAGAAGGCCACCTTGCTGGGATCTGCATGTATTATTTGCTGATACATCACATAGCCCTAGACACTTGGGAAGTGTCTGATGTGTGATCCAATACAACAGCCAGCAAAGTGATCTTGTCTGCTGTGTTTCAAATAATAATAATAATAATAATAATAGAACTTTGTAGGTTACTGACCATTAAGTCTATATGGAACTATGGGCTATTCAACATTATCACTGAGTTACTTTATGTTAGAATCCCAAATATATACTTCCCTGTGAATTTTTCAGCACAGAAAAATGTACAGAAACTTACTGCAAACTCCTAAATGAGATCTTCAAATATCTTTCAAGTATTCTGCCACAAGGGATACCATCCTAATGCTTATCATCACCACCATCATAATGACCTCAAGTATGCTTTCATATGTGGGATTAGTCAAATAATATGATTTAGCAATGGAAATCACCTAGCCCTTTCAATTTTTTTGACTATGTCTTTGCTAGCATAGTTGATGCTGATTAACACATGGAATTGCACCAACAATTGCGCCAACAATTTCTGCACAACTGCTTATCACATCGGCCCCAGCCAGATTCCTGTCCGACTTGAAAACTTGGCTCTTCCGCCAGGCGTTTGGGGATTGACTAGATAACCTGGAGGCTGGGCCCTCTATGGTTCTCTGTACCTGTGTTTTTAATTGATGTACCTGTGTTTTGTTTTTTTTCTTAAATGATGTAAGTCGCCCGGAGCACCAATGGTGGAGGGCGACTCACAAGAAATAAAGTTATTATTATTATTATTATTATTATTATAGTACCAATTCACTATTTACCAACTACAGCAAGATTTGTGACATAAATGTGAGAATAGAGCTGAAATTTGGAACATATTTGAATATTAATCCCACAAAAATCAGCTATATTTACTTCTGAAAAAATGGGCTCAGGGTCAGGATTCAAGTTAGCCAAGTAAGAACCCTTCCACAAAGCCATGTAAACCAGAATATCAAGGCAGATAATTCACAATATGTGCTTTGAACTGAATTATCTGAGTCCACACTGTCATATAATCCAGTTCTATATGGATTTTATACAGCTGTGTGGAAAGAGCATAAGATAACATTACATCAACATGGTTTTGTCCTTCTTTATCTGTATTTTGACAGAAAAGACAAGTCTTCCGTCTTGAAAATATTATTCCATTTATGATTTCATGCCAAAATTATTTTTCCATCTCATTCATTAGTGAGGGTTATTTTCCCCCTCAAAGACAGAGTCAAGGCTAAATGATGGTGCAGCAAACAGGTATCAAAAGATAAGGCATTTCATAATTTAGTACTTAAAATTTACTCATATATACACACACAAAGAAAAGCTATTTCCACCAGTAAATTAATAAATCAAATGAAAAAAAGAATGCTTTCTTCACACAAGACCATATGTGTCTCATACTCTTCTCGAATATAGTGCCATTTTAATTTAAACAAAGCAAACAGTAATGATGTCCTGGAAGTCAATTTCCTATAGTTAAATCACCACAATGCATGGGATGGACAAAATAAGGAGTAAACAAGGCCTACCTTTCCAACATACTGGTAATCCGAACCAGTATATTCCTCCAGCAGGAAGAACTGGTTCCACATCCAGCCTCGCTTTTGGCGATGGAGAGTTTTCCCGTCACTCCCTGTTCCACGTGCCGCAAATGCTTTCGGCTGGTGATCTGTAGTCCTGCTGAATACCATTGCTGTCAAACAAGGGTGTAGCAGGCACACCCAGAGCAGCACCAGCAACAAGACTTGTATGATCATAGTCCTCCGCTGTCGACTGTCTTCCCAAGTGCCTTCTGATGCAAGATCAATATGACACTTTCTCTGAGATGCAGCTCTTGGTACTCCTTTAGTAGAATGTGCAGTCAAGCAGTTTATAACAGCTCATCTCTAGTTGGTGCATGTCCCAAATCTTTTTTTAAAAAAGCAAACAAGAAAAAAATATGGTTACAGATATATATTTGTAAGCTGGAAAACATTCATTTTTTTGGTCTGCATTAGGTTTCACGTCATTTTTGGCAGCAGAGCTGCAAACTCTTACAGAAAATTGGTTATTTCCCCCTTAGCATCAAACAAACAGTTGATGTGGCAACTATAAAGGTTATCTAGTAACTGTCACTTAATCTGAGATTTGCAAAATACATTTGGCAGCTTAGTATAACATAAAATATCCTGGAAAAAATGAACAGCGCAAATAAATGGGCTTTCCCTGCCCCCAACCCTATCTAATGGCTTCTCCTTCTAACTTTTGATTCCAAGGTTTTTGAAAACATTCATCATGCAGACTGGGGGATTTGTACCATTGGTACTTACATATTATATACCACAGTCTTTACTTGAAATGTTTTCCACCTGATTTGACTTACAAGTAACCCAGTGTTTTATTAATCTTGTTACCAAGAGGCACTTAAAGGCTAACGCATAGGCAGTTTTAGAAACCATGGAAATGGTGAAATACTAGCTCCCCGGGGTGATTTAAATGGCAAAGGAAGACATCATATGCATCGGAAGAAATACAACATGACAAGAAGCAAACTTCTAACCGAGAAAGTTCCTAGGATGCAGAGTTCCAGCAAGAACTAATGTAGCAGGGTTAACCATGAGTAAAAAAGAAATGATGGAATAAAGTGAGATTTTAGTGTGCATTTGAAACTACATCAGTAGGAGTTTTGGGATGTAACACATTTCGAGTTTCATTTCCACACATTGTCACTATGGTGCAGAGGACCAGAAAAGATGGTCTATATATACAGACTGTCACTTGTAGATGATCAAAAGCCGTATATACAGACTGGATGCATATCTGTGCTGAAGATACTATATTTTCATTTAAGGTTTATGCTCTTGTCACACAGGGGAGGGCCCCTTGCCACCATTGCCATTTTGCCAGCAGGCGTGGCAAAACTGCAGCCTTCATCATACAGGGGAAATCTTCTCCAAACAGGGTAGAAGTGTGCTGGCTGGAGCCAGCAGAACATAGAAAGTCTCCCATGCTGTGGGGAAAGTGTCCAGCAATGGTTGTGGGGCAGGGCCTCTGTTGGAAGTTGCATGGCATCATGTAATAGCTGGCATGAGGTTCCGAGGAAGAAGTGTCCTGAAAGCATCCTAGGTTGCTATAATCACCTCATGTGATGAGGTCCTTGATCTTTCTAGCTCAACAACCTTTGTCTTAAAAGGAAACAGGCCTTTCTTTTCCCTATCATTTCACAGCATGCATCAAGATACATGGGGATTTGAATTTGGGAACTATGACCAGTGGTACATACTGGATCCCATGTTCATCTCATTTAAAATACTGGGTAAAAAATGTGAACGTATTGTTTTATACAAGCATATGGGGAGTGTATATACAATTGGAAATTGACACATCACTGTAGAAACCAATGAAATGACTTAATTCCTGGGTGTTGTTGACTTGTCATCATGTATGGATTGGATACATACAGACCTTTGGTTGTTTTGTTTCAACATAATTTTATGTTGACACTGATTGTAGTTGTTGTCTGTGGTTGTTTGCAATTGATCGTTTATCACTTTTTATAGATATGATGAAGTCAAATTAATTTATCTGGATCAGATGTTCTGCCTATAAGCAAATGGGGAGGTTGGTGGGGATGGGGGTATATGAGTTTTAAAGGCTATTTTACAATTTTTATTGTATTTTAATTCTGTTTCTACCACATTGTTACTATTTAATTGTTTTTAACTTTTGTATTGCACTTTTAAAACTTGTTTAGTGTGGATTATTATCCATCTTGGGTCTGCATGGAGTTAAAGGTGAGGTATAAATAAAGATGATGATGATGATGTTCAATGGTCTCCTTGAACACTGCTCAATTCCTGCTGCGCTTTGTATAACTTACAAAAATGTAGAAGAATATTCATTGTAGGGAAAAATATAGATCTGACTACTTGTCCAGTGACATCACTGAAAGTGTCAACCCTCCCCCTGAAAAAAAAGAAAAAGAAAAAAGAAAAGAAAGAAAAGTCTACTCATTTTAGGGCATCTACAAACATCCTCCAGAGTAATTGAATTTAAACAAATCTATTCTTATCAGATGAAGGGGGCATAGCCATTATTCTGGGGAAAGCAAGGCAATAGAAAACATATTAAGTTAATAATAACCTACAATTCCCTTTGGCTGATCAGTGATGCATACTTTAAATTGTTTCATTCTTGAACACTGAGCTATTGCTACATCCTTACTTCAACCTATATGAGTTTAGATCTAATCAGAATATAAATTAGAAATATTTCTTCTCCAAGATTATTTTATGTTTTCCTGACCAAAACTCCAGTTTTAGTCAGGAACTTTCATGTGTTGGTGTTTGTTGGCACCTAAGTGTTAATTGAATTATTTATTTATTTATTTACGACATTTTAATGCCACCCTTCTCACCCCGAAGGGGACTTAGAGCGGCTAAGAAGTCATTATGAAAGCCTTGCTTACTTTATATAAATCATTAAGTAACTATATAACATAAACATGAAGTGAGAGGAAATGTGTTAACTCTGTCCATTCTGTCACCACTCTGTCACCTCTCACATGGAGAAAGACTTTGAGAAGAAGAGGACCTCCTCTATCCATGCAGAATCTCAATGCATTCTACAAAGATGGAAATTCCATGTTACGGAATGTATGAATGGGCTCTTTCGGTACAGAACATAACACCTATTTCAGACTATTATACCTCTGATATAATACAAGACATCGAATTGTGTCTTTTTTGTAAGCCATCCTGAGTCCCTTTCGGGGTGAAAAGGGTAGGATATTAATGAGGTAAATAAATAAATATAAAGAGCAAGTAATAAGTTTGTCAGAAATCCATCTGAATTGAACAAGATGTCTAAACAATTTACCTCTGCTTTCCCCCCAAAGTCTTGTCAATACTTTTTTTAAAAAAAGGGGACCAAAGGTCCAAGATCTGGGCCTCAACATTAATGCTTGTTCCCTTAATTTGAAATCTAGCATTGTTTTTGACAGACTTCATACTTGTAATTAAGATTAAAACTATTTATGAGGTTTATGATAGAAATCATGGCATGAATGCTAAGTATATTTATACTATTTTATGTAACACACTAATTATTTGATCATACCATTTCTTATAATTAATCTAATGTCTAAAATCTCCAATTACATATAACACATACAAGTCATAAAAATATGCATGCCCAAAACAGCTGAAAAACATTGATATCTGCATGCACAGATCAGGACTTGTAGCAATGAGTCATTACACTTAATTTCTTCTGTTGGAAATGATGTATCACCTTGTGCAATGTGTGACTTTAGAGGAACTGATTGAGCCATCTTCTATCACAGCCCATTTCTGTAGAGTCTACAGCATAGATCATATAATGAGAATAGGACCATGAATGACACTGATTGAAATTCAATATAACGTGCCAATTACTACTTGCTTTTGTTTCCCAGTAGTCACAGTTTCCTTGCAGCTGCATAAACATACAGAAAAAATCCCATTGGACAGCTATAAGTTAATATTCAGGCCCTGTTATGGTTCACTAACACATTCACTATCAATAAATCTCACTGTAAATTCACAGGATACATGTCCTTTGAAATATCAGTGATTCAACATGCTCCATTATCCTTGCAATCAGTACTCATGACTATAAAGACAGCCAGAACTTGTACACATTATTGACAGTAACGGAAGCTCATTGCAACAGTTGACTTCTTTTCATGGCACTGTTAATACACATTTTATCAAAATATTTGCTTGTTATGTCCAACCAGCCACAGAAGAAAGCCCACCAGAAGGTACTGCTATGTCCTATTCCTCTGCACATATATAACCAAGGAAAATACATGAGAGGATATAAATTGCCCTTAATTTCAGATAATTCTCAGATAATCATTTTGTCAGTAAGTTATAAGTTTGATATTACTCATATCAAACTTGATATGAGTAATACTTTACCAAAGGAATTTGCCTGCCCATCCCGAAATAAAGAGACAACACAACATTTTATTGGGTTCAAATTGGGCAACTTTTATTTAAATATTACCTATTTAACTTTCCTTAACTTAACTCAAGGGGTGTCAGGAATATGGTGTATCCAAGCCAGGTAGCATCATTGCCTGGCTTAATATAAGTAATTTATGGGCAAAACACCTGGATTCCCTGATTATCCAACCAGGGCAACCCTTTAAGGGAAATGAGTGAGAGATCTTTTCTCAAGATATTGAGATCAGCCTCTTCCCATTCCAGGGCCATTTAACTTTACATCACCCATCAACTTGAACTTTAAGGTGAGTGTTTAACTTAATGGCCTTCACCCCTGAAGGGGGTGCCTTATTTGCACACCAACTATGGAATTTCCCTAGCTATTTTTCGCTAAAGCCTATTTATGAAAATTCACCACCCCGACTATCCCCTAAACAGTAAAGGGGTAGACAACCCCCCCCCAACCAAAACATAGGGTGAAAGGGGGAAGAAACCCCTACCTGGTTCCAACGAGCAACCAAAGTCAATACTGTTAATAGGCGGGAGTGATGGACTGACGTCCAGGTGCAGACTGAGCCTGGTGGGGGCTGGCCTTCCAATAGGAAGGCCACACACCCCGCTTCTGGTAGAACCCTCCTCTTTCCCGTGGGAGGGGGGGAAATTGCTCTCCTCCCAGTTGCACTGGGAGGAAAGGGAAGAATAACAAATCTCACTGATATAGGAGAACTAGAGCTGTAGAGAATCAAACTGCCATGGGTAGATGATGATGACAAAGACAATGATGAAAAATTATATATTCTGTGCAAATTCATTTTCCTGTTTCATCTGTACTTTCCCACAATCCTGGTGGGAGAAAATAAATTTCTTTTTCCAATAACATACAGTATATTACAAAATTCACTTCAGCTGTCCTAGTTCCTGCATATAGAATCTTGGGACTTGAGATTTAGGAAGAGTTATTTAGAACCATCAGGCAGAGAGAGAGAGAGAGAGAGAGAGAGAGAGAGAGAGAGAGAGAGAGAGAGAGATCTACAATCTCTTCACACGTGCTGCTAGAATTGCCACAGGTTGTGGCAATTCCAGTGGTGCACATCCAGGGACATGGGAAACCCATCACCCCTTGCCCCACTCTCTCCCATGTTCCCATCCTATGGGGGAAGTGTCCATTGTCCGGTTCCCCCTATTAATCCAAGGCAACACAAGAAGCTTCCCATGTTGCCGTGGCAGTGGCATGTGCTGATTTGCCTTCTCCTTTAAGACAGACTCCTGCCAGAAGTTGAGGTATGTCAATATGATGGGAGCCGGTGGGTTTTGTCATAAAAGAGAAGCGGAACTGGCACAACCCCTGTGATGAGGTTGTTAGAGCAACATCAGACTACAAATCTCAAGATTTCTTAGGATATAGCCATAGGTATACAAGTGGTGCCAGATGGCCTTGATTGGGTTGTCTGGAAGGAACTATACACAATTAGGTGAGGTGAGAAGACCAGCATAGCCCTTTTTTTATTAAAAGGGAGGAAAAATAAAAAGCAAAGAATTTACCACCAAAGTATACTGGTTTGAAGACCTTTGCTCCCACTACTCTCAACACCTCCCCCTCTCCCCCACAAAATCCTACAAGGAATAAATGTGCTTTGCCAGTTGGCAGTTGGCATAAAATTGCATCAAATTATATATTTCCCTATAGCTTCCATTATGTTTCTTTAACCAAGTGAAACATTTTAGTTGAACTATCTAAAAGAGAGGCTCTTTAAACAGGTTGGCTTCCTCCCTCTGGCTCCATAAGCATGCTTGGTCCACTCTTCGCACATTTGAATTTGATGTTGACATGTTGTTAATTTTCTCTTGGGAAATAATTCTTCAATGTTAGCAGTTGTTATTGAATTTCCTTCTTTTTAAATTAGGTCAGTGGAATGAAAGCTTAGATGGAATTTGTTGAAATTACAAAACTAGCTAATGTACACAGACTTGGCAGGCAAAGGCTGCTTTGGCTTAATGGATTGCTATAGTAGGCACACATCTTTCCCCTCCATCCACCCACTTACTCGCTCCAACTCATACTCACCCCTTTGGAGACTCCTGCTTCGATTCCGTTTGCTGTGTTAAGTGCAAAAGCCTTAATGGCTACCTAGCTGTAAGCAATAATGTATTTTTGTGCATGAAAAAGGCTGTAATAACCAAGATCAGCTATGCTCTTATGGGGAACAAAAGGTCATTTCTACTGTAGACATTCTGAAAATATACAAGAGTTGTTACCAAATGAAGGGGAACCTAGTTCTATGTTGTTATATTAGTTTGCCAACTTTGTTTAGGCAGTAGTAGTAAGTACATGTAAGGAAATGTACTGAATATTAGTATGTTTCCTAACACGTATATGAGTATCTGAGATATTGATTTTTAACCTACAGCAAGAGTAGGAAATGTCCTATTTTGAGAGGACAATGCTACATTCCATGTATTTTAGAATGATTCTCCCTTAGTTGCTTCTCACATAAATACATCACATATGTAACTGAAGCTCTTTTTGGTTCCTTCGAAACATCTCACATTTACATGCGCTGCAACATCCAGGATTACAAGCAGTATGAATGTATCCTGTTCAAAAGTTGGTTTGTATGACATTTTGCTAACCATTTCATTCACCACAGGCTCATTCCAGCCTATTTATTTCAATGTGCACCTGCACCTTCCCTCTGTTCACCTGAGGACATACCCAATGGCCCACCATCAGAAGTCCAAGGCCAGAAAGACAGGTGCACCACAACAGGATACGGGGCTGAATGCCTTACCTTTCCCGCAGTCCCATATGTGAAATCTGAACAAAACAGCTGCTCTGTGAGTCACATATGAACCAGCTTGCAGTTCACACAACCATAAATTTTCCATCTGTGACCTATAATATGCTTATTTATAGGAGATAAAGACAGCATACATGCATCATTTAATCACCCTCACTAAATAGCTAGCAGAGTTTTAGATTGGGCATGCTTAATCCACCCCTCTCTTTTGCATGTTGTAGCACCTTAAATTTAATTCTTGGTTTCTTTCCTTACCATGTAAATTTAGATATATATATTTTGGCAGACATACATTTCAACCTCACAAACCCTTTCCTTGCAATTCCATTTGCATTCAGTTCCCTCTACTTATGACCCTCACATCTCCTGTTTTACCACCTTCCCACATTATAACAGTATTTCCTATAACAACATTTCTCTCATACTCTCATTATAACAGTATTTCCTAAGCATGTGGTGTCCGGATTTGCATTCTAATAGCTTCGTAAGGTGTCAGGAAGTGGAGAGGTTGTTCTATAGGTAGGAACACAAATCAAAGTGTGGGTCTCTTAACTACTAAAGGTTTAATAAGAGAAAACTCTGCCATTTTCCTGTACCAGATACTGTTTGGAACAAGCATGTCCCACAAATGCATTATGTTGTGCCCTTATATTTTAGAAAATGCTGATATTACAAAAAGAGAAAGACAACAGTCAAATACTCAGATTCTCAACTCTGTACTGGGACCATTATAAGTGGTTCTAGACAAGACACATTGAAAAATCTGAAAGGAAAATAAAAGGTCATGACTTTCATGTACCTATCTTCTTTCTCCATTTTCAGGGGCACATCAGTGCACCCTGGAGTAACTTCTCCTCTCAGCACTACTTAGTACCTGAAAACTGTCCCTGTTGGGTTTCCCAGTGCTCTGGAGTAACTCTGGGGGTTGTGGGGGTGAGGGGCCCTATCAGGTAGAAGATATTTTTCCCATGTTCTGTCAATGAATTGTGTTCCTTATTGAATTAAGTCACAATACAAGGAAAATATGACACTAGAAATGCTATGTAGGGTTTGCTGAAATATGCTATTAAAGCAGAATAGAGACAGGTCCTCTAATCAAGATTTGTTCAGTCAAAGTGAAGCCAAACCGCATTTAATTGCTCAGCATATAATAATTGCTTGTCCTCAGATTGGCTTCTGGCATGCATTGAGGCAACACAAGCTAATTGTTAAGTAGATTAAATCATTCAGTGGAATTAATTAATGCAATGGCTAATAAGTACAATTCTTTTCCATACCAGAGAATGAAATCAGTCAGACTTTATGTCTTCACAGAATTTGGAAGTAACTAGTTACAAACAACTGGTTCTTTGAAATTGATTTCTTTTTTCTGCGACAACAAAACTGCATTAAGAGGATAACTTCACTCCTTACAGTTTAATTGTATATTTTAAGTCTACTCTGACAGTTTTTGAGATATTGTCTCATTAAATGATGATGGGTGAATTGCACATGATCAAATGCTATGAAAAAAAATGATTCCTTTAAAAGTAGCTTCCCAAATATTGTCATTTTAACTAGCAGTTGTGGAAAGCATTGCTTAGTCTAAAATTACACAGAATATTTAAACCAATTAGAGCAAGTTGCTGTGATAAAGTACAAAATTATCTAAGTGAACTAAATGGCTATCTGTGATAGAAATACTTGATATTTCTCCAGTTCAGTAAGCATTATCTTTAGCATAGTGGAGGTTGGATGAAGGATTGAGTGAATGCAAGACACTAGAATGTTGTCAACAGCTTAAATTAATACTGCATGAATAGGGCTAAACATTTATCATGTCCTCCGGGTGATTTCCTGCCCTGAAGTGTGAACTCCACTGAATGACACGGGATGTCTCTAAAAGAGGCACTTTCTCCCTCTAGGGCAGTAGATTAAATAAAATAAAATACAAATCTCCAGGCTCTTGCTTTTCCACACACTCCTCGTCCTGTCAGCTAGCTAGTGAGTTTATCAGAGGAAGGGTTTCAACATAGAGACGTGGCGAGTATCTAAAAACCCACCATTAGCTCATCAAGCGTTCCTCGCGTCTGTTTGGGCTGAAGCCTTGCAGCTTTAAAGAACAACACCGGTTCACCGAGCATGAAGAACTGGGGCACCGAGAAACCGTGCATGCTTAGAAGACTGTGTAATTTAATAACGTGCTCACTGATGGCTGTACCCAAGCATCGCAAAGTTGTGGTACAACCCAAGCATAAAGCATGGAGAATACCATTACTGCTAATTAGATGGTGACAGTATAACTCAGTTCCCTTGTACAGACAGACAGGTGCCATCAGCCACTTTCCCTCAAGTATCCTAAGGCCGAAAATAATCATTTCTTCTCAGTGATGAGAGGAGACGATGAGCCAACTTTGTAAAGCTAAGTATTTACTTTTCCAGTTAAATTGTGACACCAGCCTCTTATTTGCATTTTCAATTGTCACTCAGTTGATTTTCTTCCTGTGGCACAGCAGTTCTCGTTTGTGCCTGGAGGGCAGGGGCTAGGACCCGGGGTCCCATTAGCATTAGGGCCTGCAGCAGCAGATCCAGATTCAGAGGATGAACTAGATGACTGGGGTGAAGGGCAGATTCCCTCCATGGGCCTCCTTCGCCCACAGAGAGCTTGGCATGGGAAGAAATGTTGTTTGGCCCTGGTGAAGACTCCGATAACCAGGTGCAGATGGAAGACAGTGATTCGGGGAGTTATGAGCATCCGGGGGGAAGAGATTCTCAGGAGCCCGAAAGTGAAAACATGGAAGAAAGCGGCTGGGAAGTTTCCAGGGAGGAAAGCTCTCAGGGAGATAGCAACACAGCTGCTGAGAGACAAGGTCGAACCTTTGATAGGAGACAGAACATCGAGTCTAGTAGGAGGGGATGGTCCAGGGCCCTAGACCGGCCGAGGTCCGTCAGCAGGGGAGAGACGAAGAAGCCTAGAGCGTCGGGGACCTCGGCCGAAAGATTAAGTATAGGTCCGTGGGAACGAATCCTCAGTGCTCCGGCCACATCTCATCTGAAGCAGGCGTGAAGCGGAGTTGGGTCCACGGAGCTAAGCTAGCTAGTGGCCTTCAAGCCTTGCCTTGTATCCTGCCTTGCCTTGTTCCTGTATCCGCAGTCAAAGCGGAACCTTGCTCAAGTCCTTGGATTACCTTGTTAAGCTGTTTTGGACCTTGTTGCTTCAAGCCTTGCTCAAGTTTGGATTATATTGCTAACTTGCTTATGGACACTATTGCTTCAAGCTTTTGAATTATTATTCACTCTTTTGGACAATACTCTTGGAACTGTTTTTATATGAATAAAGTAGTTAGCCTTCAGTCCGTCTCTGTGTGTGTGTTTAAGGGGCCGGTCAGTCCGTGATTGTGACACTTCCAGGACTGTATGAGCATTTTTATCTCAGCAAATTCCTATATATGGTCATTGGGTCTGGACACCATGCACCTCTGGAGAAACATCAATTAATGATATGTGGTCAGCTGGCCCATCTATGGCTCCCTGCTACACAGCTCATCTTCTGTTATCTAAACTAGCCTGTGTTCAAAGATAATTTCATTGCTATTCTTGGAGAAAGACTGAACTACCAGTCCAAGAAACTTTCATTGATATAAAGGTTGAAAGTGGCAAATGATCATTCACCTCTAGTTACTAAATGGCATCAGCTGTCAGACTGTGATAGGCTGAAGTTTGGCAACTCTGGAGTTCAAAAATTTTCTTAGTTTTATGTCTCTTGGGTTTTCTTCATGAACGAAGATTCAGGAAGGACTCATCCCACGCTTTCTACAAGCACGTTGATGCTTTTTCGGAGGTTGGATGTGTCCTTCAAGCCTGTGCAATGGATTTTTCTGGTGGAGCGCAGCATGCACAGAACTGGCCTCACCCTTTAAACCAAAGGTTCATCTGCCGGGGTCTTGCAAGCCGGGACGGTGGCAGCGAGGTCCTCAGGTCATACGTAGGCTTGGTTCGAGTTTCCTTCTCTAGATGGTTGACCTTACAGGATTAAACAAGCACCATCTGCCTGGGTTTGAAATCAGAGTTTTCCTTCTCCTAGGATGGTTGCCAAAAGGCTAGAGAGCCCATCCTGCCCTTTGACGCTCTTTGTCAGACCCTTCGGTTGTGACCTGTCTGGCATGGGAGGCCCTGCCAGTGGCTATTATGCTCACATCTTCATTAGGGTATGCAAGCCTCTCCCCCAGAACAAGGGGGTGCCAATGGAGAGTTGTATTTAGGGGCTGTCATATTCACCTTTCTCAGAGAATTAAGATGGTGCTCCAATTTTTTTTCTTAAAAAGAAGAGATTTCAGATAGCTAGTTTGCACTGTATTTTCTTCCATTGTATATGGTTTTATTCTTACCTAAACCATGCTCCCATACATCTGGTGGATATCTTGTTATATAATATGCACTTAATAGGTACAATGCAGTTGAATGTGAAGGTCAGTGCTTTAATCCAAGGAACAAGACAAGATGACCAAGTAGATTTTGGTGTTAGAGAGGGAAGTGTCACCACTTTTTGCATATATATGCAAGAAAAAATGGTTCAAAACTCGTTTTGCATGTAGGGGGCACTGGCGATTTGATTTTGAAATGATTCCTGAAATTTTCCAAAAAAAGGTTGGAATTTTCCGAAATTTCTGAATTGCTTCATTAATGGCAGGCACGATTACACAATGCGTGAAAACCTGAAAATGGGACAGGCAAAACTTGGGGGATTCCATTTCCCTCATTTTTAGACAGCAACTGACAAAACTTGCCACAGTGGTAGAAAACATTCTCCTCTGTCAGAATACTAACTTTCAACATGTTTAGAAGATCTCTGGGTCTTTGACAATTTTTAAAGTAATTTCAGTAATTTAATAAAGAATATTAGAATAAGAAAAAATGTGCTGCCTCCAGGATTCGTTGGGAAAATTTAAATCTATCTTTCTATTTTGCATATTTGTCCAGGGCACACCCCTCTGAATATGAGAAAATTGAATTATCTCATAACATTAAATTAATTTATTACATTTGCTTGTTTCCACTGTTGGCCAGCATAACACCACACCCCACAACCCTCAAAGACCTGGAGGAAAGAATTGCTTGAGGACTGACCATTTCCCTGCCCTGTGAAAGGCTACGGTCCTCCCTGACCACCCTTCTAACAACAGGAAGACGGACAAATGCCCTTGGGGACTGACAGCTTGCCTGCCCTGTGGATGCAAGCAGTCTTCCCCGACCACCCCCTCTAGCAACTGTAAGCCCAAGGAGAGGAAAGGGGCCTTCCACAGTTTTACTGTGTCAATTCCCAAAAAAAGGATTGGATTAGTAGATTTCTAGTTTCCCAAACTACCACGTGTAAGCCCAAGGAGAGGAAATGGGCTTTCTGAAGTGTTAGTATGTTGTTCCCCAAGAAAAAGATTACATTGGTAGATTTTTAGTTTCCCAAACTACAACATGTAACCCCCAAGGAGAGGAAAGGGGCCTCCAAACATTTTTTGTGTTGTTCCCCAAGGAAAACATTACATTGGTAGATTTCTAATTTCCAAAAGTACAACGTAAAACCCCAGACAGACAAAGGGGCCTCCAAACTTTTGTGTGTTTTTCCCAAGGAAATTATTAGCAGTAAAGGGGAATTCTGGTTTTCCAAAGCACAGAAGTCAAACCCCAGGAGGAAAAAAAGCCATCTAAAGTTGTTTTCCCTGCTTTAGGAAGGGAATTATTATCAGCAAAGTGGAATTCTGGTTTTCTAAAGCACAAAAGTCAAACTCCAGGAAAGAAAAGACATCTAAAGTTGTTTTCTAGTAAAACTACAACGTGTAACCCAAAACAGACAAAGGGGGCTCCTTAGTGGTATTTTGTGTGGTTTCCCAAGGAAATTATTTGTTCCATCCCAACCCTGTCCTTCCCTTGCAAAGCATTCCCACCCAAGCAACCTGCCCTACTCCCTCTGCCTTCGTATCCCCGGCTTGCAATGAGCCCACAAGGCAAGCACGGTCCTTTTTAAAGGGCAAGGGTTGTCGTGCGAAACCCCGCCCTGCCCGAGGTGGTATCCCCTCATTGGCTGGAGGCAAGCATCCCAGCATACAAGCAGCTGTTTGCCTTCAAATGCTGTTTCATTTCCCATTCACTTCCTGAATCAGAAAAATATGGCGACAGTGGCTTCGAAATGGCAAGGATACTTCCGGGTTCCCAAATCGCTTCAATATCGCTTCAAAAAGGGATTTATTCCAATTTTAATCTGAATTACGAAGATTCTGACTGGACCTAACCATGCCATGTATCTATCTATCTCTCAGAATATTATCCTTTGTATCTTGGTTGAGGTAGAGAGATGAGCTCTGATGGACACTTGGGGTTGTCCTTGTGCTGAATTAATGCTTTCTTTTCAGGGGTCTTGGCCTCACATGGCATTTTAGAACAATGACATAAATAAGGCTATAAAGAAAACAGCCAATAGAGTTCCTAGCATGGAGTGGGCAATTTCAGGTGGTCATGGGAGAACATTGACTTTCTAGATCTCTCAGGGGCTACATGCAAACCCTTCTGTTTGATTGCTAAAAATTGACAGTGTGATGTGGTTTTTTAATAAGTGAATGCTATTTAAATGAAGCTTTGTGTTTTTTCTGGTTGCTTCATCACTGCAGAAGCTACAGCATTGGGACGGGAGGGCTCAAAGTGGACCACAGGCATTGTGTGGCCTTCTACATATTGGACATCATGACATAATTACCAAGCTGTTTATTTCCTTTCGCAACCTTGAGGGTGCATCTAGACCATAGTATAAATGAAACTTGACAGCACCTTAACTGTCATGGCTCAATCCTATGGAATCATGGGAGTGGTGGTTTTACAAGGTCTTTAGCCTTCTCTGCCAAAGAGTGCAGGTGCCACTCCAAACTATACCTACCATAAGCCCATTGAGCCATGACAGTTAAAGTGATGTAGATACACCCATGATCTTAGGGCCCTTCCACACAGCCCTATATCCCAGAATATCAAGGGAGAAAATCCCACATTAGCTGAGTGAGGACTTAGATAACCCAGTTCAAAGCAGATATTGTGGGATTTTCTACCTTGATATTGTGGGATACAGGGCGGAGTGGAAGGGTCCTTAGGCAGGCATACTGACTGACACATACTATGGAAGGTTTTGATACTAAATAATCAACACCTTAAAACTAATTTGAAATGTTAGCAAAGAGGGTTTTTTATTTGAATGTAAGATATATTTTCAGTATCCTACTTTTGAAGAAGTTTGTTTTGAAAAATGCAATCAAGGAAATTGCTCTGTCTGAAATAGAAAAGGGTTCAGGAGGATGAAAATAATATAATTACAAGGAACTTTAGCATGGATATAGCACTATACATTATCAAAGCTGAGCAGAATATTTGCTAATTAATTCATTTTCACACACCCCTTGTGATGTTAATTACTAGCAACCTTATATGCTGATATGAAACAAGACATATGCACTGTACAGTAGCAGATAACAAACAGGAGGAAATGTGCCCTATCACAATATACGTCACAATTTTTATTGCCTTAAAAGAACCATTCTGAAACGGGAAATATGAACAGCAAGAGAAGGCAGAGTGCAACTACAACAGTGTTTTTAAAACCGTGCTCATCCAGGTGTTTTGGACTTCAGCTCCCAGAAATCCCAGCCAGTTTACCAGCTGTTAGGAATTATGGGATCTGAAGTCCAAAACATCTAGAAGAGCAGAGTTCGAGAAACACTTGTCAACACTGTTGAATTAATGCAGTTTGATGCCATGTTAACTGTCATTGTTCAATGCTATGGAATCAAGGGAGTAGTATTGTTGAATGCCACATCTGTCATTGAGTGCTGGTTGCTGACCAAACTACAACCTCATGATTCCATAGCATTGAGCCATGGCAATTGAAGTGACGCCAAATTGCATTGTTCCTACAATGTAGATGTAATTACAAAGAGCTATCTCAAACATCTGTTTTATTTTCCGCTCAAGGCTTCACTTTGACTGACATATGCTCCATCTACACTGCCCTATAATTATGTTCCATATTGCATTGACAATATATTGCAGTTGTAACTTCACAATATTTTTTTTATTTATTTGCCATACTTGTATCCCGCCCTTCTCAACCCCGAAGGGGACTCAGGGCGGCCTTACAAAGACAAAAAATTGATGCTGCATTTCCATATACATTGACATATAAACAAACATATTAAAACCAAACAATTAAAACATAAAATTAAAACAAAAGTTAAAATCACATCCAGGTCATATGCCATGGCCACTCCGAGTTGTCATTATGTAAATTTATAGTTTCTTATTGCATTGCTCCCATTATTAACCAAAAGCCTGATCCCAGAAACATGTTTTTAGTTTTTCTCCTGAAGGCCAGGAGGGAAAGGGCTAATCTAATTTCACTGGGGAGGGACTTCCATAGATGAGGGGCCACCACTGAGAAAGCCCTCTCTCTTGTCCCCACCAGTTGTGTTTGTGAGTGGGATAGGACAAAGAGCAGGGACTCTCCTGATTATCTTAGCCTCTGAGGCAGTGTAAATGTAGCCTCGGTTTGCTTCTCCATAAGGTACAGTACTATAGTGCTAGATTTTGGAGTGCAAGTGCCTAGGCGGACAATCACTATAATATTGCTCAAAAAAGGCTGATGGTTACTTCCATATCAATGGGATGCCAAATTGATTCTGAGATTGAGTCTCAGCTTTGAAGAAGTATTCAAGACATTGACCTTTTTATGGAGATAGGATTCCATATCTTGGATGATTGAACTCAGAGCATATTCACCACCACACTGACACAAGAAGCATTACTGACCAAGCTGTGTTGGTTTATGCCAGGGGTCCCAAAACTAAATCCCGTGGGCCAGATCCAACCTTCCAACGTCATTCACCCTGCCACCACTCTAAACTTTAGAATTAGAGTTGCCCTAAGTCTGAAACTACTTAAAGGCACACAATAATCCTAATTAACTTGACTATCTCATCAGCCAAAAGCAAAAACATGCTTCAAATGGTAATACTGGAAAGTTTATTTTGGTTAAAATTGTTCTTCATTTTAAATATTGCATTGTTCTTTTGGTTTGGGGGGGGGTTGGGGGGGTTGCACTATAAGTAAAATATGTGAATTTGTTCATAAATTTCCGTCCTCCCTCCAAACAGTCTGAACTGGCCCTCTCCTTAAAAAGTTTGAGGATCCCTGGTTTATGCCTTTGCATGAATTTTAATAGTTTTCCTTTCCAGGAGAAAATCTTTTGGAAACCTACATGATTTCATAGCCAACTGTGAAAGAAACAGACTAGGCACAAAGACTAAGACTGAGTAATGGCCACCTATGTCCAATTTTCTTTTTTTCTTTTTCTTTTTTGAAGCTTAGAGGTATTGTGAGTGGGGGAAGGGAATGAGAACTTCAGGTAGATCCAGCTAGAGCTACATGTCTACCTGAAAACCACTCCCACAGTCTTCTCTTTGCACAAAGCATATGAACCCTGAGGGCAGTCCAAATATTTGGATTGATCCTCGGCTGGCCACTTACTAGAAGGGTACTCCCACTCATGTCGAGTGAAAGCAAAATTTGCCTAGGATTGATTTCAGGGTACTTCCCATCTCCCCCAGTCTTGCCGCCAAGTTCTTAATGTTTGTGCCTTTACCTGCCAGATGACAACCTATTTATAGAGTGGCCTAGCCAATAGTCAAAGTGCACCAGGAGTAGGCAAAAAAAAGCAGGTAAAAGGGGGCAGGGATTGCTATCTGACCCTAAAGTGACCAGATAAACTTACACTGCACTGAAGGCATAAGTCAGAAGACTTCTTCACATGGGCTTCTTTTTAGCAGCAGCGGTTTTTTAAATTATTATTCACCCACAGAGCCCGACGGCACATATCACACCCAATACAACTATTTCTGGGATGGCTCCATGACCAAACCAGGGGGGGGGGGGGCATCACCACCAAAAAGAAGCTGGTGGCAGATGACGGGAGGCTCTCCCCAAAAAGATGGGTTGAGCCGGATTTAGGAGGCCTCCTCCATATGATGAGGCAGAGGAGAAGCCATGACAGTGAAGGGTGTGGAACAACATGCCACCAGTATATGGTAAGACTGACCAATTGCAGTGGCATGTGTGACAAGGTGGAAAGAGTTATATAAGGGGGATAATCTGTAACATCTCCCCCCACCACTCCCACCACTGGTGCCTAACACAAAGTATCCTTGTCTCTATCAATGGAAGTCATTAAAGAGGAATCTCTTCCATGGCATAGATATGCTGTTTGGATACACACAATCGAACTTGCCCATTCGAGACCCAACTATAGTATGATTCCTATACATTACAAGAATAGCTTGTATAATACATATATGTGTCTGTGTACAATGTCCCATCCCCCCCCCCCCCACACACACACATTTGCTCATAAGGGGCAGGGATGCTTGGGAGGATGTGGCAGATGGCATCATTATACCACATAATCCCAAAATGCTGGTGTGTTATCTCTGAAAAGACTGGAACACTATGGAACATTTCAAATTGAAAGTATAAACAGCAAGAAGTTAATCTTAATTCTCTTTATTTGAATTAGAACTGTTGTTGATGATCTTTCCTCCCTCCCCTGAAGAGGCTGGTATCTTGCTGTAGGTCATCTCTTGACAGTATAAGATTGTATACTTTTATCTGTTTGTCTGTAACGGTTCCTACAACAGCCTCTATGAACCATTAGTGACTCCAGATAGCATGAAATGTACACAGCTATTAACAAGCCTAGGGTAACTAAAAAATTAACTTGCACTAGCCATTTAGAAATAATCCAGTAGTTTCTTTTAATGCAGCTTGACAACTGGAAACAAGAAGCCTGCATTGTGTATCTAACATTCCCGCCTCTCAGACACCAGCATGTGGGAATTACTCTTCTAAGGAATAAAAAAAAGCCACTTGACCGAGTTTCAGCATCAGCTGATGAAAGAAGTATGTGCTTTTTCTATGCCCCCCAGGGTTTACTTTAATTTGAATGCTGAAAAAATCCACTTGTGTTATGTTTAAAGCTAGTTCGCCTGGCTCTACTGGCATTTTATATTGTCACTTTGGAGTACAACTTTTCGAGAAGTACCTTTTACCATTATGGGCAAGGGAAATCTAGCTCAAGGGCATGACTATACAATGCTCAGTGCCTACATATATGGTGTGTTCAAAAGGAAAGTGGGACATTTCTAAATATGGGGTGAGACAGTCTCTGCACTGCACTAATATGCAAACATATTAGTGGTGCTGCAGTATGGGGAGGGATGTCTCATCTCCAGCATAATGGGTGACTTTGAGTTTAAGATTTGAAATTTTCCTTTCAAAACACATTCGGTTTCACATTGCTAAGTACTGGCATGATCAAGCCAAAGCTAGATGCTTCATAGAACTAATTTCAGTAAAATGTATTTCACTACCCATACAATATATATGCATATAATTAAAGTCAAAATTGTGTGTGTGTGTGTGTCTATATACTGTACATTTGTATGTATGTATATATCTATGTTGCACCTTAGACCTGAATGATCCCTCAGTAAACCACTTGAGACCGGCCATGATTAATTGCTTTATTTAGAATAAGTGAAGAGAGTTAAAGAAGATAGAAATATAGTCCACTGATGCTCCCAAGCATCAGGGTATTGCAAAGCAATAGTCCAAAGGTAAAACAGGATCAAAAAGGTAGAAAGAGTCTTGATGCCCCAATGGGCTAAATCCAGGAATAAGTTCTTGGCACAAAGACTTGGCAATTAGAATCCAAAGGCTGGAAGGCCCAATGGCCCAGGCAAGGTTCCGTGGAGGCTTTGCTTGAAGGCTTAACGTTGGTGAGAGATATCTAGAGTCAACGGGAAACAGCTTAAGTAAATGTTTTCCCTTGAAGACGCAAGCTGCATCGTAACTTCTTCTCAGGCTCACTTGTTGGGCTTGCTCCTCCCGGGCCTCTTGGCCGAGACTGGAATGTCAGCTTGTTAGTGAAGACACCTGGGCCTTCGGGAGGCACCGCTGCTTTGTGGTACCAGGCCTCCTTATCGGCCTGGGAATTAGAAGGGCTGCGTTTGCCCTTGAACGCTTGGTGAACTAGAGGCTTCTGCAGAAGCTTGCTTTCAGGCCTCTCTGAGGCTTTGGATTTAACATGGTGTTGGTCTTGCTGAGGGCTAGGGTCAGGCTGGGGCATGACAATATATGCATGTAGTTTCCAGGATGCCTCTCACACCTAGAGAGCCTTGCCAGTCCCAACAACAATGGCTCTGAACCAAACTTGGCACACATACCCATCACAATCATGATGGGAGTTGTAGTCCACCCATATCCATAGTAAACCCCACTAATAATAATAATAAACTTTATTTGTACCCCGCCCCATCTCCCCAATGGGGACTAGGGGTGGCTCACACGAGGCCAAGCCCAGACAACAATTACAATAAAATAAAATCAAAATATCAGCAATAAACACAATAAGAAATACATACATATAAAAACAATACACAACTAAATATCTAAAATCACAAAGACCGCAGGCACACATATAAAGTGTTAAAAACTCAGAGTGAGACAAGTGGAATGGCATCCTTATGGGGGGAAAACATCATTTTATGAGGGAGGGAGGATGGACTCCAAGAATGGGGACATTGAAGAGAGCAATGGTAGGAATTAAATATCTACTCTCCAAAGGCACAGCAGAAGAGCCAGGTTTTCAGGTGTTTTTTTAAAGGTCTCCAAAGTGGGGGCTTTCCTAATCTCTCCGGGCAAGGAATTCCAGAATCGGGGGGCCACAGATGTGAATGCTCTCTCCCTTGTGCCCACCAGATGAGTCTGTGAGACTGGCAGGGGCAACAGGAGGGCCTCCCCCAAGGAGCGGAGGGTTTGAGCTGTTCATGGAGGGAGATCCGGTCACGAAGGTAGGCGGGTCCTGAACCATTTAGGACTTGATGGATCTCAATCAAACTTGACACACATACCCATCATGACAAACTTTAAATCATTGTGTGGTTTCTGGGGTTTTTACAGAGGATGTTGGGAGTTGTAGTCTATCCACATCTAAAGACTCAAGTGTATCCTACATCTGGAGAGCTATGTGTATTTCTAATAGGACAATTCATAAAACCCCAAACCAAACTGGGTTCCTAAGCTTGTCAGTAAAAGAAAGCCACTTTCTATCAGGAGAAATATTTAGAGTTGGGAGGACATGGAGCTTTGAAAGGCTGAACCCTATCTTACTGGTTCTTTTTTAAAAAATCATTTGGTTATTTTTACCACATTAAAAGGTTTTCCTTGCCCCATATAGTGGATATAAGTGTACTTTGGGATTGAGAAGTAGCATTATGATGTTTCTAGGCCTTTTCAAGCTGTCCCCAGATAGTAAGCCAGAAGTCAACTTTGTAACAGCACATGCACATCTGGGGACTTTGGATGAAGAACGTTTTTCCTGTCTCTATTCAAAACCATTACCAATGCACAAATTGAAAATTTATTGCAAAACAAGAATAAAGTTGGATTCCAACTTAGGTCTTACTGTCAATTAATGCAGTTTGACACCACTTTAACGGACATAACTAGATGCTATGGAATCCTTTGAGTTGTAGTTTTGCAAAGTCTTTAACATTTTCTGCCCTACAGTGCTGGAGCCTGACATGAATAGATGTTATGGAATCCTTTGAGTTGTAGTTTTGCAAAGTCTTTCACATTTTCTGCCCTACAGTGCTGGAGCCTCATCAAACCCCAAGTCCCTATGTAAATGCACCCATAGTCTTTATCCAACCCATATATTTGTTGGCCTATGTCAATTGCATCTGACATTTATTTGGAAACCATAACATAGTCTTCAAAATTTGTCATGAGCAAAAATTTTCACCAGATGACTATGAGAACTAGAAGAATCTGACTGAAAGGGGAATTTGATAATTTTTTAACATTAGCATTATTTTCTCAGAGTCAACAACTTTGGGAACAGCAATAGATTACACTAGCACCGGGAGTCAGCTGCATAAGAACTCTACTTACCAGAAGGTCATGAGTTCAAGGCCTGCCTGGGTCGGGGTGAGCTCTCAACCAATTGTGTAGCTTGTTGTCTGTCTATACCTGTGTCCATCCATCCGAAGTCACCTGGTGGGAGTCGGGGACTGCCACAAACTTCCCCTTTTCACGGGGTATGCCGGAAGCTAATCCCTCACAGGTGCCCAGGCCTCAGATTCAGCAGGTATCCCAGTGATCTCAGGGCGGGGAGTGCACGGTAGGTGCAGGCCGAATGCAAGACCTACAGCGAGAGCCAGACAGAGTCACATCAGGACTCGACCTGGCCCTGACCTGCGACCTATTCCCAGGCACGCTGATGATAGACTTCCAGCTATCTCCCCTTCCTCTCTGGTGCTGGTAAATGCTAGATCTGTCCGGAACAAGTCCGCCACCATCAGGGAGTTCTGTGAGGATGAAAAAGCAGACCTATTCTGCGTCACCGAAACGTGGCTCCAGGATGGCGACAACACCTGCCTCCAGGAAATTATCCCCTGACTACGTTGCCACGCACCAGAATAGGGACGGGGACGGGGGTGGCGTGGCAATACTCTCCCGCGATGGATTACACCTTAGAGCGATCCCTGCGCTGACTACCTCAGGGCTTGAAAGTGCTGGCCTGGTGTGGGAGTCCCAGGAGAGCTTGGCCGTCCTGCTGGTGTACCGTGCGCCTAGCGCACCAACAGAAAGCCTGGCGCGGCTGCTGGAGACTGCGTCGGAGTGGGCATTGAGGTTTCCCAGGCTTATTGTCCTGGGGGACTTCAATGTCCACGCCGACGCAGCCTCTGCTCCATCTGCAGCCACGGACCTAATCTCGACCATGGAGACATTAGGCCTCTCCCTCTGTAGCTCGGGACCTACACATTCGGCCGGGCACACCCTCGACTTGGTTTTCAGCGCGGGGGTTCAAGTGGACCTAGCCTCCGTAATAGAGGTTCCATGGTCGGACCACTGTGCTCTAAGGATCCAGGTTGAGCAACCGCCCCTTCCCCCATGCAAGGGCGCCGAACGGATTTGTGTTCACCCGAAGAGACTTATGGAACCCGAAAGGTTCCTGAATGCTCTGAGGGATCTGGAGTCTATCAGCGTCTCAGTCGATGAGCAGGTTCACTCCTGGAACACCTCTCTTGCTAGAGCTCTCGACGAGATAGCCCCCAGGCGTCCTCTCCGACCCCGCAAACATCGATCTCCTTGGTACACAGCAGATCTTAGGTCGATGAAGCGGGAGAGGAGACGACTAGAGGAAACTCCGTGACGGAGCCTCAGTATCAGCTTATAAGCTATTCAAAGATGCTTATGAGCGTGCTGTCAAGGCGGCCAAAAATGTGTACTTCTCCGCCTCGATAGCGTCTGCTAGCTCACGCCCGGCCCAATTGTTCAAGGTAATTCGGACTTTGGCGACGGTCCCTACTGTCCCAAAAAATAGTGATCAGGCCCTCACTGCCGGTGCTTTCCAGAGCTTCTTCACAGACAAGATACTAAGCCTCCGCCGGGACCTTCCAGCCACGGTTGACACAGTAAGAGAACTTGAGACCCCGTGGCCCTCCGCCGGGCCCACCCTCGACCGGTTTCGGCCACTGGACGCAGATGCTGTTGATAAGATAGTGGCTGCAACTAGGCCTACCACCTGCTCCCTCGACCCGTGCCCCTCCTGGCTTGTTAGATCGTGCCTGGAGGGGGCTACGTGGGCCTCTGTTGAACATCGTAAACAGCTCCCTTGAGCAAGGAGTCTTTCCAGAGTGCTTAAAAGAGGCGGTGGTAGCTCCATTACTGAAGAAACCGTCACTAGACCCGGCGGTTCCCTCAACTACCGACCAGTGTCGAACCTTTCGTACCTGGGGAAGGTAGTTGAGAGAGCAGTAACGGAGCAGTTGCAGTCCTTCTTAGATGATGCAACATGGCTAGACCCCTTCCAGTCCGGCTTCCGTTCGGGGCACGGGACGGAGACGGTTCTGGTCTCCATCACAGACCAACTCCGCTGCCAGCTCGACCAAGGCGGGTCTGCACTGCTCGTGTTATTGGACCTCACGGCAGCGTTTGACACGGTCGACCACAATCTATTGATCCACCGCCTGGCCGTGGCTGGAGTGAGGGGACAGCCCTTAAATGGCTGACCTCCTTCCTCCACCAGCGGTCTCAGCATGTGAGGAGGCGAGGTGGTCTCCGAGGGCTCCCCACTACTCTGTGGGGTCCCCAGGGGCCATTCTCTCCCTCTGTTATTTAACATCTACATGCAGCCGCTTGCACAGCTGGTGCGGAGTTATGGGCTGGAGTGTCACCAGTACGCTGACGACACCCAGCTCATTCTGAGGGGTTCTGTCCCCGATAATTTCCAACACTGCCTCAAAGCCGTTACTGGATGGCTGCGAGCCAGTAGGTTGAGGGTGAATCCGGCTAAGACGGAGATCTTGTGGCTGGGTCGCCCGGGTGATGTTAATGTCCAGCTTCCGAGCCTGGACGGTGCGGTGTTATGCTCATCGCCTTCCGTAAAGAGCCTGGGGGTCCATTTGGACTCCCAGCTGACCATGGAGGCCCAGGTCTCTGTGGTCAGCAAGATCGCTTTTTTCATCTGCGACAGGCAAGGAGGCTGGCCCCTATCTCTCCCCGGAACAATCTGGCCACGGTGATCCAAGCCACAGTCATCTCAAGGCTGGATTACTGCAATGCGCTCACGTTGGCCTTCCTCTGTCGGTGACCCGGAAGCTCAGGCTAGTGCAGAACACTGCCGCCCGGCTCCTGTCTGGCACGCCAGCTGGCGCCCACATAACACCTGTTTTGCAGGATCTGCACTGGCTGCCAATTGAGCACCGGATCACCTTCAAAGTGTTGGTCCTCACCTTTAAGGCCTTACACGGCCTGGGGCCAGCGTATTTGAGGGACCGTCTCACCCCATATTGCCCTCCGAGATCACTTCGGTCTGAGGACTCCAATCTCCTGGAGATACCTTCAGCTAAACTCGCAAGGCTGACTGCTACCCACCGGAGGGCGTTCTCTGTCATAGCACCTACGCTGTGGAACGCCCTCCCGGCCGGAACTCGGGCTATGAAGGACTTGCTCCCGTTTAGACGGGCCTGTAAAACATACCTGTTTAAGCAGGCCTTTGGTGAGTAAGTCCTGCCCATGCCCCGCCATCTATTCGTTCTTCTGAGGATGATGTGCTGTTCATTGTTTTAACTGTGTTATTAATTACTGTACTGCTGTTGTTTTTAATTGTTTTTAACTGCTTATTGCCTGTATTTTACTCTGCCCTTCGGCTCCTGTAAGCCGCCGCGAGCCTCAGGGAGTCGGCGGCATAGAAGCCCGAATAATAAATAAATAAATAATTAAATATGTTGTATGCCTATAGCATTGAATGTTTGCCTGTATATGTGCATTGTGATCTGCCCTGAGTCCCCTGCAGGGTGAGAAGGGCGGAATATAAATGATGTAAATAAATAAATAATAGTTAGGGAATATGTTCTGGGTAAGTGTCTAAGTTATCCTATATACAATTTTGCCACAATTCCTCATTCTAACCATTGCCAGCTATTATTAAATGTTTAAGGTCATTGTTAATTATTCAGAGACAAACAAGCTAAGAAAAATCCCTGCCAACATTTCGTGCCAGGCTATTTCTGATCAGTTCCTCCTTTCAAAAACCCCAATCTGTATCAGAAACTGGGCTCTTATTATCAATTTGGCATTCATAACTTAGCTTCAACTAACTCTTATACTGCAAGCCACATTAATTATTATTAGATGACCATTCAAGAGTTATCCCACTGTCCAGAGGTTTCACTAACAAAGATTTCTGTGTTTTGTCTTATTGACCCTGTGATATTTATCTTCGTCCATGGCTATTCAAATTTGTCTTTGTGAATAGAAAAATATCTGTAGGACTCCCAGTGATTCATCCTTCAAAAATCTCAATATTTGTTCATTGCTTCTGGAGGAATTCATATGTGATTTTAAGAGAGTAGAGGAAAATATTGAGCATTTGCAAGCTGTAAAAAAAAGTATGTGCAACATAGCCCAGTAGTTGGATGAAAGCTGCCGAAGATTTGCTAGGTGGGAGAAAAGAGGAAAAAAAACTTCCTAGCAGTATCAGTCTCTACTCACAAATTGCCCTTACTGAATCAAAAGGCAGTGTGCTAATTCTTGCAGCTATCTACATCAATTAGTGACAATAAGAATATTGCCATCGATTTCAGATGAATGCAGATTGTCACTTTTTGTGTGTGGCAGAGCAGGGTCATTTTTCAAATTTTCCTCTCTTGTGTAATTATTGGAGTCTATCTCCTGGAAACATCCATCAAAGCACTTTGCAAAACAGTATTTCTCCATTAGCTGTTATTTGCAGTTCTTATACAACAGAAGGAAGAAGAAGCATCAATCTGATCTGGGAGATGATTCTAAATATGTGAGGCAACACACGAGAAAGTGTGGAAGTTTATAAGAGATATTAGAATGTGGGGAGGCGATAAAGCCGGAGATGTTAGGATCATAAGTAGATGCTAGGCTTGTTTTATCATGGAAAAAACAGCTTCAAAACTCGCTTCGAATGTAGGGGGAGCTGGCGCCTCGTATCTGATAGACTTCTGAATTATATAGAGTTTTAAAAAAAATTGATTCAGATGTATTTCCGAAATTCGGAAGTCTTTGTTAATGGCATACGTGATTGCACAATGCTCGGAAACCTGCAGAAGGGACTGTCAAAACTTGGGGGATTCCCTTTCCCTCCATGTTTGACCACTACTACTGACAAAACTAGCCACACTGGTACAAAATATTGAACACATTAATAAATATTTAAAACATTTTAAACACAATGAGACAAAAATAGAGAAAGGCGGAAATGACATACGAGCCCTATCCGAATATGGCGATGGAGACTACGAAATGGCAAATCCACTTCCTGTTTCCTTAACTCTCTTCAGAATCGCTTCAAAAGTCAAAAACATCCGAATTACATCCGAATTTTGGATGTATCCGAAGTTTGAAAACAGGCCTAGTAGATGCAATTGGATGCATGTGGAATGACAATGAAAAGGTTTGTGAGGTTGAAATGTACAGGTGCCAGGTCTGGAACTGGATAAGAAAGCAATGCATGGATTCAAAGAAGAATGTCATTGGATCATAGAATCATAGAATCTTAGAGTGGGAAAAGACTTCGTGGGCCATTCAGTGCAACCTCCTGCCAAGGAGCAGAAAAATCACATTCAAAGCACCCCAACAGATAGCCATCCAACCTCTGTTTAAAAGCCTCCAAAGAAGGAGCCCTCACCACACTCTGAGGAAGAGACTTCCACTGCAGAACAGCTCTCAAAGTTAGGAAGTCCTTCTAATGTTCAGTTGGAATTTCCTTTCCTGTAGTTTGAAGCCACTGTTCTGCATCCTAATCTCCAGGGCAGCAGAAAACAAGCTTGCTCTCTCCTCCCTATGACTTCCCCTGACATATTTATACATGGCCATCATATCTCCTCTCAGCCTTCTCTTCTGCAGGCTAAATATGCCCAGTTCTTTAAGCTACTCTTCATAGGGCATATTCTCCAGACCCTTGATCAATTGATTCGTCCTTTTCTGGACAGATTCCAGCTTGTTGACATCTCTCTTAAATTGCAGAGCCCAGAATTGGACACATAATTCCAGGTGTGGTCTGACCAAGGCAGAATAGAGGAGTAGCATGACTTCCCTGGATCTAGACACTAGGTCTGGGCAATCATGCTTCTAAATGTTTCAAAAGTACTTACAATTCCGAGGGTGAACACTAGGTGGCGCTGGTACTTTGTTTCGACAGTGTTGCTAAAGTTCTGGTGGTGAAATGTTCACCACCAGAACTTTAGCAACACTGTAGAAGCAAAGCACCAGCGCCGCCTAGTGTTCACCCTCAGGATTTTAGTTTTGTATGCACTTTAGAAACATTTAGAAGCATGATTGCACAGGCCTACTAGACACTATACTCCTATTTATGTAGCCCAAAATCTCATTGGCTTTTTTTTTGCCGCCGCATCACATTGATGGCTAATGTTTAACTTGCTGTCCACACGGACTCCAAGATCTTTTCACATGTACTGCTGTCGAGCCAGGTGTCCCCCATTCTGTATCTTTGCATTTCATTTTTTCTGCCTAAGTGGAGTATCTTGCATTTGTCACTGCTGAACTTCATTGTGTTAGTTTTGGCCCATCTCTATAATCTGTTCAGATTGTTTTGAATTCTGCTTCTGTCTTCTGGAGTATCAGCTATACCTCTCAATTTGGTGTTGTCTGCAAACTTGATGATCATGCCTTTTAACCCTTCATCTAAGTCATTAATAAAGATGTTGACCAGAACTGGGCCCAGGATGGAACCCTGTGGCACTCCACTCTTTTTTCCAGAATGAAGAGGAAGCATTGGTGAGCACCCTTTGGGTTTGTTCGCTGAACCAATTTCAGATCTACCAACTGTAGTTTTGCCTAACACACATTTGATGAGTTTGTTTGCCAGAGGGTCATGGGCGACATTGTTGAAGGCCTTACTGAAATTCAGATATGCTATATCCATGGCATTCTCTGCATCTACCTAGCATGTAACGCTATCAAAAAAGAGATCAGATTAGTCTTGCATGACTTGTTTGTGATCAGAAAAATCAGACAGTTTAATTATTGGATAGTGCTGTGCCTTAGTTAAAGACATTTGATAATGGCTTGGTGGTATTTTGGAAAATCTTCAGGCAACTTTGAAAATATTAATAAAAATAAAATAAAATAATGTGGTGAGCTAATGGGTTTTAAGATTAATATTCCAAAGACAAATAATCTGTCCAAAAAGTAATGATTGCTTTGTGTGTGTGTGTGTGTGTGTGTGCAGTGCAGAAGGGCCAGGAAAGGAAAGAGGGAGGGGAAACCAGACATACCATATTTTCTGGCTTATAAAACTACATTTTAACCCAAGAAAAGCTTCTCAAAAGTCAGGGGTCATCTTATATACGGGAGTCATCTTATACGCGGGAATCGACTGATAGTCAATGGTTTCAATTCTATAGTCTGAGACTTGACAATGTTATATGAGTAAATACACTAGTAATATGTACTGTAGAAAATGGGCTCTGCAATTTAAGAGAGATGTCAACAAGCTGGAATCTGTCCAGAAAATGAACTACACAGGAAACGACAAGATGTATGAAAATATACAATATAATATAGAGTAGAGTGTTTAAGACTCGGAACATACATATACTGTAGCAAGTGTTCATATCATACATAAAGTGTGTAATACACAATAGAGCACCAAAGGTGATTACAAAGCACTGCCTACAGTACCTCAAGCATGGTCACACAGATGTCCGAAGAAGGGGCAAAAGGAAAGATGTCCAAGGAAGGGGAGAAGTCCACAGGATTGAAGGTAAGTCAGTTATGTATGATATGAACACAGAGGGTACTCGATGTATGTGCCCAAGATGACCTAGCCCATTTGGCTAGGGTCAAATCCATGCACTGGTTAGCCCAACAACCCAACCACTTTGTTACTGCCCTGTATCTGGCTCGCCCACTCCTACCTCACCTTAGGATTGCCCTAACTAGAGCTAGGTTCGAGCAATTCGAGTCTATGGTGAGGGCCGGCAGATATGCTGCCACACCTTATAGGGACAGAGTCTGTGTTTGCGGCCTACCAGAAGTCAAGGATCTAGTCCACATTTTGTTGATCTGTCCCATATATGCAGAGGAGAGGGAGAAATACCTTAGCCATTTACTATCCAAAAGGACATTCTGGCCCCCTACCTTTAAAATTAACTTCCTCCTCTCAGACTCAAACCTTCAAACGGGGTATAAGGTAGCTGCGTACCTATGTAGAGCATATAAAAAGAGACAGCGGTACATGGAGTCTATTGGAGTCAACTGTGCGGGGATGAGTTCCAGTAGGCGGCATGGAACAGCCCGTGGTACAGCGGTAATAAACGTCACATCAACTGATCACCGGGCTTCTTAAGTATCCTATGCTAATAGTTCCTATGTGTTGACGCAAGACAATTGCAATAAGTTTCATTTTTAATGTGTTACATTGTTTGCCTTGTACATTAGGTACTGATTTTATCCTTATCTTGTATACTGCTGTTGGAGCTTTTATTTGAAATGACCTGACGGTTACTCAATAAACGTGACTGACTGATATGAACACTTGCTATATGTGTGTTCCGAATCTTAAACACTCTACTCTATATTATATTGTATATTTTCATACATCTTAATGTTATATGAGTATCAAAACATACAATTTAATTCATAACAATTATCAATGTTAGAGGTTGCTGGCAAAAATACAAAGTTAAAGAGTATTCCATATACACAAAAGAAAAACACTGTTCATCAATGCAATTCCCAAATCATATAGAGGTAGAAGAAAATCAATTCATTAGGATTTGTGGACTTGATGCAGTCCCAATGGTGAGGTGAAGGGGCGCCTCACCGAGAAGGTGTAAGTGAAGGGCGGAGCAAGCTGCAGGCGTCCGGAGTGCCTGGGGTATGGAAAAAAGAGATAGAGTGGCTCTGGGCCCAGAAAAACACATCTCATTTACTTGTCTGCCCAACCTTGTATCCTATTACTGTACCTCCTCCTCTGCCTCTCAGATCTCGCTCCTGAAGACTGCAGTGAAGCAGTGCAGGTGTGCATGTGTGAGATCTGAGAGGCAGAGAAGAAGGTACAGTAATAGGAAAATTACCATATTGAAATCAAATCTGATGCTTTTAAAATTTGTATTTGGTGTGCGTTGGAAGAGGGGTAGTCTTATACAGCAAGTATATCCCAAACTCTATATTTTCACTGGAAAAGTCCTATACACCAGAAAATATGGTACATTTTTACCTTCCTCAGTTGGGTCTGCATCTTTTCAGCAGTTGGTAAGTTAGCAAAATATGTAGTTTTAGTGTCTTGTTATGGACAAATATGCAGAGTATCTGGAGCAGTGAAATGGTTTATAGAGTCGTAGCTCAATGGTGAAACCACTACCATACATGCTTTCGGCATTTCTTACACTAAGTTTTTTTATGTGCTCATTTGTAGATTTTGAAAAATGACTGCTTCTTATCCTTCTACATGAATTAGTTTTTCATCTTAACACATCTGTGTAGAAGTGGCGTATAGTTAATTTTAACCATTACATTTACTTCAACTAATGAATACCTTCAAACTGGTTTTTTTTAAAGCTATCTTTTGCCATCTTTTCAAATCTTATTAATGACTGGATTGTAAATACCCTGTACTATATGTCTAAATCTTCTCTTTAGATAATCCTTAAGCACTTTACTTTTTCCACATCATTTTACTTCTTCTTAGTTCTTGTTTAGATAATCTCAATTCAACTCTGGTCTCTTACTTATTCACACGGATCTTGTATCTCAATATTGCTTGGTGATTATTTTTGTAATAACGTTCTTGAAAGTTACTGATTTATTCTGGGCTCTTACCATTAAGTCAGAAATTCATAAAGAGCTTGGATATCCTTTTCTCTTGGTTTTACTGCCTTTATCTTTGCTCTATCCTAATCTATGAGCACAAGCTTATTAGAGTCAGTGGACCATCCTGATGTAAACCAGTTAGAGACTGTGGCCCAGGAAACACATAATTAATGCTACTTTATGCTAATAGTTCACATAGTCAAATATTCATACTGCTAGAATATCAATGATGAGAAAAGCTTTTATAATTTCTTAACCAAGGGTGAATAACAATGGCCTTCAGATGTTTTCAGAGTCCCTCTCCTTCTCCAGCAGCTCGACTGCTAAGGAACAGAGTGGATAATCCACAAAGGGAGGAAATTGCATTCCCTTCCCTGCAGAATCTGGTGCCCTAAATAGACTGTTTCATTTCACTTGTGATAAGAAATGATCAAGGGTACTCACTTTGTCGGTGTAATCTAAATCAGAAATCAGCAAAGTGCAAATCTGGAGCTATATATGACCCTTCATTTTTTTCCTTCTTTTTACCCCGCCTATCAACACTTTCAGAATCCTTAGACATACCTTTCTTTGATTAAAAGGGTAGTTAGTTACTGCTTCTGGAAGCTTACATGTGCAAAGATTTACGTTTTTTAAAAAAGGCTGAAAGGCATTCCTTTGCTGTTTGACGTTTTAAAAAACAGAGAATCAAGTGAATTGTCAGACACGTAGCTCCCCCACCACAACCCACATTAGTCCATGAAGTGCATGGAGACTCCAGTGACATAAAAGTCATTGAACATAAAACAATGCTTCAGACCATGCTGGATTCTGTCTTGGTGTTTGTGCCAGTTTGCAGGAGTACTGTCCTCACTGTCCAGTGGAGCTGAATGCAGTTTGTCCCCACTGGATAGTAAATCTGACCCGCGACTCTGGATCTTTGAGGCACTGCTACATGAATAAAAATGTCATGTTCAAGCACCATCTAATTTTTGCCGCACCACTGAGCATGGGGGAAGTTGGATGGTGGCACTGCCCTATGTGAATCATAGGGCTGGTTCCAAATCAGAACCAATCCTGTTGTTTACAGGCTTGTTAGGTGGCTATGTCCTACATTGGGGAGAGATGGTTCCATGTGTCATGTAAATGCCATGGGGCCAATTCTTACCCACTTTGTGTTAAAGTGCTCATGTGCAGATATTCCCTAAGAGAGAGAGATTTATTTATTTACCATATTTCTAACCCGCCCTTCTTAACCCCAGAAGGGGGACTCAGGGCGGCTTACCTTCAGCCCCATCAAGAAGCTATTTCAACAATACAACAAAATCACATCAACATATCATGATAAAAATAACATAATTAAAAGCATACAAAGTCATCATTACACATTAAACCAGACTCATCAGTCTTCATGCCAATCCAGTTCGTTCCTTAAGGTGCTAATTGCATTTATTGACCAAATGCCTGGTCCCACAGCCATGCCTTTACTTTCTTTCAGAAAGCTAGGAGGGAAGAGATCGATCTTATCTCAGTTGGGAGTGTGTTCCATAGGCAGGGAGCCACCACGGAGAAGGCCCTGTCCCTGCCAGGCGCATTTGAGCTGTAGTTGGGAGTGAGAGCAGGGCCTTCCCGGATGATCTTAGATTTCGAGGTAGGACGTAGGGGTGGATGCATTCAGACAAGTAAGCTGGGCCAGAACCATTTAGAGCTTTATAGGTCAGAACCAGCACTTTGTATTGGGCTTGCAGATGGACCGGCAGCCAGTGGAGCTGGCATAACAGGGGGTAGTATGTTCCCTGTATGTCGCCCTCGTAAGTAATCTGGCCGTCAACCATTGTACTAGTTCGAGTTTCCAAACCTTCTTCAAAGGTACCCCCACGTAGAGCGCATTGCAGTAATCTATATGGGATGTGACCAGAGCGTGGACTACCGTGGCCAAGTCAGACTTCCCAAAGTACGGGCACAATTGGTGCACAAGATGGAAAGGATATTTTAAATTTTTCTAAATCTGATCAAAGTTTGCTATTTCCAAACATTAAGGAAACATTGAGAGTAAGCAAAACAGTGCTTGGAAAGTTCCACACTGCATTATATAGTCAGTGTAAACCCATACAACACAATTGAACTGCATTATATGAGTCTGTGCTGTTAACTGCACCATTGGAACACAGCACAATTCTACAAGGGAACTACAGTAACTAAAATTACAATTTTACAAGCTTCTTCGTGCCTCAACATTGAAAAGGGGAGAACAAAATATAACATTCCTAGACTGCTATGCCCTCAAGTTGTAATGCCATAACCGTGAAAACCTAAAAAGTAAAAAAAAAAATGAATGGATGGATCCATCTGGCTCTTTTACGTGATTTCACATATGTTCAATCATATTCACACAATTTGCCTAATTATTTTAATACACAACTATTTGAATATATTTCTCCCACAAATATGTATTTATAGGGTTGGTTTAGAACCTAAAAATTGTGGTTCTAAAAACAAATGGGGGGGGGGATTTTTTTTGATGGTTAACGTAATGAATTACAAAAAAAATTCAAAAAATTCTTAATTGATATGTTATTACTTACAAAATTTTGTAATTGGTTCTAAATTGTGCAAAGCAGGGAAACAGGACTGACACTGTTTTCAGCACAGGGAAATCAAGGGGCAACGTTTCCCTTCACCTTGGAGTGCAATTCACTGGAGCTAAAGATTTATAGCATATAGACACACATCTTGTTGTGTTTCAAATAATAATTTTAATAGAAATACATTTTAATATGTAACTTTTATGGAAATACATTTTAATATGTGTATTTTTGGCAATACTGGAAAGGTTTGGTGGGCATTGACCTTGAGTGTTGGAGTTGTAGTTCACCTACATCCAGAGAGCAGTCTGGACTCAAACAATGTTGGATCAGGAGAGGACCAAACTTTGCATGAATATCCAATATGCCCAAATGTGAACAACACAGATGGAGTTTAGGGAAAATAAACCTTGACATTTGGGAGTTGTAGTTGCTGGGATTTATAGTTCGCCTTCAATCAAAGAGAATTCTGAACTCCACCAATGACAGAATTGGGCCAAGTTTCCCACACAGAACCGCCATGGCCAACAGAAAATCCTGTGTTTTCTAATGGTCTTTAGCAATCCCACGCAACTCCCCTCGCGACCCCCCCCCAGGGGTCCTGATGCCCAGGTTGAGAAATGCTGGACTACCTGCTGTTAGGAATTGAAATCCAAAACACCTGGAGGGCTGAAGTTGGTCCGTGCGGTGGGGGAAGACAGAGCAACAGGGAAGAGAAGGGAGGGGGGAAGTAACGAGGAAAGAGAGTGAGGCGGAAGAGGAGAAGCATTTGAGAGAGAGTGCAGGGAGAGAAAGGGGGAGAAGTGTGTGTGTTTGAGAGGGAGGGAGTGAAAGAGAATAAAAGCGAGGACAAAAGAGAAAGAAGGAAAGAGAGAACATGAGGAAGAGAGAGAGGGAGAAAGCAGAGAGAGGGGAGAGAGGTGGGGAGAGGGAGGAGAAGCATTTAGGAAGGCACTCTGGGTGATCTCCTGCCTTTCCTCTCTCTGGCTGAGGGCGAGGGGCATGGTTGCAAATTAAAGGCATTGCGGAGAGTTCTCCCGGGACTACAGTTCCCAGAGTCCCTTGCGGGGGAGCGGAAATGATGTAATCTTGTGGCAAAACCCAGTGAACAAAACCAGACATCGTCCCAAAGTAATGTATATTACCCAACGAAATATAGAGGGGCTAATATAACAGATGGTAGTTCAGATTCCAGCTCTATGAAGTACCCCAAAGTAATATTGATAAAGGCCAACCCACAGAAATCGTCGTGGAGGACTACACTTCCCAGAATGGGTAGCGGCAGCGTCACTTCCGGTTCCCCGTAGAAATGCGGGAAAAACAAACAGGGCAACAAGATGGATGAAGGTGGGAAGGAACCGAGGGGGAGAAGACAGGGAGAAGGTGTGTGAGTACAATAATTAAGAATTACAATAATTACGCAAATTGCCGGCCTCCAGGATCGAAAAACAAAGCCTACTTCCGGGTTCGCCGGAGAGGTGCGGTAAAGCTCATAATTAGCCTTTTGAACAGATCTAATACGAACTAATTTAATTTTTTCATCCGAAAACCCAACCCTAGTATTTAGTATGTATTTTGCTTCAAAAGGATTTTTATATGTTTAGCATTAAAATGTATTTCAACCTAAAAGTTGCATTTTGGATGACATTTCTGCTTATACAATCCGGTATAAACCAGAAAAACCTTCAGACAGTCATGTGAAATTCCTGTTAAAATGCAGCACATCAGCACTGAAAATGTCCATAAATCTCTATCTAAAATGTGTTTTGAATAGATTCTAGATGAGTTGCCTGAGTCTTGCGCTCTGCCACTAACATCTATATATAAAAAACAAAATGCTTCTAAGTCTCAGAATTTAAACTACCATGAATTAAAGCCAAGTTCTTACTCTGCCTTTGTGGTATGGCTTCCATGCTACCATGGTTGGTTCCAACATGGCAACTACCTTCCTTTTTCCACATATTATTAGTAAAATCATTCCATATTTCTAGAAGCAAATTTCCATAATAAAGTTTTTGTTGTTGTTGTTGTTGTACTCATCCACACAGCTGCCTTCTTTAAGGTAGTACCTGTGCAGGCAGATGAAGTGCCACCCACATGCATAGATGCTCCCCTTGAATCAAGCCTCACAGGTCCAAAAGCGAAAGAGGGTGGAGGTGGAGCAAATTCACCCCCCCCACACACACACACACCTGTCCTCTTTCCCTTTGTCTAAGGGGGTAACCATGTGGGTGGGTAAGGTTTCACCTGCCCACATGGCTGTCCTCTTTGAGGTAGCACCCATGTGAGCAGGTGAAATGTCACCTTCCCATGCAAGTCCACTCGTTGAGGTTGCACCTTTAAAGGAGCAACTGTGCGAGTGGATGACACTCCACTCGCCTTTGTGGCTGCCGCTCTAAAGGGGCAGCTACACGGGAAAATAGAATGGTCAAAGAAGCCCCCCAAATTGGGTTTTTTCCACCGTGTATTAGACATCATTTTATTTATTTATTTTATTTATTTCCAGTGTTTATACCCCGCTACTTCTCAACCCCCGAGGGGGGACTCAGTGCAACCTAACAGACGGCAACAATTCGATGCCACACAATACATAGTAAACAACAGCTAAATTAAAATACATTAAAATACACCTAGAATTAAATACATTAAAATACAGTTAATATTAAAAACATCATGTACATTCATCACCATTAAAACAATGTTCCATCCAAAGTCTTAGATCTTAACCACCAATTTGCCAGTTGACCAGTCTAAAGTGCCGTGTCGTGCTAGGGTGCAAACGCTTGGTCCCAAAGCCAGGATTTCACTCTTTTTCTGAATGTTAGGAGGGATGAAGCTGATCGAATATCAATAGGGAGTGCGTTCCACAGACGGGGGGCCACCACCGAGAAGGCCCTCCCTCTCGTCCCCGCCAACCGCATTTGAGAAGTTGGCGGGAACGAGCAGCCCCCCTGATGATCTTAAATTACGAGGTGGGACATTGAGGCCGATGCATTCGGACAAGTAAGCTGGGCCAGAACCATATAGAGCTTTAAAGGTCAAAAGCAGCACTTTGAATTGAGCTTGGAATTGGACAGGCAGCCAATGGAGCTGACACAACAGGGGGGTGGTATGCTCCCTGTATGTAGCTCCAGTTAGTAATCTGCCTGCCGCCCGTTGGACTAGTTGCAGCTTCCAAACTATCTTCAAAGGCAGCCCCACGTAGAGTGCGTTGCAGTAATCTATTCAGGATGTGACCAGAGCATGGACGACCGTAGCCAGATCAGACTTCCCAAGGAATGGGCGCAGCTGGCGCACGAGTCTTAACTGTTCAAAAGCTCTCCCGGCCACCGCATAATAGTTGCACCCCCATTTTCCTCCAAAATGGGGAAGAAAAGCATGACTTATGCAATGAAATATGGTATTTCAAAGCTACAGTTAGACTAAAATTCTACTGTTGCAAGTGATGCGTGTATGCCTTCAAGTCAACTCGAACTTATGCTAACCCAATCTTAGGGTTTTCTTTGTAAGATTTATTGAGAGAACACTTGCCTTGCTCTAAAGATGAGATAGTGTGACTTGCCCAAGGTCACCAAGTGAGTTTCTGAGGTAGAGTGGAGATTCATAGCCTGGCCTTGTTCAAAACACAAATCACTGCACCATAGGCATAACAGTGTTTCTGTATATGTGCACACACTCATTGAGACATTTGGCAGTGATGGTAGGAACCGACAATCCGGCAGGCCATATTCTAAGCCATTTGCACCTGAGTGCTTTGCCTCTGATGATGTCTCCTTACAAAGCCAGATATTATAAGATCCCACTGCTTACTGCTGCAGCCTCTTTCCCCTTCTGCACTGCTCATGTTTCCATATTCTTTTCATCCCCTCTTGCCACTTTGTCCATATTTGTTTCTACAGATGTTGGCACGTCACCAGTGGAAATAAAAGGTTTCCAGATAAATCCATCAAGAAAGGTTATATTTAAACTAGGGTTTTGCCTTTTGGTTAATGTTATCCACCTCTATCCATTATATTCAATGTTAAGTTTACAGTTAAAATTTGGTATCATTCCTTTTTTATTGTTATACACACCCTCAAACCATTTCTTCCAAAAATTGTTTCTTCCAAAAATTGTTTTGCAAACCACAAGATGGCAGCAAAGGACTTAAAATCATCAACTTCCCAAGTGGAAGCAAAGAAAGGAACATTGATGGGAATTCCATAAAAAACAACAACACCTGGTTCACCTTCTTGTGGGTCAATACATTATTAACATAACCCTGCCTGCTTTGACATGCAACTATAATACCTAATTCGAATTCATTTAGCATGCTTAATGTTTTCCCTTCTTTACAAAACCTCTGTGTCCACAACAGGAGAATGTATGGCATTTCCATTGTTACAGTGTTATGTAAATTATAAATAATTTACTGTCGGTAAATGTTAAAGCTAAATAAATCAAATAACAATACAACATCATTGCTATTTTATGCTATGCACATTTGGAATAGACTAATATTAGTCTGAAGCGAGAGCATTTCCCATAGCCAGTGTTTTTCATGCTGTAGCATGACACAAAACATGCTGCTAGTTTCGATCTCAATCCAACTGCTATTTTCAAATACACAGGGAAGGCCCATTAATTACGTTTCTGGGTAATAAGACATTCCAGTGATTCAATGCACCTGCCCTAGTTAGTACCAATAATTATATAACCTAGCAAGAAACATATAATGGCAGAAATAGATCATTTAAAATGAGCTGGTTATAAGCCTTTATGGAGTTATAGTAAAAACAAACAAGCAAAGAAAAACTTTTGTTTCGGAACTGTATCAGAATCCATATAGTCCTTTAGTTAGAGCACTGATTTTCAACCAGTGTGTCGTGGAACATTAGTGTGCCATGAGAGATCATCAGGTGTGCCGTGGGAAATTATTTTCGAACTTCATTCATATATAAATTATAAGGCGCATCTGTCCCTTTAAGAAATGGAACCATAGCACTCTTGCGTCACCTAAGAAGTGACGCGATAGTGCTATGGTCGCACCATCTTGGATTCGCTCAGGCGCGGCTAAGTAAACAAAGTTAGTGATGCAGCTGCGCGTCAATTTGGGATCACAGCAAGACAAGCGAGTGACAGTGATGGAGAAGTTTTTGAGAAGGGAAAATGCAAATGCCGAACAGGGCCCTGGACAAAATTATGACACAGATGAAGGCCCTAATATGAGTGGTGGACGAAAGAAAAAAGAAAAGACGGTGAGTTCGAGGCAATACAGCGAAAGCTATCTTTTATTTGGATTCACTTTCACCGGGGATGCGATGGCACCAACTCTGCTGTGAGTGTATAAATACATTTAAAAACATATTAACTATATGTATTACTGTGTTAGAATGTCATTTTGGATGGTGGTGTGCCCCAGGATTTTGTAAATGTAAAAAATGTGCCACGGCTCAAAAAAGGTTGAAAATCACTGAGTTAGAGAATGCAGGATTCAGCATATTCATTTTTCCCTAACCCTTTAAAAGCAGTAAAATGTAGTTTTGCACATACTTTCTGATTTGGTTCTGGAGCTAACACTACAATACAATTGTGCTACAATTGGGAAGTGTTTATCTGAGAGTAGTTTTTTGTATTGTTCAAATCCAGGCCAGCAAAATTTCAGTTAAATTCAATGTTCCACAAGCAGACATACTGTACACTAATACAACAGAACTTTCTTTTCTTCCTACCCATTCCTGCAGTCATCTGTATTGTGCAAAAGCTGTTGTTGATAATTTCCCAGCTCTCTGGATAAGATTTTGAGATATTATAGAGGAGAGAACAGATGGGAAGGGAGACATACCTTCCCTGTTCTGCTGACAATAGTGGAAGAACATCACTGGATACTCCTACATATGCCACATGCTATGGTGAAAATAGATTTTCAGCCATGTGTGTTGGCCTACCAGATCCTTGGTGTATCATAAATTCCCTTACATTTTAGGTCAACGAAAGCTTGACGTATCTGGCAGGACCCAGTACACAGCTAGACCACAAGGTAAATTTAGTTAAAGGTCATAAAAAATACATGGTTTTGTTTTTACACAACTTTATATCATACAATTTTTTTCTTCAAACGTGGTGGGATTATCTTAAATATTTAATGTAAAATAGGTCAAATTCAGTGATCTGTTTTAATCAAGGCAAAGTCTGCTGAATCATCCTGAATGTGTACAGATATCAAAGCTTTTACAGGGTTCATTTTAGTGGGTCAAAGAATGACATAGAATTCAAAAGGTCCATATGCATGTGTGTGAGAGAAAATGTAAGCCAGAAGTGTTGATAAATTTAGAGATATTGATAAATATCTTTTGAATAAATGTATCTGTGAAAGCATGGGCTCCCTGATGGCACAACGAGCTAAACCGTTGAGGTGCTGAACTTGCTGGCTACAAGGTTGGCAGTTTGAATCTGGAGAGTGGGGTGAGCTCCTGCTTCTGTCAACTTAGAAGTTCAAAAACATGTAAATGTGAGTAGATCATTAGGTACAGCTCATGTGGGAAGGTAACAGTGCTTCATGCAGTCATGCTGGCCACATGACCTTGGAGGTGTCTACGGACAGCTCTGACTCTTTGGTTTAGAAATTGAGATGAGCACCACCTCCCAGAGTTGGGCACGACTAGACTTAATGTCAGAGGAAACCTTTACCTATCTGTAAAAGCTGAAATGGAAGTAGACAGTTGTTGTCATGATACACATAGGTTGTGTTATTCATTTTCATACCATTATAACTTAAGTCCTATCATGGGCTTGGGGAACATGTTTCCCTTTACAGTATAGAGTCTATAGAGTCCCCCCTCGGGAGTAGAGAAGAGCGAGGTAGAAATGTTGGAAATAAATAAATATACACTGGTGGAATGATTTGCACTTCTGGTTCACTGATTTTAGTGTTGCAATTCTGGAAATCTAAAAAAACACACACACAAAAAACCAATGACAGGACTACATGTGTGTGGGGTTTTTTTCTGTTCCATATATAATGTTTCAACAGTATGCCAAAAACATTATAAAGCTTGAACATGATAGACACATTTGCAAAGATGCACCAGGTCAGTACATTTATCCCGAAGCTGTGAGTAGCTCACTTTCTTCCTGAATCACACTTCTGATCTGACAACTCTTGCCTTCTGGCTGCAGAATCCGTGAAATGGTCTTATGGATGTTCCTAATATCTGAAAGCAAGTGTGCTTTTCAAATAAATTGATTATTTCTCTTTAAAATGGGAGCAGTTCATATCTGGATTCATGTATGTATTTGTTAAATAAGACAATGTAAGAACACTCATGTTTAGAAATGAACAGTATCTCTTATGTTCAAAGCCTACTATAGCAGGAAAAAAGACAGCCACCTATGTATTCTTGGACTTTGTGGCATATTTAAATTTCACACAGTAAAATATGTCAGCATAACACATTCATCACTTTAACATAAAACTGGTGTTTATTGGTGCCATACTGTCTTCTTGGTATTAGTTTAGTATAGAGATCTGCTGAATACTAATAGCCATAGCCATCTTCAAAACAACCCCCCCCCCCCGGCGCGCATCTGAGTCCTCAAAGCATTCTAACATATTCCACTTTGTCTATTTTAGGCAGTAAGCTGAACTAAGGCCAGTTAAGGCAAAGAAGGATATGCCAAAATTCTACGTAATCAAAATCTGTGTCTACAGACATATTAATGCTCTTGGGAAAAGGAGGGAGGGGGTAACTAAATCTACCTGCAATGGATATTCATAGTCAGAGCTAATCTCCAGAAAAGTAGATCTGGTCCACAACACATTTTGACCAGAAAGTATTTTCAGCATTTCATTGAAATGTGGCCCAAATGCATTAACTAAACAAACAATTTTCATTCACCATGTATCAATTGGATTGCCCCCTACCACCACCACCCAACAATACTTGAAAATGGATTTGTGCAATTTGTTACCTAGTCCAGATTAGCACTGGTAGAAAAGCTGCTTGTAATACAGTATGTCTATTTGCATTAGCAAATTTAGCAAATTTGTGGTGTGAAAAAACTGCAAAATTATGTACAAAAATATTCAGTTAAAAAAGAATTTGATATGGAAATGGGTGAGAGTTTAACTAAATTGAGGTCCACGTGCAGCACTGGCAAATAATTTAAATTAATTAAAACCCATAGCTTGTGAGAATACTTCATGAGACTGTTGTAATATTCGTGTATCACAATGGTTCCTAAACATTTTTTCCCAGGAACCACTTTGACCACTTCAACAAGGACCACTTTGACCAGGGACCACTCACCAACATTAGTACCAAAGGGTTACAAATCAGTTTATGGTCAACTTTAGATCCGGTTTGGTTATTTGGGGTGCTGATTCATAAAATTGCATTTGATAGACTACATCAGCACTAGTTTCTGATACAGAACATATGCCATCCAGTATTCACTATCTGCTTTCCCACAGAAAACCATATTTATTTATTTATTTATTTATTTATTTATTCGGCTTCTATGCCGCCACTCCCAAGTAGGCTCGGGGCGGCTCACAGCCAGGGGCAAAACAATGTACAATCAGCATACATACTAAAATGCAATATAAAACAAGATAAAAATGCACAGTAAAACAGCGTTAAAACAGAATTAAAATAGTTCAGCGGTCTGGCAGCGTTGTCAAGGGGTCCCGCTCTTTGACCTAGACCTGGAAAGCCAGCCGGAAAAGGTGAGTCTTACAAGCCCGCCTAAGCGGGAGCAGGTCATGAATGGCCGGGTAGCAGGCGGCAAGGCATTCCACAATGTCGGCGCTATGACCGAAAAGGCCCTTCGACGAGTGGCAGTTCTTTTGGCCACCTTAGCGGAAGGGACCGCTAACAGATTAGAGTCCTCCGAACGAAGTGATCTAAGAGGGAATATGGGGTGAGACGGTCCCTCAGATACGCTGGCCCCAGGCCGTGTAAGGCCTTAAAGGTAAGAACCAACACTTTGAAGGCAATCCGGTGCTCAATGGGCAGCCAGTGCAGATCCTGCAAAATAGGTGTTATATGGCATCCTGCTGGGGAGCCAGACAGGAGCCGGGCGGCAGTGTTCTGCACCAGCCTGAGCTTCCGGGTTACCCGACAGAGGAAGGCCAACGTAAAGCGTTACAGTAATCAAGCCTCGAGATGACCGTGGCTTGGATCACCGTGGCCAGGTCAGCCGGGACAGGTAGGGGGCCAGCCTCCTCGCCTGACGGAGATGAAAGAAGGCGATCTTGCTGACCACAGAGACCTGGGTCTCCATGGTCAGTTAAGTCAAGTGGACCCCAAGCTCTTCACGGAAGACGATGGGCATAACGCCGCACCGTCCAGGGTCGGAAACTGGACATCCCCACCGCCCGGACAACCTGGCCACAAGATCTCCGTCTTCGCCGGATTCACCCTCAACCTACTGGCTCGCAGCCATCCAGTAACGGCTTCGAGGCAGCGCTGGAAATATCGGGGACGGGGCCCGACCTGTCCTCCACCCTCAGAATGAGCTGAGTGTCGTCAGCGTACTGGTGACACTCAAGCCCATAACTCCGCACCAGCTGTGCAAGCGGCTGCATGTAGATGTTAAATAACAGAGGGGGAGAATGCCCCCCTGCGGAACTCCACAAACTAATGGGGAGCCCTCGGAGACCACTCCCCCCCTCCTCACACGCTGAGACCGCTGGTGGAGGAAGGAGGTCAGCGATTTAAGGGCTGTCACCCTCACTCCAGCCATGGCCAGGCGGTGGATCAAGAGTTTGTGGTCGACCGTGTCAAACGCTGCCGTGAGGTCCAATAACACGAGCAGCGCAGACCCGCCTTGGTCGAGCTGGCAGCGGAGTTGGTCTGTGATGGAGACCAGGACCGTCTCCGTCCCATGCCCCGAACGGAAGCCGGACTGGAAGGGGTCAAGCCATGTTGCATCATCTAAGAAGGACTGCAACTGCTCCATTACTGCCCTCTCAACTACCTTCCCCAGATACGAAAGATTCGACACTGGTCGGTAGTTGGAGGGAACCGCGAGTCTAACGACGGTTTCTTCAGTAATGGAGCTACCACCGCCTCTTTCAAGCACTCTGGAAAGACTCCTTGCTCAAGGGAGCTATTTACGATATTCAACAGAGGCCCACGTAACCCCTCCAGGCAAGATCTAACAAGCCAGGAGGGGCACGGGTCGAGGGAGCAGGTGGTAGGTCTGGTTGCAGCCACGATCTTATCAACAGCATCTGCGTCCAGTGGCCGAAACCGGTCGAGGTGGGCCCGCGGAGGGCCACGGGGTCTCGAGTTCCCTTACTGTGTCAACCGTGGCCGGAAGATCCGGCGGAGGCTCAGTATCTTGTCTGCGAAGAAGCTCTGAAAAGCGCCGGCTGTAAGGGCCTGATCACTGTTTTTGGGACAGTAGGAACCGTCGTCAGGACCGAATTACTTTGAACAATTGGGCCGGGCGTGAGCTAGCAGACGCTATCTCGGCGGAGAAATAGGTACTTTTGGCCGCCTTGACAGCACGCTCATAAGCATCTTTGAAAAGCTTATAAGCTGATAATGAGGCTCCGTCACGGAGTTCCCTCCACACGCTCTCTAGCCGTCTCCTTTCCCTTCATCGACCTGAGATCTTCCGTGTACCAAGGGGATCGATGCTTGCGGGGCCGGAGAGAGGGACGCCTGGGGCAATCTCTTCGAGAGCTCTAGCTAATGAAGAGTTCCAGGCTTGGACCTGCTCATCAACTGAGACGCTGATAGACTCCAGATCCCTCAGAGCATTCAGGAACCTTTCGGGTTCCATAAGTCTCTTCGGGCGAACCAAAATCTGTTCGGCGCCCTTGCATGGGGAGGCGGTTGCTCTACCGGACCCTTAGTGCACAGTGGTCCGACCATGGAACCTCTATTACGGAGGCTAGGTCCACTTGAACCCCTGCGCTGAAAACCAGATCGGGTGTGCCCAGCCGAGTGCGTGGGTCCCGAGTTACATAAGGAGAGGCCCAATATCGCCATGGTCGATATTAGGTCCGCGGCGGCAGATGGACCGGAGGCTGCGTCGGCGTGGACATTGAAGTCCCCAAGGACAATGAGCCTGGGGAACCTCAATGCCCACTCCGACACAGTCTCCAGCAGCCGCGCCAGGCTTTCTGCCGGTGCGCTAGGCGCACGGTACACCAGCAGAACAGCCAGGCTCTCCTGGGACTCCCACACTAGGCCGACACTTTCAAGCCCGAGGTGGTAAGCGCAGGGATCGCTCTAAGGTGTAATCCATCTCGGAGAGTATTGCCACCCCGTCCCTCGTTCCTATTCTGGTGCGTGGTGGCGTAACCAGGGAACCAGCTCCTGGAGACAGATGTTGTCGCCCTCCTGGAGCCAGGTCTCGGTGACACAGAAAAGATCTGCACTGGTGTCTTCGCAGAATTCTTTGATCACGGCGGTCTTGTTCCTGATGGATCGGGCATTCACCAGCACCAGGGAGGAAGGGGGGATCACTGGATGTCTATCAACAGCGTGTCTGGGGATAGGCCGCAGGTCAGAGCCGGGCCGAGTCCCACAGCGACTCAGCCTGGGTCTTGCCGTAGGTCGCGCATTCGGCCTGCGCCTACCGTACTCACCCGCCCCAAGATCACCGGAATACTGGCAGGACCTAGATCAAGGGGATCAACCGGGATTCAATTTCCGGCAGACCCGTGAAAAGGGAAGATGGTAAAGGGCCCTGACCGTTGCCCACCGAACTTAGTGGCTGTCCACCGACCTCGGCCCTCTCGGGAACCAGGGGGGACAGGATGGGCGATAGAACCTTCCCGCTGGTAGTCATTGGGGGCGGCCTATTTGGGCATCTCCTCGTCCCATCACAGGGGGTCTTGACACTCCCCTCGACGGATCCGTCGGTGGGCCGGCCTGAGGTACCAGTCAATCGGCCGAAGCCCATCCCCAACAGGTCCGGGCCGTCGCGTCTTCTCCCTTGCTTGCTGGTCCTCCCTCTTCCCCGTAGGGGCTGACTAGGAGCACCAGTTGATGGCCTGGAGGCGCTCGATTTGGTCAGTGGTGCTGGGGGGGGAGCTGGGCATTCGGAGGGGAGGTCAGGCTCTAATAATCTAAAGCTGATGTGGTAGTAGTAATCTTTTGAGGGTATTCAGCCTGACATCCCCATTCCCTCTGCACTATAAGAGAGTTTTGCAAGACCAGTTGCTATCGTTGTCACATGGTTTTGAGGAAATGATGTAGTAATGATGAGGCCAAGAACCATATTTTCAATCTTGCAGACCACTGGTGGTCCACGGACCAAGGGTTGGGAACCATTGATATATCAGAAGAACAGGTGCCATTTCAGGTCTCAGTCAGGGAAGCACAAGTCGTAGCAAAACTGGATGAATTACCTTAAAATAGATTGAAAAACCAACTACAAAAACAAAATTTGGAATAATATTTTTTACACATTGTCAACAGACCACCCTTCATATACCAAACAGAGTACAGTGCAAAATCTTCTAAGAAATTCTGATGCAAGATACAAAAAGTGAAGGGCTTTTAGGGGTTTCACACAGAAAGCTATAGTGCCTTATCAAAGGACAAACCCTGGCTTTTAGTAGGATGAAGCCATGGCAAGAAAATTGAAATCATTATGTTCTAATGGTATAAAGTGAAAGGCCCCAGGAAGGTTATTGTTTGCTCTCAATTACACCACCCTCATACTAATTTATGCCTGAAAAACCAAGTAAAAGTATGGGTACATGAAAGATAAGTTGTATGCAAACACAAGTTTTGGTACTGCAGAACATTTTGAACTATAATAGAACAAAAATTAAGGTTATGCTCCATTATAATATAGGATTTCTCTTAAGGCATCTGCATTAGCTTCTAATTTCCTGGCTTTGTGGAGTGTGAGCCAACATCAGATAACCTTAATTCTTGCCAATTACTGATAAAAATGATGGCCCAACACATCTCAAAAGGTGAGAGAATTCATACTTTTTTTGTCATCCTGCAGTTGTGCTTCAATTCTCTATAGCACACATTCTAAAAATAATAGAATGATTAATAAAATGATCAACCATAACATAATGGCAAACAGATGCCATATATATTTTGTACAGCTTCTCTCGGTGAATTACACATTCTAATTAAACTGCATCCAACTTTATGGAATCCAATTTCCGGAGCAGTCTACAAAGTTATGCAGTGAACTCATGCTCATAATGGTTGCACAAAAGTGTGTGTGTGTATGTGTGTGTGTTCGTGCATACACACACAGGCATTCCTTTATGGGGAACACATTACACACAATGTGAACTTCTAGCTCTAGAGTAGGCCTGAAAAATATATGATCTAACAATCTAAATTCAATTTCTGAAACATTTATATAGGTCTACCTAGAACTAACAATGTAATTCTATACATATCTACTAAGAAGCATTTCAAAAGGCTAATATGGCATAATGTGTTCTAATAGGGCATATTGCCAAATGAGAGTGTAGGACTGCACCTAAGCTTTCCATATTTGCTGCTTCCAGAAGGATAAAAGAGGGAAAATTAAGTTAAGCAACAGTGTGGTGAAAATTAAATTCAGGTTTGCAGATCATAAATATTGAGAATGGTCTATACATGCTTTTGCAGAAATAGGAAAAAAAAGACATAAATGACACAAAGAATAAAAGAAAATATATGTGAGCACTTTATTTTATTTATTTATTTATTATTCGGGCTTCTATGCCGCCGACTCCCGGAGGCTTGCGGCGGCTCACAGGAGCCGAAGGCGCAATAAAATAAAAATAAAAACAATTAAAAACAACAGTAACACAATAAAAAGCAATGACACAAACCCAGGGTGAGCGGGAACCTACCCGCCGAAAGCCTGCTTAAACAAGTGAGTTTTGCAGGCCCGCCTAAACGGGAGTAAGTCCTTGATGGCCCGGGTGCCGGCCGGAAGGGCGTTCCACAGCGTGGGAGCTATGACAGAAAACGCCCTCCGGCGGGTAGATGTTAGTCTCGCAAGCTTCGCCGAAGGTACCTCCAAGAGGTTGGCATCCTCGGACTGTAGTGATCTCGAAGGGCAGTATTAAATATTGATTTAATACTTGAAGTTAAATATTGAAGTAGTTCAATATATGACATTTAATTGACTAAAAAGGCTACAGCACAGTACTGTACATAATGACTTCCTTAAATTTATTGGCCTTTCTAAACTAAAACACAGGATTTGCAGATCAATTTGTATCGCTCAAGTTCAAAACTTCATTGGTGAGACAGTCTTAACTTTACTTAAAATGAATGGTTTTTCAAAGCTTTTCTGATGGTCTCCATCCCATTCCATCTGAACAAAGAGTAATACGATTATTCTGGACCAAATGTGAGTGAAACATGCCTAACTATGCTTAGATATGCCATAGAAGGTGCATCTACATGAGCCATATACTAGGGGTGTGCAACTTGGCAAAAAGGTGCCATTTTCGGTTGTGTTTTCAGCTCCCCCCCCCCCATTTTTGGGGGGAAATTTCCTAAATCAGGAGTGGGGGTGGGAAATGATGCTTTCAGTTCAGTAAAGGTTTGGTCCATTGGTGAAACTTTAGACTCTAGTTTCTCCACCATGTTTAGGCCTATCAGGATTAAACATGCCTCACTTGTAGGTCACATGTAAAACTGCAAGCCTGCCAATTTTCTGAACATTTCAACAATCTACTGATTTTTGAGAATTTAAAAAGGTTTTTACTAAAACACTTTAAATAAATGCAATAGGGGATTTTAGAAATTGAAATCCCATCAACTCCCATCATGCCTCAGGAGGGAGCACAGAGGCTCCTTCTTGGCTTTTCTTCATGAACGAAGATTCAGGAAGGACTCATCCCATGCTTTCTACAAGTGTGTTGATGACTAAAATGTTGGATGGGTCGTTTGAGTCTGTGCAATGGATTTTCTGGTGGGGCGCAGCGTGCACAGAACTTGCCTCACCCTTTAAACCAAAGGTTTGTCTGCCGGGGCCTAGCAAGCTTGGACGGTGGCAGAGATGTCCTCAAGTTGTAGGTTTGATTAGAGCAGGGCTGTCCAACTGGCGGCCCGGGGGCCGTATAAGGCCCCCCAGCCCCTTCCCTACGGCCCCCTAAGCTTTTTAATAAAAATAATAATAAAAAAATTAAATTAAAATATTTTTAAAAATTACCCACTTCCGGGTTTCGGAGCAAGTATCGCGAGACTATGGAAGCCACATGGAATTTCGCTCTCAACGCGAAATCTTCCCTGCGTTGAGAGCGAAATCCCGTGTGGCTTCCGTAGTCCCGCGATACTCCTGTACTTAATCCCTGCGGCCCACGCAGGCGTGATTTGTACCTTCCCGGCTGCTGCCTCGCTCGGTCGTCGCCTCTGCTCGTGGTCCAGCTGCTCCTGGATCCCGCGCGTTTGGGAAAGTAGGCTAACCTTTATGTTATTATTATGTAATTGTGTATTTGAATGCCCCCCTGCATTTAATGTTAGTTAAATATTATTTTTAATTGTATGGATGGCCCTTTTGAATGCCCCCCTGCATTTAATGTTAGTAAAATATTATATTTAATTGTATGGATGGCCCTTTTGAATGCATCCCTGCATTTAATGTTAGTAAAATATTATATTTATTTTATAATTAATAATGCAACTAGGAATTGTAAGTAAATTGGAGCTGGGGGAGGGGTGGGGGCGGAGCTGGGGCGGAGCCGGGGCAGGGGCGGAGCCGGGGGAGGGGGCGGAGCCGGGGAGGGGGCAGACCCTATGCCCCCCCAGGTCATCAGTGACTGGAATTCAGGCCCCTGGGCCGGTAGAAGTTGGACAGCCCTGGATTAGAGTTTCCTTCTCTTAGATAGTTGACCTTACAGGGTTAGATGAGCACCATCTGCCCGGGTTTGAAATCAGAGTTTTCCTTCTAAGATGGTTGCCAAAAGGCTAGAGAGCCCATCCTGCCCATTGACGCTTTTTGTCAGACCCTTCAGTTGTGACCTGTCTGGCATGGGAGGTCCTACTGGTGGCTATTTTGCCACTGCCAGCATAACTCACAACTTCATTAGGGTACGCAAGCCTCTCCCGCACGACAAGGGGGTACCAACGGAGAGGTCTTCAATGCCTACACCACACAAATAGCTGCTGGGAAAGGGAGTTCCCGGTGGGGTCTAGGGAGGCCTTTCTCTCTCTTTCTCCCTCTTTTTCTGGTCTTATTAGCCTCAAGCAGGCACCCCACCAAAGACACGCCGGGGAAGGGGGGGGTTGGGAATGGATGGAGGAGGCTGCTGGGGAAGAAAGAAGAGGAGCTGTCACTGCCATGTGCTCTTGCCTGATTTGCAATACTACTCAAACACTGCAGCCTCTGCCTCAGGTAAAGTGCTGATCAGCCCCATCGCCCCCATGAGCTGAAATATCCAACTGCTTACGATCTGTTTCAAATAAGTCTTCTAATGGGTTGTGCCCTGTCTATTTTTGGTGATCCAGGTGCCAGATCGCCGAATTTTCCCAAATCTGGAATCGCCAAACGAAAAAGTGCATACCCCTACCATATACTCTGATATTTATCCAGAGTAGAATCCTCCAGAAAGTCCCAAACTATATGGATCCAGACCATTTTAAGGAGCCTTGCCTAGTGTGTAGATTAGATTGGCTCTATGTGTCACGTAGAAATCACAGAGTCCATTCATCCCTGGCTGCCTCATTGGCCTTGTGTAGATGGGCCCAGAGACAGATGGAATTCTGACAAATGACTGCATGCCTTGTGAGATTATGATAACCATTTTCCCCAGCCTCATTTCTTTTCAAGAGAGTGAAGCATACATCCATGCTTCTGATTTAAATCCAATTGCTAGTGTGAATAAATCCAGGCCCACTATGAATGGTAAGTCAACACTGTAAAATACCAGTGGGTGTGATCTAGTTGAAATAAAACAATTGAATTTAGGCCTCTAGCCTTTGGGTATTAATGTATTTTGCAGAACTAGAAAGATATGCATATACTCTTCCCCACCTTCCCCTACCAAAAGGTGATGTGATGTATTCATCTTTGGAATTTGGACTGGGTCAAGCTACTCAAAGTTAATATTCTGGAATTGTCATATAAGTTACAAGTGTTCTGTCTCTCATGAGGACAAACAACTCATGGGTACTCTCTAACTCTGAAGGTAGCACTGGTTTATTAAGCACTCAGTTCCTGCGTGTTGCCACATCTGGAAGAGTAATAGAGACTGAATAAATTAAAAATAGTGCAATTTTAAGCAAGTCAAACACAGATGTGTCTTTGTTCAAAAGGATCTTATAGTACCATTGAAATCGAGAGAAGGAAGTTGGCAGCATAAGCTTTCATAGCCCTGAATTTACTTCACCAGATGCAACTTAAGTCTACTACATCAGAGACCGTCTACATTTCTATGCTGCTCTTTAACACACACATACATACAAACACATATATACAAGCAGAACAAATTAAGAGTGAGGAGGAGAGAGATATTTGCCTTTTGAGAGCTGAAAAAACATAGAGGATGTCTGACCATTTCAATTTCTAGTAGGATTTCTTAGGCTGCTTTGCACATATCATCTCTCCCCGTCCCCCTCTTTAAATATAATTTTGTCTTATGTGCAAAGAAAGGCAATCAATGGGAAAAAGGGCAAGGAGTTTAAATGTTTCCCTAGATTGGAAATGATATTAAGAGACATGGCAATGTTCCTGACAAAACAAACCATGCGTCTACAGCTAAAAAAAGAAGAAAAAATACAGTAATCCATAAGGTTTTGTATTCTCTTGATACCAACAGCTAGTGCTGAGAAATATTGCATCCTGCACCTAGTAGGCTTTCCTCTGGAAGCTGCTACTCCAATCTTATCCACTCTGATAGAGCAAGTTAAGCAATATCTCAAAAGAAACTTTCTGCACTTATGCCACCTGCAGCACACAATTCATCCTTATCAACAGAATGCAGAGGAATCTATTCTGTCTAGAGTATTGGGAGGTATAAAAGAAAAAATGGCAGCTGGAAGAAAGATACCAGAAATTGATGTCACTTGTAAGTTAAGGAAATGAAATGTGCTAATACTTGGCTCTCTGGCTAACAGCAAACTCTGGTTTGAATTCTTCAATGAAATCCCCATAGTATCTTTTCATGCCTGTTTATTAAGAAAATAATATACTACACACAGACTCAGAATTTGATCCTCTGAAAACAAGAACACTCACAGCAAAGACGGGATTGCCTGGATGTGATGGTGAAATACTTCCTTCCAGGTTGTTGCCTTTCGTCAATGTTTCATATATTCCTACACCACTGTTGCAACAACCTTAGAAACAGGCAACAATGTGTTGATGGTGGTGGTGATTTTAAAATTGGACCTTTGATCCAATCTATACATTCAAGATAACCAACTGGAACAGTCATTTGTGTTTTGTGCTTCCTTTGAATAGAGATGGTATGATGAATGATGCATGTCAAATGTTTCCTCTCATGCACTAAAAGCAAACACATTTTAATATGTAAATGAGGAGTCACACAATATTTTTTTCCTCACTTTGCTGGCATAATTGGCTTTTTTCCCTATTGTTTCTTAATGAGGAATAATATTTTAAATGCAAAAGATACAATGCAAAACAGGGTTGTGTGATAAAAATTAGAATTCTTATACTTTGTAAACTGCAGAACTGAAAAAGTTTCATCCTGACTTCTGAGGAACTGTAATTGTGTGTTTTTGTGTGTATTTCAATTTGCATTTCAGCATTTCAATTTGAAACTTCTTTCCTTTGTTTAACCTCTGTTTTTGTGTATTTAAATATGTACTTTATAAAAATATATGTTTAATATGTATCGTTTAGGGCTGTTTCTGAATTTTGCATACTTCCAAATTTCGGAAGTTTTTTTGCCCACTTCCGACTTTTGAAATGACTTTCGATCACTGCCTCCCAAACAGGGAGTGGTATTGCATTTCCGAATTTGTTTGAAATTCTGAATTCTGAATTTTGGATGTCATTTCCAAATTTTCTTGCTGATTACTCATTGGCTGATGGCTAACAGCTGACTCCCCCTTCTGCTGATTTTTGGGACCATTTTTGAAGGAGGATGCCATTTTTGAAGACTTCCGAAGACTTCCAAATTTCAGAAATACTTCCGAATCAGTTCTGAATTTTTTTTAGAAAAATTTGAACATCAGTCACGTCCGATTTTTGAATGAAATCAACATCCGATTCCAAAATTGAAGCAAATTTTTGCCTTCGGAAACAGCCCTAGTATCTTTTATAGAAATGCATTTTAATATGTGTGTTTGTGGTATGTTTACAATGTTTTTGTGTTTAAATTGTTCTGTATCCCACCTCAAGCCACGAGGAGAGGAGGGTAAGAAATATAATAATAATAATAACAACAACAAGAACAACTTCTCCCTTGCATTCTCATATTGCTACATTTATCACGAGTTCTAGATGAAGACGATGAGTATTGTACAGACAGGCTTTAAAATACTGCAGAGTGCATCAAGTGTCCATGTTTGACAGGTCTATGTGACAATTATATCCACATAGGATGCTGAAAAGGGCATGTGGATCACCACTTATCCACCCCCAAACAACCAACCAACCAAATAAACAAAAAAGATGACCAAGGAATCAAAATCTCAGGGACATCTAGAAACCCAGTTCTGATTTTGAAAAATGTTATTTATTTTGTTTGTTGTTGTTTTTGTCTTGACATATTAAGCAATGTGTGAGAGGATGTACAGTAGAATCATGTTTAAATTGTGAATTTCCATTCTTGACATTTTCTAGAACATAGAATTTACTTTCCTCCTTGGCCAAAAGAGGGTAGTCTTGGATATCTGATGGAATCAAGGACTACATAAACAGCTTCAGGGCCCACATGAAGACCCAGGGTCATCTTTTTGCTTGCCCCTACTGCAGACATAGTGGACTACGTACAGACATTGAAAACACTCTGAGCACACTTACTTTGACACAACGTTCTGTAAAATGTATCTATTCTTCTAAATGGTGCTGGAGACAGTAAGATTAATTTCCCTACTACGTATGAGATAATAAAGTGTGGCCTTTCATGGAACAATAATAGGAAGCAAAAAGAGCAAGAAATCAGGGCTGGATTTATAATAAGACACAGAGCATCCTCATGCCTGTGGCCTCCAATTTTTTAGAGGACAAAAACTCTCAGGGAAAATAAATGGCCCCTGTGCTAAGACTCTCCTAAGGCTACCTTTTAATGAATGCTTATACAGAAGAATATAAGAGAAGTCAGAACTGGCAGATGAGGCTTTCAAACTGCAACTTCCCACTGGCATCAGAAATAATTTAAGTTGCATTGGGAAGAAGGCCAACCTTGAAGCCTTGATCCAGTCACACTAGAAAAAAATGCAGAAGCAAATGTGATGACTGTGGCCACAATTCAGCCAAAGGCAAGCACTTTTCTATAACATGGATTGCAATGGGAAATTCAAGCTTTACTGTCTGTCACTAGCATACATGTAGCTTTGAAAGCTTTCATACTAGTGCACTCATTTGCCCTGTATTCTTTCAGATGATAGTTAGATGGGGGAGTGATGAAGACACCAATTTGTAAAAACCTCAAGAGACACCACAAATCAAGAGCTAATCCTGCTCCAAATGGTTGTTGACCTTGGGAATGATAGGAAGAAAGAGTGTGAAATGGTGCATAATAATAATAATAATTATTATTATTATTTATTTATACCCTGCCACCATCTCCCCAAGGGGACTCGGAGCAGCTTACATGAGGCCAAGCCCAATGACACATAATAAAACAACACATAGTTGCATAGTTATGGAAAAAATGGCAAAGGCTTAACAAAGAAAATAACAGCAAGGAAAATCTAAAGTGGAAGCTCTGACGTGGCAAAGTACACTAAACACAGAGGAATAAGTGGTGAAGTCAATATTTAGGAGCCAAATTATATCCAATAATCAGTACGTTAGTCCCTTCTGACCATATTTTGAGTGTACACATCCATACTTACCGCCCACAGGGGAGCAGCAAAACACAGATTGTCATGGTATAGCAGCATAATAAGCATGCAGCACTATTTGTTGTTTGGAAAACCTCGTTATATCTTGCCTCCAATATTTTACTGGCTTGTATAATACAATTAAAACTTGTTGGATAATGAGTTCAATGCTAAGTATCACGCTGCATGTGTGGCTAGCATATATTCATGTTATTATCCTCCTGAGAAACCAATTCCTTGCAGAGGACAATTTGATGGGTGTGTGGGAAAAGGCTTCCTCTTGGCTTGATCCTGGATTGTGAAATGCACTCTCTTGAGAGCTGTAATCAGTTGCTATTCTGTGTGCTCTTAAAAGTGGAATACGGAGGATTCCTTGGAATCTGGCCTTTGAAAACGTTTCAATTATTTTTGATGAATGTAATGATTTTAATAGTTTGCATAATCTGTGTTAGTGATACTATTCACTATTTTAGTGAAAAACAAGATACAAAAATATAACAACAATGAGAAAAGAAAAATAGTTTTGCATGCCCACAGATGGGAATCACTATGTGAAAATAACACACTCAATTTCATTTATTTATTTCTTTACAGTATTTATATTCCTCCCTTCACACCCCGCAGGGGACTCGGGGTGGATTACAATGTACACATACATGGCAAACATTCAATGCCATAGACACACAACACATATAGACATACAGTCAGAGGCTATTTAACATTCCAACTTCTGGCCACCAGGGGAGCTGTTGCTTCACTGTCCATCTGCGACACTGATAAAGTACTTTCCACATACCCTGCATGCTTTGGCTGGAGATGTTTTATGGCCTCATGAATTTTGTTAAATTAGTCTCCCCACACATAGGTGGTACCTAAATTTCCTACTTGACAGATGCAACTGTCTTTCGGGTTGCAAAGGTCGACAACAAGCTACACAATTGGCCGGAAGCTAGCTCCGACCCGGGCTGGCTTCAAACTCATGACCTTTCGGTCAGTAGTGATATTTAATGTAGCTGACACCCAGACAGCTACGCTACAGTCCCGGTGCAGGTTGGAAAAAAGGACCCAAACTTCTATTGGTTTTAGTTATGAAGGTCAGTTAGCCTTGCATGGGTTTAAATCCAGGCATTAACCAACCTGCATCTCCATCAACATGTCAGACAAGCCTGCTTCTGGAAGCATAGGGATAGAAGGATAGATCAATCATAGTGGACTATTTATTTTATTTATTTCTGGTATTTGTACCCAGTCACTTCTCTACCCCCGAAAGGGGACTCAGGACTGCTTACATTCGCAACAGTACAAGGCCGCTACACCACAATACAAGAAGATAATCAAAATACAACAATATATTCAAAGTCACATTCAAAAACATTAAAAACAATTGCATAGTCATTAAAACCAATATATAGAGCATTAATTAAGACCATAAGACAAAGCACAGTGTCATCTGCCACAACGCATTCCAGTCAATGTCCAATAAAGTGCAAATTACATCTGCTGCCCAAATGCCTGGTCCCAGAACCACAATTTTTTTCTGAAAGCTAGGAGAGATGGAATCAATCTTATCTTGTTTGGGAGTGTGTTCCATAGGTGGGAGGCCACCACCGAGAAGGCCCTGTCTCTCATCCCCACCAAACGTGTTTGCGATGCTGGCTGGAGTGAGAGCAGGGCCTCCCCAGATGATCTTAGGCTGCGAGATGGGACATAGAGGCAGATGTGTTTGGACAAGTAAGCTGGGCCAGAACCATATAGAGCTTTATAGATTAATGCTAGCACTTTGAATTGGGCTCGGAGATGGACCGGTAGCCAGTGGACCTGACACAAAAGGGGGGGTATGTTCCCTGTATGTCACCCCAGTTAGCAATCTGGCTGCTGCCTTTTGGACCAGCTGTAGTTTCTGAGCCGTCTTCAAAGGCAGCCCCACGTAGAGCACGTTTCAGTAATCTATGCCTCCTGCATGATGCCCCTTGCTACTGTGGAGTTCAGGAGAAGTACTAGCTCCTGAATTGAACCATCCTGAAAACTCACCACATCCCTTGAGTATCTCAAGGGGACACCATCTATTACAATGTCAAAGAAACCTTGACAACAGATGTCATGACCTATGCCAACCACCCTTAAATTTGTAACAAAAGACCAGGAATCCGAAATATTGAGGGGGGAAAACATCCACATGGAAAAAGCACATAGCAGAATTTTCAATTTTTAATAGATTTTGCAAATACTTTTTTTAGAAATCCTATGAGGTAATGGGTTTTTTTATTTATCAACATTGAGATGACTAGTGCAATATACATGGGAGCATTTTTCTTTTCTGATAGATAGACTAAAGAGTGAGGAATGGCTCTATAAGGAACAGAAGCTTGATTTCTTTTAGGCATTCTATAGTTTCAGGATGAAAATACAGGTATATATAATCCACCTGTATTTTGAGCGTAACCAATAGCCTGGAATACATTTTTTTAGAAGTCCATATGTCTGGACATATTACAAGCAAATTTATTCATGAATTTATCAAATATTAACCTTTAACATCAAGCTTCATGAGATTCTTACGAGGTAAATGAAAGTGCCCCCAACAGTTTTAAATAGTGACACTACCTACTTATCAGTTGCCTGGCCTTCCCATCTGTATTACCAAAAATGTCATCACCATGGATGACTTCCAGCATTACGTTGAAACTGGAGGTGGATTGAGCTTCCATGTTGCAAGTTGTTTGGAAGATGTGCAAAGGGGAGTGGTTTATCTTTCCAATGGAAAGGCAACTAGTACAAAGCAGTTTGTGCTTTTATCCACAGCGGAATGTGTATGTGATTCTTCCTCTGCACACTGTGAAAGAGGTGTGGAAACTGTATGGGTCACAGGTGCTTCTAGTTTCAAAGCTTCCATATAGCTTTGGAAATCAAACACTGCTTGTGACATCTCCAGTGTAGAAACTAGCTGTTAATATAATTCTATATGCCATTTGCTTTTTTAAAGCACCTGAAAGTTTTTGCACTGTCTTTACAAATTTTCAAGGGTCCTTCACCTGATTTTCTCTTGTTCAAAATGTAGTCTTTCTGTTGCATGAATAAGATGCTAATTAGCCTCCTGTGTGTCTATTAAATAAGGCTGCTGTGCCACTATACTGGGGTGGGAAAGTGGAGAAGTAGTTCAGGTATTTGCTATGTTTCTCCCATCGCTCTTTATCCTCTTTGGATTCAATCCCACACATCTTTGCCTGGCAGAATGAAAGTTATAACAAATCCTTTCCTTGATCTATAGAAGCCAAGAAATATGGGAAAGACTAATGAGGACAGTAGGTAGATCTAGCAGAATAATTTGAACCGTGAATCAATAACCATCCAATGGGGCAGTGGGTGGGGAGCAGCATAAAAGACACACCTCTTCTTTCTTCCCTTCAAGGGTCTTCCAATCTTTGACCATCCTAGTGAGCTACTACTGCTGAAACTTAGTAGCATTCCAGAGCAGAAAATTCAATATTTTTTGATCAAATCAAAATAAGTTATCTGAGTAAGAAGCACAAAGAAAAGAGATAGTGGGAGAGTGACTCTGTTATCTGTTTCCTTGGGATATCACATTGAGATCAGGAAATGACTTTCTAAAGTGCCAGAGGTGGTTATCATTTTTAAATTAACCTTCCCTGTCTTCTGCACTGAGTCTTTTAATGAGAACGACACAGCATTATAGGCTTTGTTTAACAGTCACATTCACCGCAAGGGCTCCCTGAATTTATTTTAACTTTGACAAAAATAATTTAGATGATAATAAAAGAAGAATGGTGTATATAAGAACCATAATCCCATCAGAAGCATATGACTTTAAAAATATACAGACTCGATCACTTTTGAAATATAAGTGCACTGCAGTGCTAAGATTTCTGCATACTTCTGAAATAATAAACAACTGCCACTTCAGAGTAAATATGCCATTAAACATTGCCTAAGTACCACTACACAAAACACTCAACGTATCATGATTCCCCCATCAAAAAAATGTTCATCCACAAGGATTTATCATCATGAACTGAAGACAGAAGTAGCAATAGAAATGAGTAGAAAACAAGCTAATTATGCCCTTTGTGGGCTACCTACCCAAAATGAATCATTTTGTAATGCAAACATTAAATGAAAACAATGACAGTGACGTTATGTGTTTTGTTGCTGAATATTTCTTGAACAAAAGTGAAATGTTATTTTTAAAATGCTATCTAAATACTGAAAACCAGCTAAAATCTATAGGATTATATTTTGAACAGTCACAATCATTACAATAGAAACTGTCACCTCCCTACATTCAACGCTCTTCTCCCAACATGCACAGTGGACCTGTTTTGTTTATGAGGGTAGGTTTGAAATTAAGGAGTTTGAGTTTTAGCAACATAATCTGATGATATTCCTTAACACATTGTCTCCCTCCACCAAACTACACTGACACTATCTTAGAAAAGAGTCTCCTCAGGAAGGATAATAAGTTGTTTTTCTGACTCTTCCCCCTCTCCCCAGCTACCATCTCCACCTTTTCATTTACTTTTATAGTAGTTTAATTTGCTTTTTTATATAAAAAAAAACTAGAACAGTGCAATGAAATACAAGATTCATATTAAGACATATCACCAAGCCTACAAGTCCAGAAAGAAGGGATCCAGTTGCTCCAAGATTACGTTATACTGACAGGGAATCATTTAAAGAAATAAAACAGAAATCCCGTTGTGAATGCTAAACCAAAAATTGCCCACTGATGGGTGTTAATACAAGTGCACTTCCAGAAAAAGCAAGTAAATATCATGTATTTCTCCACTTCTCTCTCCCTTTTGCTTTCTCTCTCACTCTTTCACAGTCTAGCACATATATGACTTAAAATCATGCACCCCTGACATGTTTTAAAAGTAATGGAAGTGCAGTTTTGAATAGCACAGATGCCTTTTTCTTTGCTTACTTGCTTGCTGGCTTGGTTTTTTTTTAACCAGAATGAAAGCTGACAATGATGGGAACTGACTCCATTTGGGTAGAGAAAAGCAACGATGATAGCTCTGGTTCTGGGGGCTGCTGTTTGTCCCCAACTGCAAGTGCAGTCCCTTGCTAGCATTCTTTATGTTGAAAGCTCTGTTAGGTTTAGGTGGCTCCAGCTGGCATCATGGTGCACACTGACTTGCTGCTAATTCTGTAGCGCAGCAGCAAAGGCAGCTGACAAAGCCACCAACAGTGACTTGTCAGGAGCTGAGAAGGGGACTTGCAGCCTGCTGCATTAATTTAACACCACATCAAATATGGATTTTATTGCAGCAGCGACAAGAAAGGCACACACTTACTGCTGTCTGTATGATCATGGAACATGCTCTCTTCCTCTTTGGCACATTCTCCTCTCTATCCCTCAGAAGTCCAGTGTCGCAAAAGTGGAATGGATACACACTTCACATTTGTCTTGGGTCCTACCAAGTGCCTTTACAGATCCATAAGTTTAATGGGGATGCTCCGATCCCTCCCAAATACCTGCATGTGGTACAATTCACCCCAAATGTGTGCCACCAGACACTGAGCAATGTTATGCAAAAGAAGAAGCGCTTACTGCTAAGAAAGCCATTCCCAGTCTTACAGGAAGGGTGCTGTGAGCAACTGACATGTACGTTTGTAATTCATTCCACGTTACCAGTGAGAAACAACGCTTTTCAAATACACATTCAATTCTCTAGCCTAGCTGTTCCATCTCCCCCTTCTCCGATTTCTTCGCCACAAGAAAATGCCAGCAGATGTATTTTGATGCTGCTGTGCTTGCATGATAGAGAGGGAGAGAGGCATTGTATGCACTGTACTGAATTCCAGCTTGGCAGTTAATGCCCTGGTTTTGCAAACTGCACAGGTCTCTGCTTTCTGGACAGGTAGAAAATGCAGCACAGCCAGAAGGTTATCTCCCTCCCTCTCTTTGTGTGTGTGCATGTGTGTGAGATACAACTTCTCTTTTGCAATCATGTTCACCAAGGTTTCTTTCCCCCTCTCTTTGGAAAGTTACAGATCTTGGAGCTTTGTTGAAAAAACACAATTCAAAACCTGTTCCCAAATTTGCCCACACATTCCCAGACAGATAACCCCAAAGGCAAGAAGGTCCTACCTTTCTCCCCTTGGAGCGAAGCAGAGCATCCAAACAAGTCGAGCAGCAAGACAGTGGGATCTTGAGCTCTTTCTCTTTCTCTCTCCCTATAAAATCAGAGAGAGATGGTCCTTTTCCAGGCTTATTCCCAGAGCATCACTTCACTCCGGACAGCAGAGAAAGCTGGGGCAGGTGGAAGGGGGAGGGGGGAGGAGGAAAAGGAGGGAGAAGAAGAGGAGGAGGAAGAAGAGACAGAGGAGGAGGGAGGAAGCTTGCCTTCCCTGGCTCTCCTCTCTCCTTCACTTGGACTGTCTTTCATTCAGAGCGCCTGATGATTTTTAAAAAGGCACAGCACAGAAAATGAGAGAGATTGAGAAAGGAAAGGAGGGAGGGAGATGTCAGGCGAGGTTCTGCTTCCAGAGCTGCAGCACTTGCCATGGGAAGGTTAGTCAGACTGGGGGAAGCAATGGCTTTTCCAGGCTCAGAGTGATTTGCAAGTGAATGTAGTGGGAAGGGAGGGAGAGAGAGGGAGAGAGAAAGGAGGGTTTTCCAAGGAAGATCTCCCCTCCTCCTCCTGCTGCTGACAGAATGGCTCTCTGTGTTTCAAGCCCAGCCTCATCGCTTTGCTTTCCCTGTCCCAATAACACAGGGTGCACAAGCCGTACATCCGAGCATCACTGCTCCTGGACCAGCTTTCTGGTTTTGCCTTCCTCCCCCTCTTCCTCAGGGAGAGACTGCCGCTCTTGTCATGACCAAGCCACCCTCCTTCCTCTAGCCCCACGTCCTCAGCACAAATGATTGCTGAGGTGACAATTAAATTACAGCCCTTTCCCCAAGTGATACCAAAAAAATGGTCCCTGCTCTTTCTGCCCAGGCTATTAGAGAGACAACCCAGCAGTGTTACAAGGACTGATAAGTGAATGGTTTGGGGGAGGAAACCTCACTAAAACAGATTGGAATGCACCGGATTTCTATCCCCTAAACTTTGAAAAAAGGAGGTATTTATTCCCTCTAATTATGACATGGAGGGGGCACGTTGGTCGTTGTTGTCTTCTCTGATCTCTGGCATCACATGCGTCTTGGTGACATTACGGGGATCACCACCCTGTGGCTTTCCATACTGCAGATGTAATCCTTTGCACAGATTAAATCTGTAACCGTTGATGCTCTCTAATGCAACAAATCAGACTCCGACTCAGCACAATCCTTCTTGGATCACATTGAACCTCCAACAGTGCACAGACTTCCTAAGACTTGGTTAGCTGGGGGAGCGGGAGGGTGTTACTCCCTGAAAAAAAAGTAAGCCAAAGGATGTCAGTGTTGCTCCATCCACTTCTGTGCGGGGGTGTGGAGTGGATGCTTACAAAAATCATCATCAGAATGTGAGGGCGTTTTCAAGGGTTCACTTGAAAGGAAGGGAATTTGCCTATTTACAAGGCAGAGCTTAAAACTATTGTTCCATTTCTGACCGGCTGATAACTTTTAATTGATGTGTGAGTGTAATTTAATTCATTTCTCTGTGTGTGGGTGGGAAGAGTTGTAGATCCTGTCCTTGTTGGCCAGAAGAAGCCCTCAAGGCAGCTTCTCATCATAACAGCATCAGGAACCAAAATAAACACATTTTTAAAACATGCCTATGAAATGATAACCTCAAAGAAGGGTAAAGTCAGCAGAATAAAACAGCAGGAAGAACAAACAAGGCAGCTTGTAGCCCTTAAGGGCCTCTGAAATGAATAAATATGGATATTTGTTCTCCCATTTTCACTCAAAGTCAAGGTAGATCAGCTCTAAGAAACCCAATTAAGGTGCAAAAAACCACAGACTGGGAGCCACAAGAGACCACCTGTTGCTTACAGATAATTGCCTATAGATCGATCTGTAGAAAAGAACAGTGGTGGCCTCTGGGGGAAACCTCCAGAGAGGAGAGTTGTCAACGCAGAGACAAAAATAGTACCTGGAAGATCTACAGTTGTAGCAATGAGGATTTGTCTGAACTTGCTGCGTGTGAGATGTTGTTACGATGTGACTTCCTTTCTCCAAGTGGTCCTCTAACAAATTTATTGCTGAACAGAGATAATTGCTCTATCCTACAGTATCTTAATCATGCAGGAAGTATAATCATAATGGACATTTAATCAGAATTGAGTGCTAGCCTATACAAACAAAAAACCCTAGGCTCACCTCAAATCCAGCACTTGATACCAATGCTTGACCATGTTAGATGAATATACTTAGTTTTCTGTCCTTAGCCTGACTTTTCTCCACTTCAGGCAAATGCAAGGGATACTCCAGAGCTTCCAGGTAACTTCAGAGTATCCTTCAAGTCTTCTAGATAGCTGGATTGGCCTGATCCACTGTCTTGATGGACATTACCAGCATCACCCTTTCATTACCAGCATTCACCCTTACGTACTATCCGTTTGTCTTCAACTAGACAGAGAGCCTTCTCCGTGGCTGCACCTTATTTGTGGAATAGCCTACCACCAGAAATATGCTCAATTGGTGAGCTGACGGCCTTCCAGAGAGCGTGTAAAACCGCTTTGTGCCGGCAGGCATTTAGCTTATAACTTTCCTGGGAGGGTGGAATCGTCCTATATGAAACTGCTTCAATCTCGTCTGTTCTATACTGTTATATGGTACTGTTTTAATTGTTATGTTTTATGCCTTTGTTAGTAGTTTGATATATTGTAAACCGTCCTGAGCCATCTGGAAAGGACGGTATACAAATCGAAATAATAAATAAAAATAATAAATATGGTCATCCTTGTTTTGTCATTACTACTGTTCCTCACAAACTATGGAGATCCCTGCAAGTGTCTGAACATCATCATCATATCTGATGATCTCAGAATGAGACACTCATATGATCAATAAGAAGGAAGGGGTCAGTTTATCAGCTCCCTGCTGATCACATTGGCACCCATTAAGGCCTCAGCCGATGCGAGAGGTGATGGCCAGGTGCTCACAGGGAACTTAGTGGCCAGTAAAGAGTAGTGGTAGAGACACAGGAATGGGTTAAACCATCTGAACACTGGCAGATGTTTCAACAGTTATGTGCTGGATCTGGATCAGCTCTGAGACAGAAATACCCAAGATATTGAACTCTGCAAGACTTAGTCCACATCTATACAAAACAAGTTATTGTTCTGTACAGACGTGGAGTAAGTCTTGCAGAATTCAACACCTGGAATCCTATATCAACACTGCAGTGTAATAATCCATTCTGTAAGTCATTTCACTATCAGATTATGACATTGCTGCAATGTACTACCTCCTTTTATGCTCCTAAAGTGTTCTGGTGGCAACTACCGGTTTGCATGTCAAGGATACTGTAAATTCACATTGGGTTTTATTCCAAATTCACAAGAAGCTATCAGATGCACTGAACCTATTTTGGCAATAATGTTTAGCACCTTAGATAGCTTGTTGAAAGTCTGAATAAAGTCTTAGTAAAAGGCAAAACAGACTGACCACACCCCTAACATGGAAGCCACCTTTCAACATTAACTCCATAGTCCACCTCCTTCCTTCACAAGCAAGGGATTTCATTAAAAAGGCAACACAGAGCTGACCGCCTTCACTTCCCACTCTAGCTTTTTCTTCTTTCATCTCAGTTGTGTCACCACATTTAATAGTCTACACTGTTGCCTCTCCCACCTTCAGAACTTGTATAATTGTACTAAATGGGGAAGCAATAGAAATATCACTACAGAGATAGAATTTTATCACCATACCTCCTGAAGCTTCTCCAAGATGAGTGAAAACTTTTCCAGTACTAAACTTCATATTTTCAGAGGTTTAGAACTGAGAGGGCTCTTCCATGATGATGGGTAGCTGTGGGAGAAGTGGTGGTAAAAGCAAGCATGGATCTGCCACCTTTGCGCTGAATTACAAGTAATGACAGAATGATTTCCTGTCATGTCAAGTACCTCACAAACAATGGTAACCTGACAAAATGTCACCAACAAAAAGAGCTGTGGAACTATGCCATGATCTATGGGGAAAGGAGAAAATCAATTCAAACATTTGTTCTGAGACTGGTCCATGCCTCCCTCCCTCCCTGTGTGCGCGTGTGCGTGTGTGTGCACACACATTGTGAGAATGACATATTGTCTCTTATCAGAATTAATGGTGATACCTATTTCAGAGAGTGTGGAAATACTGTATTTTAAAAGGTAGTAGTAGTAATTTTATTGAGAACTAGCCTTCCACTGCCACACATTGCTGTGGCCCAGTCTGTGTATATGTGTTTTATGTGTGTATATATGTATGTATGTGTATATGTGTGTATGTGTATATGTGTATTTATGTGGTTTTGCACATGTGTTGTAATGTATTTCTCTTTTTTGGCTTTTTAAGTCTCTTCTGCCATGTTTTTCAGTGTTTTTATGAGTGATTGGCACTTGTTGGCCTTATAGGTGTATTGTGCCCAAATTTGGTGTCAATTCGCTCAGTGGTTTGTGAGTTATATTAATCCCACAAACAAACATTACATTTTTATTTATATAGATATAATGATAATGGAAGGAGGGGAGGGGAAGTGGTAATGGAGGAGAAAACCATGAGTACAACTACAATCTTCGATTGTCCACTGGAATAACCTTTAATAGTCCACTGGAATAGGTATTTGAACAAGAACGTACAAATTGGACTATTAGTATGGGAAACCAGTGAGGCATAATATACAGAATCCTGATCTGAAATCTAAGCAGACTTGCTAGGGAGTGGGCACGTACTACTTACTTCTGAGTGAACATTATATAATTGTACTGTTGGACATGAAGTGGGCGGTCTTGAAATGAAATCCACATTCACTAGGTGTTCTTAATTCATTAACTGCCTTAGTAATGAGCTAAATAACTTGGATGTAGGGTAACATTGTGTTCATCAAATAGGAAAAGTCCACATGTGCTTTTCTGAATTTTCATGCCCTATATTTATTTATTAGATATATAACCTGTCTTTCTCCCAAACATGGAAGACAAGGCAGATCACAGCAAGATTCAATAAAATACATTTAAAGAACACAGCCAAATTCAAAACGAACAAAGCACCTGAAAAATTAGTTAAAAACGCAATGTAAAACACATAAATAAACCGCAACAAGATAAAAAGCCACTTTCCCAGTAGCAGATTAATTGTAAAAAAAATAATAAAAATCAGCTAATAAAGAGTAGGAGTTGGGGGGAATATTCATTGTCAGAAATAAATAATATACACATAAGTACTGTATGTAAGCTAAACTATAATAGATTGGTAGATATGAAATGGCATGGTTAGTTAAAGAGACTTGTCTGAAGGAATCCCAAATGCATAGTCAATTCATAAGAGCACGCAGCATCTTGCAACACAGCACCTATTTCCAAAATTGTGCTGCTTCCCCTCTCCACAATACAATCCTTCAAACTCATGTTCTTGTGTACTAAAAGGAACAAATTCCAAGCACTTTTCCCCCCAAAGACACAAAAACCACTTGCACTCTTCTTTTGTGCTTCTTTCCTGACGCTGTGTTGCTTCAGTCATATAGACATAAGAGAAATCTGCACTTCCACAAATCATTTTTCCTTCATTTACCTGAAGATGGGCATTAAACAGCCTCTGCAATTTTGTACATTTTCTGCACAGAGTCAGCCCTGCAAATTCCTCCAGAAGCAACAGACGTTTCCAGCAATCCCCATTCTGTCTCTGTTTCCTAAAGGCAACAGACCTGCACACTTTCTCTCCAGTGTTGGAAACAGCCTCTTAAAGTGACAGCCACATTGCAGGTTTTGCACTACAAGACAAGAAGCTGATGGAGTTCATAAATACTGTACATTGAAAATATGTCAATCGAAAACAGGAAGGACTTGAAACTGATGACTGTCAGACAAATTCGTTTCCCTTCAGATATGCTGCGTTTCCAATTCAGATGCAGAAACTGAAGATAGACACAAAACAGATACAGTAACAGGATTTTCTGTATAGATTAAGATGTAGAAGTCTAATTATATTGGTCAGTATCAGCTCACACATATATTAATGTTCCCAGCTCATTCTAAACATTTGTGCAAATAGACACCAATGTTGCCATTACCAGATGATCCATGGCATGGAAAGCAATGGCTGGAATCGATAAAAAAATTATGTACCTGGAGAAGTGCAGTGATTTTCATTGTGAGAGTGGGCATTTTTGATACCTCTATGGGCAGAGACCAGGAAGCTTTGCACATGGTACAAGACATCAAAATGCAATGTGTGATGTGATCATATTTAAGACCTGGCTTCTCCCTAATGTTATTTTCAGAATTATTGCAATACCACCAGCTATGGTACAATGTGAAGTTTTTTGGTCAAACTGGGACTGGGTATGAATTTCTCCCCTTTATCTTGGTTTTTTTTGCTTATTCCACATCAGGGCTGCCCAACTGGCGGCCCGGGGGCCGTATACGGCCCCCAACCCCTTCCCTACGGCCCCCCTAAGCTTTTTAATAAAAAATAAAAATTGAAAAATAAATAATATTTTTTTTAAAAAAACCCTACTTCCGGGTTCTGAGCAAGTATCGCGAGAATACGCAATCCACACGGGATTTCACTGTCAACGCGAGATCACACCGGCGTTGACAGTGAAATCCCGTGTGGATTGCGTATTCTCACGATACTCTTCGGCTTCTCTACTACTGGATCGCTGAGGCCCACAGACACGATTAGGACCTTCTTCAACTCAGTCGGTCGTCGCCTCTCTCGTCATGCAGGATCCGGGTACTCCTGGATCCTGCGCGTTTGGAAAAAGTAGGCCGAAGCAAGGGGCTCTTCAGGGGGCTCCTCATTTCCTCCCCCCATCTCCCCTCATGTATTAAATATAAAATTAAATATATTTAAAGATGAAATAAGGGGAGATGGGATACATTAAAATAAGGGGATGGGGAGGATGGAATTAAATATATTTAATATTAAATAAAAATAAGGGGAGAGGGGAGGATGGAATTAAATATATTTAATATTAAATAAAAATAAGGGGAGAGGGGAGGATGGAATTAAATATATTTAATATTAAATTAAAATAAGGGGAGAGGGGAGGATGGAATTAAATATATTTAATATTAAAATAAAAGACGGGGGCGGGAGGCGGGCCGGCGGAGGGGCGGAGCCGGGGCGGAGCCGGGGGGGCAGACCCTACGGCCCCCCAGGTCATCAGTGACCGGAATTCAGGCCCCTGGGCCGGTAGAAGTTGGACAGCCCTGTTCTACATTGTATCTATGTGCTTAGTGTGGTATCTCTTAAATGACAGCCATTTGACAACTAGGTGCACACTTGGTGTACATTAGGCGTGTGCACTTTGGCAAAAAACTGTGCCATTTTTGGTGCCCAATTTTCAGCTGCCCCTCTGTTCCATTTTTAGGGAACTTCCTGAATTTGGGAGGGGTTTCTGTTTTCATGCTGGAAAGATTTGGTTCATTGACATCAATTGGGAAACTTTAGAGAGTCATTTCTCCATAATTTTTAGGTGTATCAGCATGGAAATTGCCAGAAATATTAAAAATTAACGAGGTAGTTTTAATTACAAAAATTTAAGTCAAGCACTGAAAGGGTTAAAATGATAAAAAGAGTCAGCAAAAGCTGCAGTTCAATATAAGCAGGTGTGCCTGTAGCTTACTAGCCCTCAGTCTGTGATCGGTATCTGTGGGAGAAGGGACTCAGTGTGTTAGTAGGCCTCTGTATGAGAAGGCTTCGGTGTTAATTTGTCTCTGTGTGAGGCAGGCCTCAGTGTTAGTAGGCCTTAGTGTTAGTAGGCCTTAGTATGAGAAGGCCTGATGTGAGAAGTTTTGGTGAGACAAGCTCCAGGTTGAAGGCCATTGTGTGTGAAGCTCCAGTGTGAAGGTTGCTGTGTGTAAACAGCTTCTGTGTAAGTTTGTTGAAATTTCTGTGTAAGTTTGTTGTGAGAAGAGGCTCTGTGAGATTGAAGCTGTTTATCTGCATGAGAAAGGAGCCCAGTGTGGAAGCAAAGAAGGAATTATAAAGAACTTTGTTTGTGTTATGGAAATCTTGTTTTTGTAAATAGTGCAACCATATTATTTTGTCATAAAGAAAAGCCTCCTATGGAAGAGATAACATTGGTCGTGTATTTTTGGGTTTTTAAAAAAATCACTTTTGGCTACTGGTGCTGGGTCACACTGCTGCTAATAAGTTACTCTGCTGTGCATTTATGAGGAGGGACTTTAGTTAATAAGCCCACTCACCCAATATAAATTGGCTCACTTGTAGGCTACATGTACAAGCCTGCCAAGTTTCAGGAATTTTAGAAATTTTGGAAATTTTAAAAGTTTTTGCCATAACATTTTTAAAAACACACAAGAGGAGGTTCTGGGAATTGAAGTTCCAAGCTCACACCACAAGAGGGACAGAGAATGGATACATTCAACGAAGCCTCTGATTGGCTGACAAAGAAAGTGAGAAACACACGGAGAGAAGAACTTCAATTCCCATCATGTCCCAGAAGGAGCACAAGGCTCCTTCAATGCTTGTGGCCAATTCACTTTCACTTTATTACTTATTAATCACCCTCCATCTAGGATGCTCTGGGAGATTTACACAAAACAATAAAAACAGGATAAAACATAACACTAATCATAGATAAAGTTAAAATTACAAGTCAAATGCTCTACTGAATAGCCAAGTCTTGAGTGCCTGGGTAAAAGGCCGCAGGTCGCACATAGCTCTCATATACAGTGGCAGTGAGTTCCACAAGGCCAGGGCAGAGATTGAGAAGGCCCTATGCCTCGTGCTAACAAGGCGTACTTCTCTGGGACCTGGTATGTAAAGCAGATTATGTTGAGAGGGTCAAAGCGACCACTGATGGTCATAGGGGGAAAGGCGGTCTCTGGGGTATGACGGCCCCTGACTGTACAAGGCGTTAAATGTCAGAACCAGCATCTTATAAAGAATCCGGTATTCTGTTGGCAGTCAATGCGACTGTTGAAGAGTTGGTGTTATGTGGCATTTCATGGACATTTGTGTAAGTAGCCTGGTTGCCACGTCTGGACAATACGAATCTTCCGGGTCATAGACATAGGAAGGCCGATGTACAGCACATTACAATAGTCCAGAATAGATGTAACCATGGCATGAATGACTGTTGCCAAGGCCTCTCTTGTGAGGTATGGTGCCAGCTGCCTCGCTTGGCAAAGATGAAAGAAGGCCTGTTTGCTGACAGTAGCAACCTGGGCCGCCATTGCCAGCAGTGGATCCAAAACAACACCCAGACTCTTGATGGTGGTAGACAGCGCTAGAGGTGCACCATCGAAAGTGGGGAGGGGATGCATCACTCCTGCTGGGAAGGTCAGGCCACAGGATCTCGGTCTTTGCCAGATTAACCTGCATTTGCCTCAAGTGAGCATGGGATGGGGGGGAGGAGGCCTTCAAGAAGGGATGGATGGAGGAGGCTGTCAGGGAAGAGGAGCTGCATCTTACCTGATTTGCAAGGCTGCCTTGCCCACATGCTGTTGCCTCCACCTCAGTTAGAGTGCTGCTCAGACCCATTTGTCCCTCATTAGTCGAAAATATATGACTGCTGTGATATGTATTGGCTAAGGCTTTGACTGCCCCACACTTGGCTTTTTTTCATGGATATCGCAACCAAAACTGCCAAACACTCCAAATTCGTGCACACCCGTAGTGTACATCAGTGTTTCTCAACCAGTGTGCCGTGGCACACTAGTGTGCCGTGAGCAATCATCAGGTGTGCCGTGGGAAATTGAGAGTTCAGTATGTCAAGTTTGGTTCAATTCCATTGTTGCAAGAGTTCAGGATGATCTTTGGTTGTGTGTTAACTATAAATCCCAGAAACTGTAACTCCCAAATGTCAAGGTCTATTTTCCCCAAACTCCAGCTGTGTTCACATTTGGGCATATTGAGTATTCATGCCAAGTTTGGTCCTGATCCAACATTGTTTGAGTCCACAGTGCTCTCTGGATATAGATGAACTACAACTCCAAAACTCAAGGTCAATGCCCACCAAACTCTTATAGTATTTTCTCTTGGTTATGGGAGTTCTGTGTGGGAAGTTTGATTCCATTCCATCATTGGTAGAGTTCAGAATGCTCTTTGATTGCGGGAGAACTATAACTCCCAGCTGTTGAGCAAGACCTTCGTGTGTGTCTTTCTGCCATTCCTGCCAGGATATCTATGTTGTGTTCATCGAAACAGGCCCAGGTTTCACACGGAGTGTATAAATACATTTAAAAACATATTAACTATATGTATTACTGTGTTAGAGTGTCATTTTGGTTGGTGGTGTGCCCCAGGATTTTGTAAATGTAAAAAATGTGCCGCGGCTCAAAAAAGGTTGGGAAACACTGGTGTACATGACAGTACCACTTTTAGTGAAAGGTAAGGCTCTGGAATGACCTCAATAATCAAAGATCTAGAGGGTGAGTAAAGTGTCTGCCTTGAGGCTGACCTGGATATTCTGCTCTCAGGTTTAAGACCTTGGGGCTTAGGTAGAAGTACCCAGAGGACAACCTATTAGTACCCAGAGGGCAACCCCAAGACCTTGGGGCTTAGGTAGAAGTACCCAGAGGACAACCTATTAGTACCCAGAGGGCAACCCCAAGACCTTGAGGCTTAGGTAGAAGTACCCAGAGGACAACCTATTAGATTGTCCTCAGGGATCAGTTGTTTTGCCCAAGGAAAGGCTGAGAAAGTAGTCTAGTACAGACACATGACCTCTGCTGGATTTGCCTAAGGTTGCTCCCTTGTATTGCTCTTTTCAGATCCAATTAACTTTAATAGGATATAGATCAAATAAAGTGGTTTTTATTTAACCCGTTTTTCTTTTGGCAAAAAAGAGAGACTGTTCCAATTTTTCACTGGAAGGCAAAAATGAGACCTTTTTGAAAGTGGCAGATTTACATTTGTGAACATCTTCAGTCACTCCACAAAGTTCTCCATTTTTTTACTGACAAAACCATGCCAAATATTTCTAGTCCCGGGGCCAATTATTCAAGACCTTTCTCTCAAACTATATCTTTCCCCATAGTTCACATAGTTCCTTGCACTTTGCCACTAGGGAAATAGGGGTGTCCCTGATTAAACGTTTATGCCACCTGCCATTTTGTGCTAACAAATAGAAAATGGAGGTTGTTTATAGTAAGATTGGAGACATCCACCACTTCCCTTTTTGCCAATTCAAGCCAGCTTCAATTACCCCCCCCCCAAAAAAAAACATTCTTCAAGATATGAAAATGTTCACAAATAGTGCACATTTTCTAGTTGTAGTACATCCCTGATTAAAATCATATTGGTTAGTCTCAGATACCATTGATACTAGGCATGGTTTAGAACCCAAAAATAGCAAATCAAAAATCTAATGGGGGGGGGGGATTTTTTTTATTGGTAAAGGGAAAACTAACAAAAATTTTTCCAAAAGGTAGTAAAATGTAACTTAATTACTAACGAAATTCGTTAGTAGTTCGTATGCCAGAGCATGCGCATTCCAGATGGTTTGGCCTACAACTCCCAGAAATCCTAACAGCTGGTAAATTGGCTGGGATTTCTGGGAGTTGTAGGCCAAAACTTGAATAAATCACACTGAATTCTAGATGGGACTCTCCAAATAGGAAGGAGGGGAAGGAGGGAGGGAGGGAGTGGGTATTCTATTCTTGGAAGCAGCAAAAGAAAAGGAGGAGGAGCCCCCCCGCTCCTCGCTGCCTCTCTCTCACCCCGATCCCGAGGGAGCGAGGGCCCAAGTTTGCCCAGGCTGGTCATATACCTACATTCTATGCACATGCAATAATACAGCAGTAATAACAATGGGTATAAGAAGAGGTAAAATTCAAGCCGAGTATTCTGACTGGTCCCTGCCTCATGCGGTGCAAACGGGCTCTTCTCTGTGAGCCGGGAAATTAGCCGGGAAAAGCCAGCGTTTTCTGCTTGGGTGCACACACATACATATTCTTTGGGGGATTTGCTGCAGAATCTTCTCTATGAGCCCGGGATTCTGCAGCAAATCCCCAAGAATATGTATGTGTGTGCTCCCAAGCAGCAAACGCTGGCTTTTCTCGGCTAATTTCCTGGGCTAATAAGAGAAGAGCCGTTGCACCGCATGAGGAGAGACCAGTCAGAATACTTCGGTTTGAATTTTACCTCTTATTATTGTTATTACTGCTGTATTATTGCATGTGCATGGAATGTAGGTATGACCAGTTGGATTACTTATAATATTAGGCACTTACAGTAGCATTCATTCTATTATACATTAGGTTGGTTTCTCACCCCAATACTCTTTGATGCTTTAGATCCTGGCAGGCAGGAGAGGCAGGGAAGCCTGGAAAAAATGTAAACAGAGAGGTTTACTCAGAAGTAAATCCACAAAGGAGGGCCCATCATCCAAAGTGCCCTCCTTTGCAGATTTACTTCTGAGTAATCCTCTCTGTTTACATTTTTTCCAGGCTTCCTTCCAGCCGAAAGAAAGAAGGAGGGAGTTTAGGGCTTGCCTTGCCATAATACTTATTGGCAAGGGAGACAGGAGGGTGGTGAGAGAGAAGGAGGGTGCCCCCCCTTATGCCCCCCCTTACGACCTAATAACGACACTTAAGAAAATCCTGGCCCCCGAAGTTCGAAAAAGAAAGTCCACTTCCTGGTTGGCGTTCCAGGTGCGGAAATACTCGAAAGTAGCATTTCTTACGAATTTCTTACGAAACGAATCATTTTCATAACTTTTTTCTCATGCCTAATAGATACACTGAATTAACTATTGAATGAGTCAACATGTAGTTAAAACCCACTGATTCTTTAGGGCTTCTTTAGTTGTGAATAGCAATAGGATTTAGGCTTGTATTCCATTTTCAGACATTCAGAAAATCATTACATTCATCATCCTTCACACTTGTTATAACAAAGCACACAGCAGACTGTAGTTCAGTTTTCTTATTTAATAGAATTCAGTATGTTAAGACAATGCTCTATTTCCAAGAAGAGTAACAGTGGAGCATGTGTGCCAGTAATGGAGAATATTGAGCCTGAAAGCATTTTCTTTCCTTACCAAGATAGAAAAACTGGCATTATGTTGAAAGAAAATCACTGTGCATGTGGTCAAATGCTCTGTGTACTTCGACAGAATGCCACATTTCCCACAAATAAATCCTGTGATGCATGATTCAAATTAATCTCTGGTCCTAATTGGAGAATAAACATCAGAGATGTAAACTGGGAATTAGGAAGGGGCTAATCAAGTTACATGTGCAAATGTTTTCATAATAGCAGCAGTTTGCCTTTGAAGTGCATAAATATAGTCTCATTTGAATTAGAATGTCTATTTCCTACTGGATACAGGATTGCTCTTAGAAATGTACATTATGAAACACAACGTTTAGCAAGAGGAGAGAGTGAGAACATGCCTTCCTTCTCTCTTAGAAACAGAAGGAAAGGGGGAAGGGGAGAGAAGTCAAAGTGTCGCAGGGACAATGATGTCCTGCAGGTTTAAGGATGTTCTTTGCATCAAAGCACAAGAGGGCAACTGAAAGATCTGATTAACTGTGGTATTGGTAAGAAAAATCATGAAGGAGAGCAAAAGAACATAAGCTATGTGTGACTTGTAACATAACTTCTCTTTAGTAGCAATGGAAGTTTTACATTTCTCCCCTTTCTCATGAAGCAGGCATTTGTCTTCCAACCCCCCGAAATAATGAGACAGACAACAATAATATGGATTTAAAATTTGGGCAACTTTATTGAATGTTACCTATTTAACTTTCAACTCAACTAACTTTAGGTGTCAGTTCCACTTAGTGTGTCTAAGCAGAGGTAGTGTCTTGTACAGTCTACGCCTCAGCTATTCAGGCATAATACCTGGGTCCCCTGGAGATTTAAACCTGGGAAAACTGTAAGGGAAACATCCAGAGATATCTCTCTCAATAATTGAGACCAGACTCTCCCCATTTCTGGTCCATTCTAAATCATTTCACCCCCTAAAATTAACCTCTAGGTGAGTGTTTGGATAATGGTCCACACCCTTAAGGGGTGCCTTAAGTATATACCAACCTTTGTATTACTAATCTATTTACGCTAAGTCTAGTTATAAACCAACCATCCCAGCTAGCCCCTAAATAACAGTATAGGGTAGGCAAAAAAACCCTCCCAGAACATCGGAGAGGAAAAATTCCTAACCATTACTATACTGTCAATGGGTGGGAGTGGTGGGCGATGCTTTCCAGAAGAATGAGGGAGAGGGGGCTGGCCTACAACAAGGCCAGCCCCACCTCCCCTACTGGAAGGTTCCATGGAACCAACTAATCTCTTTTCTGGAGGGAGGAGACAAATTGCTCCACCCTCCAATCTTCGTTGGAGGGTGAAATGTAATACATGTACTGTCATTTTTTTTCTTCGCCACAATGTATTTTGACATGTAATGGCTGCATGAACTTTTCCACAGAGGATGAATCATTATCATTACTTGACTTATCATTGGTTTGTCTTGGGGGCCTTCAAAAAGAAGAACCATAACCAGGATGTTGGGGTGCTCAAATTACTTTGTGGGGGTGAACTGGGACTAGAGAATTACTTTAGAAGATGTATCACCAAAGTTTGGTTCCCTATCAATAGCAAAAAGATTTATTAGGATTACAGATTAGACACATGCTAAATAATTGGGAGATAACAAGATTAAATAAAGGAATGGCAGGGAGCAGTAGTTCAATTTTCTGGATATGGGGAGAGCAGTCTGCACATATCAGAGAGAATATCCAAAATTCAATTGATTCCATCCCTCAATTTTTCTTCTCTAAAGGGGACTAACATATGTCATTCATGATAAATAAAAAAAAGATCCAGAGCAAGGTAGTACCTAATGATTTATATGGTTTCTAATTGTGTACAGTGGACTTGTCATATTTATGGAAGTTCAGTTCTGGGATCTGCCATGGATATGAAAAAAATGGGGATAATCATGCCCTGTATTATTAAATGCATGCTCCAGCATGTCTATTTCCACCAACATTAACTAATATGAAGTGTGTCAATCCAAGGTCACTGGAAATCCCAGATAAAGCTCCTGTGAATTCACTGTATATATAAGAATTTTTGACCTGTAGAAGCAGTACAAGTCAATTTTTGTGTGCTATTTTGGAGAGTTCCATCCTGTCTTTTAAATGTACTAGGAATGGAATCTGGAAGAGACCCAAATGAAGCATGTCCTACATTGATTACTATGCTTTAGATTTGTGATGTTTCTGAAATAGAGTTACCCTACCCCTTAGCTTACTCAGGGCATGGGTTTGCCACTGAAAATTAGAGGTTTACATCAGATGGAATGGAAACCTCAAACCAAAATGAGTTACTTCAGAGAGATTCTGGACATAGTCAGAGCAAACTGGGTGTCCTCTGTAATTATCCAATATGTTTAAGATCATTTCAGAGATGTAGGGAGTCATAGAAACAATAGGTCATTAAAAATACCCCTTTCTCTCCTTCGCTTTGTATATGGAAAAATACTAGAAATGAGAAATGTATCCCAAATTTGTGAATTCCCTCCTTTCTTATTGAAAATTGATAGGTCAAGAATAAAGACCGTGCCCATAAAAATTCACTGGAATTCTATATTACCTTTTGCTTAATGCAGTTTTATGTATACTTAGCTAAGTAGTGAGGCCCCAAGAAACCCTGACAGTAAATTGTAAACATGTGTATTGGGACATTGGTGCTCTATTCACATTATAACTGATGGGATTTGATGCACAAAGTATATTACACATTTTGCTGACTCTGCAATGCAATAACGCAGCAGTAACCCTCTACTCAATGTAGATGTTATGAAACTGACCAATTCTACTTACAATTTATGAAAATATAATTTCCATATACAATTCTGACTGATACGTTTGGCTGTGATGTTCTTAAAGATTTGTATTTGCAAGAAAATAGACCCTAGGGGCTATACAGCCTTACCCCCTTCTGTCAGGCAAGAAAGGCACAGTCAAATCACTCCCAACAGATGCCCATTCAGCCTTTGAAGAAATAATAATAATAATAATAGGAAATTTACCAGGAAAACTTTCGAGTTACTATCTCTCAACTTTGCCTACCTCAAAGGGCTGATTCAACTCCGAACAATCCCCTTTTATCTCAAAATCCCTTTAGAGAATGAACACCAAAACCTTCAGGGAGGAATTATGGGAAATGTAGTTTGGGAAGGCAAGCACCCCTGCCACAGGTAATTCAAAAGGCCCTGCCGTATACTACATTTTCCAGAATTCTGCTTGCTTCCAGCATTAAAGCCTCAATGTGAGTGTGGTCTCTGCCTGTCTCTCCCTCAGCCACCCATATGCTGGAAGGGCTTCTTCTTTGCCTGGCCATCCTAGCCAGGCATCCCTCTCTCCTGCCCATCTGCCACAGCCCCTCTCACTGTCCCCTTTGGGGGAACCAAACCCAGCCTTTTGGGATGAGAAGCAGTGCCTGCAACAGAGATCTGTAGCCATTTATGAGACTTACACAACTGTTTTGAATAGTCATAAGTCAGAGTTTTGAATCTTAATTATTTTTTTTGGGTATCCCTCAGTTTTCTTAATATCATGTCGTATGCATAAATATTACAAAATAATACAACAAATGATGGTGTGTCTATTAGTAATTTGTTTCCATTTACTACATATGTTAGCCAAAAATATGGATTTTAACATTACTTCTGGATGAATTGATGGTCACCCTGGAAAGAGGGGAAAGTACCAATGGTGACTCAGGGAGCCAGTCTCCCATGGGCACAATTGCTACCATTTCCATTCCCAGGCATTCAAAAAGGACAGAAGTGAATAGCGGGCTCTTTTCTTTCACTATTCTACTCAAAGAAGGGAATGGTTCCTTTTTGATAAAAGTTAAAGTACAATAATATTGGCTTGTGAATAAATTGACTCAGATTTTTTTGAGTTGAGATTTTAACTAAAATTCTTAGATTTATAAATGAGTATGTCGGGGTGTCTTGTACTTCTCTAGCAGATCTGTAGCAGCCTGCATTCTAGGTCAGCTACTTAGTTAAGTAAAATTAATTTGCCTTATTTTCTCCAAAATGGACAGAAGTGTCATTTATCAATGTCCCAATCCTTTTCCTTTTTTTCTAGATTTATATATGGATATATACAGTAGAAAACTTTTTGATGTAAAATGGAAATATATTATGTATTAACACACACCTCCATAAAAAGTACAACTTTTTTCAAATTAACTTTATTATTTATTTATTTATTTATTTATTTGCAACATTTCTACCCCGCCTTTCTCAACCCCCGAAGGGGGACTCAGAGCGGCTAACACTGGCAGCAATTTGATTCCGCAATATCACAATGTAACAAACAATATAAAACCATAAATACCCAATAGATTAAAACAATAACATTAATTATACAGTCAAGTAGCCTTTTCCATTATCATAACAATCATATGGTCCAAAGCAGTGTCCAAAGTGCCGTTGTGCCTGCTAGCCAAAAGCCTGGTCCCAAAACCACAATTTCAGTTTTTTCCTAAAGGAAAGGAGGGAGGGTGCCGATCTAATCTCACTGGGGAGCAAATTCCACAAGTGGGAGGTCACCACCAAGAAGGCCCTGTCCCTCATCCCCACCAGATGTATTTGTGGGGCTGGTGAGACCGAGAGCAGGGCCTCCCTGGAGAGTTTTAAATTATGAGGCGGAGCATAGAGGGAGATACGTTCGGACAAGTAAGCTGGGCCGAAGTCGTATAGGAGTCGTTATCCAGCCAATAAGATATATGTTTGCAGTACAAAACTCCAACCATCTCAGTATGTCTAAATAAAAAGAGCCATCGTTTTCAAAAATTGAATGATATCCTTATAAATGCTGAAAAACATTGGCATATATATCAGCCCTTTCCCCCAGATTTAATAAACTCACTCTGAATAATGAAGTTACTCAGTTCAATTGAACTCACTCTTCAGCCTCCTATACTACAATGAGGAAGAAAGAAGAAGCCAAATATAAAAAAAATGGCCAATCTCAATAGCAGACAGCTGTATTTCAATGCAATTTTGCAAGGTTAAGACACTCAATAAGGCCATTGGGCATCATTTAGAAACCAGGTTCATGATTTTTTCCCCCTCAAATAAATATATCAATCAACTTGCATTTCCCCCCTCTATTATGCTACTTTAAGCTATGGGATTTATCTTGCTTGTGTAGTACCAATGGTGTTCTCTCATATCATTTGTGTTCCATGTCATTCATTATTATTCACCTCCTTTTCTATTGTAATGTTAAGCTCTTGTATAGTTTTCCTGAAACAAAAAAGATTAATAATAATTTCCAGTTTCCCCAGTAAAATGCATTGATTATTTGAAACAACAGAAGTCTTCTTTTGTCTATCCAGTTCACCTTGGTGGTGAGGATCTTAAGGTGTGGGATTTTGTTTAGAAGATACATTTTCACATACCAAATAGTTTGTCTTACAGCCATTTGATAAATTTTGCTTTTGCTTTTGTTTGTTTTTAGGAAAAAAATGTTGTACACAGATTTCATTAATGAGCATATGTGTGGGAGGCATTATTGCACCACATTTTTAGCAATTCCTCCATTATTTACAAAAACAGATATTGAAACTACTGCCAGTAAAAAATAAAGATTTGCAGCTGTAGTTCTAATAGTACTTATCTGCTGTGAAGAGAGGAGCTTGAAAAGCCTGAGTAAATTCATCCAATCATATCCTTCAGAAGTTAGTCATTAAATGACTAGAAATAATTAGTTAAAATAGAGATATGGAAAGAGGAGAGAAAGGATCAGATTAACTCTTGAGAGGGATGATTACAGGTAAGGCCAACTCATAATTAACACATGCATAGAGCCATGATCAAGTACAATCACCATAGGAATCTTGGAGCACATATACAATGACCCAAAGGAGTGTGATGCACAGAGCTAATTCAGGTTAATTCAGTCTGGAACCACATTAAGAAAAGTCATGAGTTGCTCCAAATTCTCTCCAATAATCTAGAACAACTGAGTTTGGCAACACTTGATAGCAAAAACTCCTTTCTGCCTCCACAGTAGCCAGAAGGATGGTGTTTAAAACCATTTCAGAGGCAATCCAACATACCCCTCTCTGTATCAGCCCAAGGATAAATGGTCAATATAGAGATGCTCTAAATTATACAGATGGTCCTTGAGTTACAAACATCCAACTTACAAACAACTCACAGTTAGGAATGGACAGAAATACATAAAGAATTCCGAAAAATTCTAAAAATAAACTTTAAGAAGAAAACGGAATATTATCTCTTGGGAATCACAAGCTCAAATCTAATTTTAGATAAGAATACAGATAAATTGTTTATATACATGAGAACTGCGGCAAGAATTTCCTTTGCCAAACCCTGGAAACAAGAAGAAACCACTAAAATCAAAGATTGGAGAATTAAACTATAGGAGATAAAAGATATGAATAAATTTTAAAAAATTGGGGGGGAAAACTCAAGTAATCCGATTAAAGAGACTAATTGGGAGCTTTTCCAAAACTATGAAAACTCATTAAGAGAAAATAAAAATAACAATTGAGCGATAATTTTTATGTCAAAGAAGCAGAAAAATATCAAGCTTGGAATGGAAGTCAATTTTTTCTTTTTTTTAAAAAAAAATAATTTTTCCTATTTTTAATTTTATTTTTTTTCTCTTTCTTTTTTCTCTATCTCGGGTTATTTGATTTCCCTATTTTTCTATCATCTTAATTGTTCCCCCTCTTTCCATATACTTTGATAGCTTTACCCTTGTGTTTTTTTAGGTTAATAACCAATAAAAAAATATTTATATAAGGAATGGGAGTGTGACAACAGAAAGCGAAAGAAATCTAACCTTCCAAAAGGAAATTCACTTCTGAAAGAATTATCATGGAGAAAAGGTGTCTCCACTCCTTGTTTCCGCCACAAGCCATTTTTTTCTAAACTCAATTCTCACAGGGACAGAAAGTGAGATGAAATCTTCTGAACAGAGGCACAGCCAGCAAAAACAAACACCACAGGGATTTTAACCCTTTCCTATGCTCCCAAAACACACACACACACATTTGGATGGAGTTGAGTTACACTTAAAATGTACCTGTTCCGACTTACATGCAAATACATCTTAAGAACAAACCTACAGAATCTATCCTATTCATAACTTGGGTACTGCATGTACTCAAGTTCTGGTGGAAGTTGAGCTTAGAGTCACACTGGAAGACCTATAGACCTAGGCAGTGTGTCTCAACCTGGGGGTCGGGACCCCCAGGGGGGTCGCGAGAGGGTTTCAGAGGGGTTGCCAAAGACCATCTGAAAACATATATTTAGAATGGTCTTAGGAAGCCCTTTGGCAGAGAAGGTTGACGATCTCTCTGCTTGTCCTTCTCTTTCTTTTTGGAAACAGACTGCGAATTCTCCCACCTAAATCTCTCCTCTGCTGTGATTGGCAGGCCTCCCAGCCAAGGGGAGGGCTATTTCTGAGACTCCAAGCGGGGAGGGGAGAACAGCATGATGTGCATGTGTGGGTGAGGGAGAATGTGTGAGGTGGGAGGGAGGCTCACGCCAGCTAGTCCCTTCAAGGCATGAGGGTTCTGTGTAGGAAGTTTGACCAAATTCTATCATTGGGGGGTGCAAGAGGCTCTTTGATTGTAGGTGAACTATAAACCCCAGCAACTACAATTCCCAACTGTCAAGATCTATTTTCCCCAAACTCCACCAGTGTTCACATTTGGGTATATTGAGGATTCGTGTCAAGTGTGGTCCAGATCCATCATTGTTGAGTCTATAGTGCTCTCTGGATGTAGGTGAACTACAACTCCCAAACTCAAGGTCAATGCCTACCAAACCCTTCCAGTATTTGCTGTTGGTCATGGGAGTTTTGTGTGCCAAGTTTGGTTCAATTCCATTGTTGGTGAGTTCAGAATGCTCTTTGAGTGTAGGTGAACTATAAATCCCAGCAACTACAACTTCCAAATGACAAAATCAAACCCACCCACCCCCCAACAAAAAATACAGTTATGAAGTAGCAATGAAAATAATGTTATGGTTAGGGGTCACCACAACATGAGGAACTGTATTAAGGGGTCACAACATTAGGAAGGTTGAGAAACACTGACCTAGAGAGACCATATTAAAAAAATCTACAAAAGTTAAACCCACAAATATGCACTGCCAACGTCGCTGCACCTGCTGCCACTGCCACCATTTAATGGCCACTCATTTTTTCTATTTTTTCAAAAATGACTCAATATCTACTTTCAATTACTTTCGCCATTACTTTTAACTGCTACAAGCCATTCAAACACCTTCACCTTTCTTTCATTTGTTATCACAATGCTCACAAAAGATTGCAGCATTAAGTACAACACTTTAACACTGAGTACATTATTTGAAACCTGTAAACACCATTTAGTGAGAGAGACCACACCCTATAGTTATAAACACAACCAAATGTTTAATTATAGTACAAAAACGCTGATATTTAAACCTTTCTCAGTTTCAATGATGGTTCTGTTTTGCCCAAAAGGGGAAGAAAGGTTTAATTACACACAGTTCATGATATGCATCTAATTGTGTCCATACTTTGCATGTAAACCCAAGAGGCCTGATAAACAGTCTGATAAAGTAAATGGAAGTATTCTGAACCTTTGATTTCCCTTAGGTTTTTTAAAGTTAGTTTGCTTGTTTCGTCTTTTTCCTTTGCTTCAGCAAATGCCAGTGGTATTTTAAAAAATAAAACCAGTTGATGCAACCTGCTATTTGATCCTTTCCAAAAGTAAATAAATTACCCCCATTCCAAGTGTCGGCATAGCATTTTTCATGGGGAAGATGTAATCAAAAGTGTATTTTAGCTGGCATGGCTGTAAATTTTAGTGCATTGCTTCAGCAGTGTTGTGAATGTATCTCTTCCCAGAGAGATGACAGGTAGTACATTGCCACCCCATTATACTGAAATAAGCATGCATGTGCATATGCAATTGTACTGAAATGAACAAATGATTATCCCCTCTTCCTTTGATAAGGTTAATCTGCGTTTCTCCAGATACATTGTTTAAACTTTGCTCTTGCCAAGATATGATGCCGTAAATGATAAAAAATGAAACCTAACTAGCTCTGGCAGCATTTTTTACATTGAAACTGAGAGGTGACTTTCTCAACAAAATGACATCAAGAACGGTGTGCAAATCCATGCATGTGTGTGCTTGTGCAGAGTGCAAAATGATGTACAGGTGCAATTACCACATTATATATGCAGTACATGTGAAAGGGCACAAACTGCTTAAATGAAACAATAGTTTGTAGGGTTGGTTGGTTTGTTTTTAAGTGAGCATCAGTGTAGTCATACTTGTGGGGTTTCCACCTGAAAGAGAAATCTCTAAAGATGAGAAAAGTTTGCAACATTTACTCTTGTGTGACCTTTTTGCCAAAAATAAATTACGCTCTAAAGGTAATTCATCTTCAAGACTAATCAAATACATCTTGCTACCTCAGAAAACTTAAGGTGTGTCATATCAAGACAGGAGAATTATTTTGGGTCAGGAAGCAGAAACCCACTTATCATTTCTCTCCCTTTTAGCATTAAATAAACAAACACATGTTTCATAAATTATATAGCTAGTAATTGTGATTTTTTTTTTCATGGCAACAACGTGGTTGAGGTCACTGTATCGCGCACTCTGCTTAATGGTAGAACTGGCTTTGTTTGTTCACAAATGCTCCATAGATTTTTGTCTCAATGACAGTTGAATGTTCCAGCCATCAAAACTTTCCTTTTACTCTATGGCACTGAGAGCTTTTGAGAGCTACTGACCTAATTCTAATATTTTGTTTGTTTGTTTCATTTCTTTTCCCTGGATATGTATGACTTCCTTATTTGAGTCTTTCAACATGCTATCTGCTTTTTTACTTTATGGAGCATTATTGTTGTTTCTAGTGAGTCATGTTATCTCATGGTATTTCCCAAGTATTGTAGACTAAGATTAGTCATTTTGGATTTCAGGAAGAGTTCAGGGCTTAATTTCTATGACCTATTTAATTGTTCGTTTGACTTTCCATTGTATCCTTACAACCATGCTACATCACCAAATTTGACATGAGTTGATTTTAATATCCTCTTAGCTTCTTTCCCTGTCCAGCTTTCACAGCCATATATAGTTATTTGGAATACAGACCACGATGGTTTGAGAGTATGATGATGTCTGAATACAAGAAGTGGGAATCAGAGTGAACTAATGGCTCCATTGGTTTGGGTTGGTATATCTGCATTAGGTTAATTCCCTCTTCTTTTAGTTTTACTGGAATAATAATATATAACAGGTCTCAAAGAGAAACGACAATGCAGAAAGAACTGCAACTTGGAAACAACATCACCCAAGGAGACTTTCTGCTGTGCTTTCTGCAACTGGACTTGCCTATCTCAGATTGGCCTTTTTGGTCATCAACGCGCTTGCAAAACGTGTGGGATGAGTCCTTCCTAAGAATCTTCATTTGTGAAGTAATGCCAGAGAGAGAATATATAATAAAATAATAAAACTTTATTTATACCCCGCCACCATCTCCCCAAGGGGACTCGGGGCGGCTTACATGGGGCCATGCCCATCAATACAGTAAACACAATATAACACATGAACACAACAGAAAATCAGAAAATAAAAGAACTTAAAATACAAAACCAATGTAAATAAACAATACAACAATATGAAATCAAAGCATTAAGACACTAAAGATGATCACCATGGGCAGGGCCAAATTCAAAGATTAATAATTTTAAAACACAGGGAGATAGGGCAATGTAAAGTATCAGGGAGGGGATCTGGGGGATGAGGTAGGATTTAATTGCACAGCCAAAACATAAAGTGCCTCTGAGGGCATTTTATGCAGAATTTGGTCAGGGATAATCATGCATTCAATCATTGAAGGCACAGTGGAACAGCCAAGTTTTCAGGCTCTTCCTGAAGATTGCCAGGGTGGGGGCTTGCATAATATCTCTGGGGAGCATATTCCAGAGTTGAGGAGCCACCACAGAGAAGGCCCTCTCTTTCACCCCCACAAGTCACACTTGCGATAAGGGCAGGAGCGAGAGAAGGGCCTCTCCGGAAAATCGAAGAGATCATGTGGGTTAGTAGATGGAAATGTGTTTGCGCAGGTAGGCTGGTCCCAAACCATCCAGGGCTTTGTAGATTAAAAACTGCACCTTGAATTGGATCCGGAAGATAAATGGCAGCCAGTGGAGCTCCTTAAAGAGGTGGGTTGACTGCTCCCTGTAAGTCGCTCCAGTTAGTAATCTGGACCAGTTGGAATTTCCGGGCCATCTTCAAGGCCAGGCCCACATAGAGTGCATTGCAATCATCCAATCTAGAGGTAACTAAGGCATGGACCACTGTGGCCAAATCCGAATTCACGAGGTACGGTTGCAGCTGGCGCACAAGCTTAATGATTCTGAACTCAATTCCTCAAAGAACTTCAATACAACTAGAAGCAGTTTCTGAGAAAATTCAGCATTGATTCATCATAACTTATCCCAAAACAATAGAGTAATTGTCTATTTCTGCTGGGAATCATACATACATTCACATGTTTTGGGCTTCAGCTCACAGTTCATCTCACTATGGGTTAGCCTAACTAGGTCTGTTAGTCCATGAAATCCAACAATATCTACAGGCCGACCCCACTATCTCCATTTTTTGTGGTTGCATCCCACTGAATACAAAAGAAATGCCAAGGAGAAAAAGTAAAAAGGGGTAACCACTTCCACTATTTACTTGTTGGATTTCTGTAGCCACATTGTTGTTCACTATGGGAAACACAATACTGTCTTGAGGGTCCATTGGTCTGATCCAGCTGTTATGCACAGTCGCCTCAACTAGATGAAAGTGCTACAACAGGAAGGCATGGATTATTCCTTCAAAGATCAATGGCTAGGTTTTCAATCAATTCAACTGAAATTCACTTTGCAATGCTCAATTTTGCAAAAGAAATAAATAAATCTGGGGTTATAAAACAGGTCTAGCTGATAGCTGGCTACATCTTAAGCAGGTTTGGATAACTGTGTCAGATCAGAGCATTCCTACTTTTGCTCCTTGCCTCTTTCCCCCTTTTCAGGCCTTGTTCATTCACTGAGTAACACATTGGAAAAAATGTATCACTTCTGGTCACTACCCTCATCCCATTTTTTCACAATTTTAGTGGTTTATGGAAGGTTGGTGGAAGCCTTAGAAAACTCCAGGAAAATGGCAAAAGGGTTCAGGGTTCACATATAGCCCATGTACCAAACTTTCTCTTCCCATGTTCCTATATATCAGTGGTTCCCAACTCTTTTTTTGACCAGGGACCATTTGAACAAGGACCACTTTAACCAGGGACCACTCTCAAACGTAAGTACCAAAAGTGTTACGAATCAGTTTTTGGTCAACTTTACATTCGGTGTGGTTATTTGCATTTTATGACCACATCAACTTCTGTTAAAATTGCATTTTATAGACCACATTAACTTCTGTTACAGCACATATGCCATCCAGTAGTTCTCATGTGCTCATCCACATAAAACCATATTTAACCATCTAGAGCAGATGTGATAGTAGTAATCTTTCTTGGGGAGTCAGCCTCTTCTCCTTCCAACATCCCTGTTGTTTTGGCACTATAAGAGGGTTTCTCGAGAGTAGTTGCTCTCATTGCTGTGTGGTTTTGAGGCACCGTTGTAGTAATGGTGAGGCCACGGACCATATTTTCATTCTTGTGGACCACAGGTTGGGAACCACTGCTAAATATAACTTTATTTCATGAATTAATATCCTTCCTCACAAAATGGGACCTAAAGCTTACAGAAGAAGTTTCTTTTTAAAAAAATCACAAAATATAACAATTGAAATTATATAGCACGTTTTAAAATCAATTAAAACATGCAAAAGTTGAAATACACACACACACATGTGTTATATTAAAAACCACACTTGCTTATACACGAAAAGCCTGCTTAAATGAAAATGTCTTCACATGCTGGCAAAAGGAAAGCAAGCATTACAAAAAATCAACTGTGGAGCATGGCTTAAAAAATCAGACAAATAACAACAAAAAAATAATAATTTTTGATGGGTCTATGTTATGCAGAGAGCAATGTAACAGTTAGAAACTGCTCCTGGCAAGGGCAGGTATAAAGGAAAATTGACCAGATTCCACATCGTCAATAGGGCTCTTAGTAGATTAATGGGAATTGGACCAAGCTCATAATCCATTAGTTACAATATCATAATCGGCTATTACATTTCCAAAGCTGCTACTATGCTTGTGAAGTTCAAGTTTTATCACTGGCCAGTAAATAATAGTAGTTTCAAGTAAGAATTTTTTAAAAAGAAAAGAAAGAAAATGAAATGTAGGTATTTTTTCTGTGTCAGTGTCCTTACAGTCTCTTTGTAAGATTTCCAAATTGGAAGTGCAATGGAAATGCAAAGGAAATATGATTGTCCTTGGAATGACTCCTACTCATTTGCAAATGATGAAACCTGACAAGTTAGGAAAATAAATCCTGAGAAAGAACTAAAGCAATTTGACAAAGATTATTAAGCAGGTTAATGACAGCAATCCTATTACCTGAGCTCTTCTAGTTTCAAAAATTTGAAGCTCCTCCCCTCTGCATTATCAATTTAACACAGAAATACACATTTTTTTTTCCTGAGGGTTAAAAATAAAACAATTTGACACAAATTGGGGTGAAACAGATGGTAATAAAAATCCGGATGAATTTGACCGTGAACAAATCTTTAGAGATATGGTCAATAGCACAATCAGTTGTGTCCCATTATTTCTGAAATTTTATACCAAAGAGACTATCTTTTTTTTCCATATAAATTTTTATTGTTTTAACATTTAATAATACAAGGAAAGAGGGGGAACAATCAAGAAGATAGGAAAGTTGGAAAACAACAAAGAATATTATTTTTTTAAAAAAAATTGAAAAAAAGATAATAGAAAAATAGGGAAAAAAGGTAGAAAAAATAAAAATAAAATGTGTGACTTCCATTCCAAGCTCACTTTGATTTTGACTTCTTAACAGATAAAAAATTACTGTCTCTTAGTTATTTTATTTTCTTCTTATTTTGTTCTTCATACTTTTGGAAAAGTTCCCAATGTGTTTCTTTAATTGGGTTGCCCATGTACCTCTTCAAAAAGAAAGTTAGTTTGTCCATGTCTTTAATTTCCCTAATTTTAATTTTCCAATCTTCTATTTCCGGTGTGTCCTCCAATTTCCATCCCCTGGCAAAGACCATTCTAGCTGCTGTTGTCATGTATATAAACAATTTATCTGTATTCTCGTCTAGTATTAGATCTGAGTCTGTAATTCCCAACAGATAGTACTCCAGCTTTTTCTTAAATTTTATTTCTAAAATTTTCTGAATTTCTTTATGTATTTCTGTCCAGTACTTCATGGCCGCTTTACAATGCCACCACATGTGGAAGAAGCTTCCCTCCTGCTCTTTGCATTTCCAACACTTACTTGATAACTCTTTATTCATTTTTGCCAGTTTCACTGGGGTCATATACCACCTGTGAAACATTTTCAACCAGTTCTCCCTTAGGTCCGAGGCATACGTGTATTTTAATTTTTTGTTCCACAACTGTTCCCACTCCTTTAAATGTACAGGTCTTCTGAAATTTTCAGCCCATTTGATCATGCAGTCCTTTATTTCTTCTGTTTCCATGGCCCTTTCTAAAAGTATTTTATACATTTTTGTTATTATCTTCCTATCTGACGTTAGAATCATGTCCCAACTATTTTCTGTTAGATTAAATCCCACTTTCTTGTCTTGTTTATAAAGATCCTTGATTTGCAAATAATTTAACCATGATAAATTACTAAACTTTTCTTTCAATTCCTCATGTGATTTTAATTGGTCTGTGTTTTTAACTAATATGTCCTTATATGTGGGCCAGCATGTCCACCCTAGCAATCTTCTTCGATGGGCTTCCATTGATGAGACCCACAGTGGAGTTTTTATATAAAAATACTTTTTATACTTCTGCCATATTCTCAGTAAAGCGGATCTCACAAAATGGTTGCCAAAGTTTTTTTCCTTTTTCTCTCTGTCATACCAGACATAGGCATGCCAGCCCACCCACAAGTTAAATCCTTCCAGATTTATTATTTTTTCTCTTTGTAAGGTCATCCAATCTTTTGACCACATTAATGCACAAGCATCGTGGTACAGCCTTAGGAATCATTACTATTTCCGCATGCTTCAAAGAGTCCGGTATTATCTGTAGAGACATTGCTTCATTGAAAATTCTTTTCAATAATGGGGTTATCTCCTGTTTCATTAACTTGTAAAAACCTGCCGTAAATCCGTCTGGGCCGGGGGCTTTATCCGGGCTTAGACTGCTTATTGCTTTTTCTATTTCTTCTGTTGTTATTTCCTTGTTTAAACTTTCTCTGGTAACATCTTTAATTTCTTCTAATTTGAATTGGCCTAAATATTCCATTATATTATCTTTGGGGATTATATCCTTTGTGTATAATTGTTTATAATATTTTCCAAATTCTTCAATTATTTCCTTTTCCTTTGTTATTACCTTATCTTTTACTTTAATCTTTATTATTTGTCTTGATTGTCTTTTCTTGCAGACCTGTCTCGCTAACCATTTTCCTGGTTTGTTTCAAATGACTGTTGTTTCAGAAATTTCAATTGTTTAGCTTGGAATTCTAATTCCAAGTGGTGTTTTTCTTGGTTTAAAACTTGTATTTCTCGAACTAGGGTTTTATTTTTAGGTTTGAGTTTAGCCTCTTTCTCCATTAGTGCTATTTTTGCTTCTATTTCCTTCATTTCTTCATTTCTTTCCTTATTGTTTCTGGCGTTATGTTGGATCAAATGACCTCTCAAGACGGCTTTCAATGCATCCCATACAATTTGGGATGTAGTTTCTTTTATATCATTTAATTTGATATAATCTCGAATTATACTTTTATACCTGTCTGAATCTTCTTCTTTTTTCAAAAGGTTTTCATTTAATCTCCATTTTCGAGTCCCTTTCCTTTGATTGATCACTACTTCTAAGGGTGAGTGGTCTGACAGATCTCTCGGCAAAATATTTATTTCATTTATTTTTATAACTAGATTTTTTGTAGCCCACGCCATGTCTATCCTTGACCATGTTTGATGGCGATTTGAGAAAAAAGTGTAGTCTCTCGTATTTTCATTTTTAATTCTCCAAATGTCCTCCAATTCCAATTCCTCTTTCAAATCTAGAAATTTTTGTGGCAGTTGACTATTACTTTGGGTTACTCCTTTCTTTCGTTTTGTACTCTTATCCAAGTCACTGCTCAAGACCCCATTGAAGTCTCCTAAAAGGAGAAGTTCATCAAATTCCACTTCCTTCAATTTCTCTCTCAGGGTCTGAATGAACTTCGTTTTGGTACCAATTGGTGCGTAAATATTACATATCAGGGTTTTGGATTCCCCAATATGCAATATAATGGCCACCATTCTTCCTTCTTGATCTTTGAATGCCAACTTAGTTTTTAGGTTTTCTTTAGCATATATGACTACTCCTCTTTACTTTTTCTCAAATGATGAGTAATATTCTTTGCCCAATTTTTTATTTCTTAAATGGGAAACATATTTGTCTGAAATATGTGTTTCCTGCAATGCCGATATATCATAATTAAGACGTTTTAATTTGTTAAATACCTTTTTTCGTTTCTGAGGAGAATTCAGACCATTAATATTGTTTGAAAAGCATTTTATTCGTGTTTCCGCCATCTCAATCATTTTTTTCCTCACTCGATCCGGGTTCTTCCATTTCCACTTGGGGGATTGCCACTGCCATTGCCAATTTTCCATGTTCATTGTCATAGCCGTCGTAGTCTTCTGGGGAGTCAAATCTTGGTTTTTTCTTTATATTTCCTTTCATAGGAGTATTGTCCTTCTTACTTTCTTCCTTCGGTTCTCGTGTTAATTTCTTATAAAAGTCTTTTGCCTTTTGCTCTGTGGTCAGCCAAAATCTCTCTTCTTGATAGGTGACCATCAATCCTTCTCTTCTTTCCCACCTGTATCTTATTTGACGTTTCTTTAATTCTTCAGTCAAGAAGAAATATTTCCTTCGTTTATTCAAGACCGATTGTGGAAATTCTTTAAGTACCACTATCTTCATACCCTTGTACACCATAGGATTTTGATTGGTTTTTTTAAGCACTTCATCCCTTGTTCTCCTTTTGAAAATTGGACAATGGTGTCTCTTGGTGTCTTATGTTGTCTTGCGTATGCTGAGGAAATTCTGAAGACCTGGTCCACCTCTTCTTCAACATCCTGTTCCTCCATTTCTAACGACTTGGAAAGTAGTCCTACCACAGTTTTTGTTATATCCTCTCTTGTCTCTTCTTGAATATTTCTCAGATGAATCTGGTAGTCCATCTCTCTCTGCTGTAATCTCTCTTGGTTCCGTTCCAATTTCTCATTTTGGGCTTCCAGATTCTTAACTTTCTTGATTAAGTTGGTTTGGATTGCCTCTGTTTTTTCTTTACTTTCTTGTAATCCTTTAACATCTCCGTATAGGTGAGTTATGTCCTTTTTGATTTGGCCCACATCTTCTTTTATTTCCTTTTTCATAGTAGTGAGTTCATCTTGTGTCACTTTATGATATTGATCTTGTTTCTGTATCATCTCATGTACTTCTTTCTGTACTTTGTCATTCTTTTCACTTAGTTTTTGTATCTCCTTCATAATGTCTGCCAAATTTATAGAATTATCCATTGCCCCAATGGAGCTTCTCCTTGGGAGGGCTTTTAAGTCTCTGTGTTTATCCATACTTTGAAATTACACTTATTCCAATTAATCAAATGTCCAATTAATTCTTGTACAGGGCAATCAAACAATAATCAGTTTTCAATAATCCCTTTTCTAATAAAATGTAGTTTAACTAACATATTTATCAATTTAAATTCATTTGTTCAGTCAATATTTTTTATTTAATTATTTAATTGATTGATTGAATTACTGAACCTTCCTTTTCTTTTCTGTGGAAAGGACTTATTTTCTTCTGTTCGTTGTTCCGTCGTCACTGTCTTCTCCCTCTCTGGTTATTCACTCCTCCATTGTCTTCTCCGTGGGTTTTTTCCCCCAACTGTCTCTTCCCCCCTTTGTCACACACGCTCCTTCCTCATGCACCTTCTCCGTAATCCAAAAAGGCCTCTTTCCTCCTGGCGGTGCCAAACCTCCTTTCTTGTTTGTTGCGCTCTATCCCGGTCTTTCTCTGTAGTGTCTCTGTGGTGTCTCTATGGTTTGCGGGCCTCTCTTTCTCTCCTCTCGTTCCTCTCACTCTTCCTTCCTCCCCTCCAATGCAAACGTCACTTCCGCCCTTCCTCTGATGCCTTATCCCAATTGCTCTCTTCCAACATCCGCCCTTCTCACTCCCAAAAGCCTCTTCGCGCCCTCCTTCCGTCTCCCCCTTACAGTTTCCGATTTTCTCCTCACTTTGTTTATGAAGACGGGGCTCGCCAGTCATAACATCATGGCGCCAAGGTCAGATCTTCCATTTCTTTTCCCTTTCTGGCTGTTTGGGGTTCCTGGGCTTTCCTCCTTTTAGGGCAATCGGGGAAGGGTGGGGGTGGATGGGAGAACTCAGGATTGATAGGTCCCCTTTTCTTTCTGCCTCTCCTTTTACAATAATAAAGCTCTTCTTTCCTTCCCGGTATTGTCTTGCTTACTTCTTGCTTGGATCTCAGTTTTAAACTTCATTTATTTTGAAAATAGCTTTTAATTTGGTATCCACGAGTTATCCCTGTTGCCAATTCTTAATCTTTCATAATTTATTCTCCGTTACTGTTTAATCTTAACTTCTCTCCTTCTTTCTTTGACTTTAGCTTCTTAGCAAGCTTGAAATTAATTACTTGGGAACTTACGTTCCTCCTCCTCTTCCCAGAGGGTTCATTCCTTCCTTCTTCTTCGGTGTTTGGGAAGTGGGAGTAGCAGCGGTTTGCAGTCTTGCGTTCGCAGTCTGCTCCTCACGGAGCGGCTCGCCTTCCCTGGATTTTTTCCCGGACCCTCTAGACCCCCCTCCCTTGAGGGGAGAGGGTTCTTTGGGATCCACAGGCTCACCAATGGGTTCGCGACACCCCCTCACTCGATCAGGAGGGAGTTGGGAGCATTCAGCTCAACCAGACCGCTCTACGTGAGTCCTCGCCTTGGGAGCTTTCCCTTAGCGTGGCTTCCCCGTCGCCATTTCCCACCGGAAGTCACCAAAGAGACTATCTTAGGGGACAACACCATGATGTTATGCAGTGAGCTATGTGTTACATTAAAGCGGAATTCAGTCTAGTCCAAAGAAAAGACACAATAACTGCACAGTGGCAAGAGGAAAAACCAGAAAACGTTATTCTTGTCAGTAGAGTCAAAACATAAACTTGCAGTGTTGCATACAAAATAAACAATGCAACAAACTTACATAGTCCTTGTAAGTATTACTGCCAACTTTCTTCCCTCATGGTTCTGTGCTGTTGGTGTGAATTTGAACAGGGACTACAGAGGCAAGATTCAGAAAGGCCACATTTCTGGCTTCAATATCTGTGGAAAACCTGAGAACATCATAATCATTGTTACGATTAAGAACAACAACAAGAACATTTTGCATTCCACTTTTATGACTGTAATTGAGACACAAATGACTCTTTAGGTATGGATACTAGGGGCTTAATGTTGTTGAAGGCTTTTATGGCCAGAATCACTGGGTTGCAGTGAGTTTTCCAGGATGTATGGCCCTACTCCAGAAACATCAGGAGAGAATGCTTCTGAAACATGGCCATACAGCCCGGAAAACTCACATCAACCCATTAGGGGCTTTGTTATGATCTAAATGGCTGTTGACTCTAAAGTAATTAACTCTATGAAGCTCGAGTAGCCTGATTTCTAAAAAAAATAAAAACATGTTTCCAAACTTTTTAGTTAATTGTGTGTGCATGGGAGATATATCTCCCACCCCAAAAAACCAAGAAGACATGTGGTTGGAATAAAATTTGGACGCATCTCATTTATTGATAACAGGAACAAGGGTTAGCAGCCATGCATGGGTCCTGGATCGGGGGTCTGACAGCCCGCTGCTGACCGATGATGCTTGCATGCCTGGGTGCCACCTGCACAACACAGTACACAAAGGTTCTTGCCAAGACACAATAACACACAACAAGCTGAACAAAACTGCTATGATCAACTAATGGAGAAAAGATCGTATCGGTTGTCTAGTGCTAGGTATATGATGTGATAAATAAGTGCCTGCTATCTCCCACTAGACCGGGTACCACAGCTGGAGGACATCAGCCCCCCCCCCCGTGCCGCTTAAGGGAGTGATGCTCCACTGAGCTAGGTCAAAGGGATAGTAACAGAGCCATCCCTAATCCCTATATAGGAATACAATCCGCATGGGGATGCTGAATAGGCACTCACTAAGACAGAAAAGGCACAGTTTGCAATACAATAAAATAAAAGGCAAGGAAATGCTCATAACATAAGCCAAAAAAAGTCCCATACATGGATACGGAGCCCCAATACCATCCTGTATGAAGACCCTGCGCCGGCGTGGGTATAAATCTAGGTCCTGCTGGATGGGCACAAAGTGAGTCAATGCCGGCGGGAGAGCAGGGGAACCGCTGGACATCGTCCTGATGCCGCACGTGTGATTCCTCAGGCAGCGGGGACGGATGCGCGCCTCCGCCGCGTCCTCTATGGATGACGTAGATGGTAAACAATGCATAGTGCGATGACGCCGGGCATGCTCCGACGGGGGTCATCCTGCGTTGATGACGTGGTGACGCTGTCAGCGGTGATTGGACGCCGGGCGGTGATGGAGGGTCGCCCGTAGATGGCGTCAGACGTACCCTCGTTGCAATGCACGATGATGTGCCAGGGACAATCCCAATAGGTTCCAGTCGGGAAGGGTATGTTGGAGCTGGATTTAAAGTGCCAATACACCCAAAACGAGGGCCAAGCGTGCTGGGCGTCTCGAAGCCAATTCCATCTATGGGGGTGCTGAAGCCAATAGGCTGGGAGCAGGCATGTAGCCAATAGGCTGAAATTCTCAGGGTGGTCCGCGAAAAGGCCTTACTGGTACATTATTTAAACTGTTATGTTTATTCATATCATGATCTGATCACCATGCTCATTATATCCCACATTAATGGGGTTATTGGGATAACAATACAAAAGGTTTGCTAGGGTAGACCCTCTTCTACCCAGTCTCAGCAACCAAACTCAGCCCCCCCTGAATCAAAATCCTGGCTACGGCCCTGGCTGGGAGTGAGACCTAGGCCCCGTAGGGAAAGTACCCCAACTCGGGCACTAGGCAAGGAAGCCTCCCGTGCCCTAGTGTGGCCCCAGGAAGCCGTGGGCAGACACAGAGGCTGGTCCGGATGAAGTAAATCGTATACGAAAATATCAAAAGTGATTTTCAAATATCAAAAGCTGGCTCTGGTGGCGGGAAACTCTCCTGACACCCGGGGGCTTCTAGGAAGAAGAAGCCCCCCAGGCCATAATGGCGATGAGGACACCCTGCACCGCAATGCACTCAGCCAGTTGAGTTAGGCCAAGCCATAAATCGTCAGTATTTCAACAAAGAGAAAAGCAGGGGGTTTTCCCCAAGATTACACATCATTTTCCATAAGGGAAGTGTGCAAGTAAGTGGTGGGAATTCCCAGTTGGCTAGATCTCCTTTTTAACTGAAAGCTCAGGCAGAGGAATATTATAGATAGAAACTTTGGGCTTCTTTCCCAAAAAGTTCTGCTAAATTGAAGTACTGTATATAGTTATATACAAACATATAAGCCAACGAAATGAAAAATTCAAGGACAGACCAAAATTATGGATTTAGATCTGAACCATGGATTAAGATGAGACTCATTCTGCAGAGAGGGGAAATGTCACTACTTCCTCAATGGGCCAGCTGAGACATCACCAGGTATTGAAAAAAGTCTTCTCAGAGATGGGTATGCTTCTTTTCCTTTGGCAACAGTTAAGTGATAGAATTAATTCTTATTTTAAAAGATACCACCCCCTTCTTTGAATAGATAGTAAAAGGTGAATCAATTGCAGGAGAATCTAAAAGAAGCACTGACCCTTTCTACCCTCTGCCACTCCTTTGAGCGGAAGTGTTAAAGACTGCTGCTCCCACTGCCACTTGCCCACCCAGGCATTCAAAAAAAGGGCAGAAACAGTGCTGTGCACAGAAAGGAGAAGGGATCAATGCTTGCTTTAGGTTCTCACAGAATGAACTTTAACCTTTGCCACAGAAATCAAAGAAGGTAATGGTTCATTTTTTGATAACAGTTAAGGTACAGTACTTACTTTTACCTAATAATAAGTCAACTTAGGGTTAATTTTAGACTAATATTCTAGACTTATGCGTGAATAAATAGGGTAGGTATAGTGCACATTAGTGATTTCATACCAATACAACTACATATAAGTACAACCATATTTTATATGTGCCATCAATTTTTTAAAAGTCCTTACAAAACTGGGAGGCAGCAGCGTTTTGTTTCTAAAGTGTTTCTAAAGTATTGTTAGTAAATATTTCATTACTATAATGAGAGTAACAAAATTTTGTTACTTTTTTGTTATAGCAATTGTGCAAATGGGAAAACTTCAGGGGCTTCTTTCTCCCTCCTTTTTACAGCTATTGGGGGTGAAACTTGCTACAATGAACACATTTACTACTGTTAACCCATCTTGTCTCAGACCACTTCACTTATCCATGAATTTTTAAAAACATATTTTTTTAAAGAAACGACAAGAGCTATCTCCTTGAATTTTCTATACAATGATACAAGAAAACAGGGGGTCATTCCTCCCAATTTGGGGTATAGGGTGGCAACCTGTGCTTGATGGGGTTGCACTCCCCTTGAAGTTACAGGTCCGCAGCTTGGGTGTCCTCCTAGATTCATCGCTAATGCTTCAAGCCCAGGCGTTGGAGGTGGCTGGGAGGGCCTTCACACAATTAAAACTCGTGCACCAGCTGTGACCGTAGCTTGTGAAGTCGGATCTGGCCATTGTGATCCACGCCTTAATCACCTCCAGATTGGACTACTGTAATGCACTCTATGGGGGGGCTGCCATTGAAGACGGCCTGGAAGTTTCAATTGGTCCAATGGGTGGCAGCCAGATTGCTAACTGGAGCGACTTATAGGGAGTGGTCAACCCCCATGTTTAAGGAGCTCTGTTGGCTGCCGTTCATTTTCCGGTCCCAATTCAAGGTGAAGGTTCTTACCTATAAAGCCCTGAATGGTTTGGGACCCACCTACCTGCATGACCGCATTTCTGTCTACGAACCCAGGTGATCTTGCAATCATCTGGAGAGGCCCTACTCTTGCTCCCGCCCCCTTCGCAGATGCGATTAGTGGGGACAAGGAAGAGGGCCTTCTCTGTGGTGGCCCCCTGACTCTGGAACCACTGCCCAAGGATATCAGACAAGCCCCCACATTGGCAGTCTTTAGGAGGAACCTGAAAATGTGCTTGTTCCAGTGTGCCTTCCCTGAATAAAGTAAACAACGCCCTGCTCTGACCAATTCCCTGCAAAATGTCCTCAGAAGCAGTTTAACTATCTGTTGGGTTGATCTCCCCACATCATCCTTAAAACCCTCCTGCTTAGATACATCCTACCTTTGTTCACACCCAGTATTTATTTATTTTAAAATTTTGATATATTACATCTGGCCCAGCCATAAAGTTTTAATTTTTTTGTGTTATTGCTTACATGCGAGTTATATTGTTTGTACTGGTTTATTGGTTGCTGCTGTGTTGTTTTACTGATGTGTTGTTGTTCTTGGCCTCATGCAAGCCACCCCGAGTCCCCTTGGGGAGATGGTAGTGGGGTATAAATAAATTATTATTATTATTATTATTATTTAGAGAATCTTTTAAAGTTTTGACATAAACTTTTTTCAAACAAAGCCACAAGAGCTATCTCATGGAATGTTTCTCATAATAATCCATAGAATTTCCGTTTAAGGATTTCTTAAATTTACTTACTAGAAGTATCAGTCAGTCCTCCTCTTTGCAGATTCCACTATTTATTGGAACTCTGGCTGGCTGCTGCTACCAAGGGACAAATCTCTCCCTTACCTTGATTGGAGCTTTCTAATGTTGAGCAGAATTCTGGGAAATATAGTCTAGGCTAGGGCCTTTTGAATTCTCTGGCATAGGGCTCCTCACTTTCCCAAACTACAATTCCCAAAATTCTTTGCTTTCTCAATCTCTTTTCCAGTGAACTCTGCTTTCTCCCTGCTGCTTCCCTCTCCTTATAACAAGAAGCCATTAATTAATAAAGGGGAATGACAGCCTTTTTGGCTTGGCTTAGCTTGCTTGTGCTGAAAATAAAACTGACCTTGAGAGGCTTCTATGGTTTCCAAAATTAAAATGAAAAAGTATTGGGTAAGTTTCGAACCTTAAGTTGGATATTGCATTGTAAGTACGAATTTAATGAATTTAATCCAACTTACGACAACTAATGAAAAATTGCATACCCATAATATGTACATGCATGAGTACATACATTGTTACATGTTGGTTTTGTTTGATTCCACTGTTTTGTGATGTGTCCATTGTTCAATATGCAAATGGCTTACAACTGAAAATATGTACAAAGTCATAAAGACAGGAACGAAGATATGAACTATTTAGTTCAAATTATCTATTTAAACTATGTCCATGAGATGACTAAGGAAAGAAATAATGAGTAGAAAACAGAACAGTTTAACATAACTGACTCTTTTTCTTTCTCCAGAGGTCGTTGCAGTTTCAACCAAGCAAAAAGGGAAACAACACATAATGCATGTCCAAAACAGACTTGGTGCCATACATTCTGGATCTGAACTGACAGAAAATATGGCTGCTGTTTTATACTTATAGATGAAAGAGTTATATTGTTACTATGCCTCAAGCTCACACAATTTCCTTGATCCTTCAGGCAAAACTGGCCATTGTAATAGGGATGGGAAATTCCACCAGATTTCAGAACAAACATTCAGCTGCTTTGATCAGAGAAGCTACCAAAAAGGCCAAACCAACCAAAGAAATAATTGACCATGGAGGGTGGGGGGATAGAAGAGCTTTGTATAAGGAAATTTGGCATGTGGCAGTAGTCCCATATTGCTAAGGTTCGTAGTGTGCTGTTGTAAACGTATTGGGTTGCTTCTCCCATAAGACATTGCAGCATTAGAAAATGCTTTGTTCATGACTGATGCTAACCTTTGACATCTGACTATGTTGACCACGAAAAGATGTTTGGCACACTCTTTAAATGTAGTAATAAACTTTTACCAATCACCTGTTAAAACACATCCCTAATATATTAGATAAGCAATTATTCAAATAACTGTTATTAATTAGTTCATTTAGATACACGGAATAGACACAGACATCATCACTCAGAAGCATAGATCTACTCTAAAACAGGCAATAATGTTGGAGAGTGAATGGGTGGACATAGATCAGTAGGGTTCACACACACACATTTTGATAAATTGTCCCAGAAGAGCTCAGCAAAGTCCAGGAAGGCTGGTATAGTGTTGTGCCTCAATGGTCTGTGGTTCCTCTGCTAACTGTAGTGAATTACAGAGAGCCGTCTACCCCCCTGTTTAAGGAGCTCCATTGGTTGCCGTTCATCTTCCTGTCCCAAATCAAGGTGCAGGTTATCACCTATAAAACCCTGAATGGTTTGGGACATGCCTACCTTCGTGACTGCATCTCCCTCCATAAACCTGCACGAGCTCTTCAATCCTACGGGGGAGGCCCTCCTCTCGTTCCCACATTCATCACAAGTACGACTTGTGAGGATGAGAGAGATTGCCTTCTCTGCTGTGGCCCCTCGGCTCTGGAACTCATTGTCTAGTGAGATTAGGCAAGCCCCTACTCTGGCAGCTTTTAAGAAAGACCTAAAAACCTGGCTCTTCCAATGTGCCTTTGGCGAGTGAATATATATGTCATTTTAGTCTGTCCCAATTACAGCTCATGATGCACTTTCCCTCTGCCCTTAATTGAAAGTTTAATTCCACTGTTCTTCCTTTTGAATTCCCCCCTCAGAAACACATTCTACCTATCTCATCCAGGGTTTTATCAATTCTAGTACATTTGGCCCGTCCACTGTGCCCCATTTCTCTATCATGTCATTTTGGAACTGTTTATTTTATTCCGTTATGTTATATATTTATTTTGATGGTATTTTGCTTTTTGTATTTTATTTTGCTGTACTTGTATTTTGTTGTAATTTTGAGCTTGGCCTCATGTTAGCTGCTCCGAGTCCCCTTCGGAGAGATGGTGGCAGGGTATAACTAAAGAATATCGTTATTATTATTTTACCTATCAGAGCTCTCAAAGATTGACTTGCTATGTGGGACTTGCTTTACACTTAACATTTGTAAGTTTTGTGTATTGTATAATACATCTGTCATTTTCTTACCCACTCATTTGTTTGTTGCCTATGTAGCCCCGCCTTACAACACCCCCCCCCCTTCCGCACCCCCATTTCCCATACCCTGGTCTATTTAGCACAATAGTCAACCAGTCAGAAACACCTGGAAGGTCATTTCTAGTTTTGCAAAATGAGCACTCCCCCCAAATGTTAAATAGTGGGTGTATGTCTGTATGTATCTGCATATTACTGAAAATATATGTTGTCATGATTGTGATATTCCTGGACTCAAAATACAAATCTTGGAATTTGCTTGGTGAGGTGTATGAGATTCAGAGATTTGGTGTAAGTCAGATGTCCACATTTTGGGTATGCATGGGAGTCAGAAAAGAATTGTATTGATCCCCATTATTCATCCCTTTCTTCTGTGGCTATCACTATTTGCCTTTCACTACTCACTTTGGCTGTAGTGATTATGGTTACAGAAGGGCAGCAAATAGAGGTGGCCTAAGTCCATTTCTGCCAACTCCTCTTCCTTTAACAAACAGGTCCTCTCACCAAAAATATTGGATGCTTGGTGACACTTCATGCTACCAAGAAAGTTCTGTTCCAGATCTTAGGTGTGTGAGAAGAAACAAAAAGGAGGGAAGGACGAGGAGATGAATGTGTTGGTTTATTCTTCTTATTTGTCCATGGCCACAATGAAAAAAAAGAAGAAATTGGGACACTCTCCTTCCATATTTCCTGTGGACAGGAAGCAGAATTAGCCCCTTTTACTTACTAACTTAGGCGCTCCCTAGTTGTCCAAGTATGATGGCCTTCCAAGTGCAGTCTCTTGGTGGTGGGTACGTATGTATCTGTGGAGTCCTATTCTTGATTCACATGTTCTCCCACAGTAAGGACATCAGTTTCCAGGTGGGAGGTGGTCCTGGCCAGGGTTGGCTTGACGCACCTTCCTCTTGGCATGTTTCAAATTCCGCAGCACTACTGGTCACAGCTTACCTCCAGTTAGAGTGTTCAAGGGCCAGGGCTTCTCAGTTCTCAATGTCTATACCACAGTTTTTAAGGTTGGCTTTAAGCCCATCTTTACATATCTTTTCCTGTCCATCAACTTCTGTTTTCCATTCTTGAGTTGGAAGTATAGTAACTGCTTTGGGAGATGGTGATTAGGTATTTGGACAACGTGGCCAGTCCAGCAGAGTTGATGGTGTAGGAGAATCACTCCAGTGCTTGTGGTCTTTGCTTCTTGTAGCATGCTGATATTTTTCTGCCTGTTTTCCCAAGATATTTGCAGATTTTTTCTGCAGCAACACTGATGGAATCATTCCAGGAATTGAGTGTGACATCTGTAGACAGTCCACATTTCGCAGGCATATAACAGGGTTGGGAGGACAATAGCTTTATAAACAAGCACCTTGGTATCCTTAAGGATGTCCCAATCCTCAAACACTCTCTGCTTCATTCAGAAAAACACTCCACACCTAGAGCTCCTGCAACTACAACAAGGTAAGGACAATGTCACTGTTGAACTATGATCAGATCATATTCCACATGCCAATTCAGATTTTTTTTCACTCTCAGAATTTTCATTACTTTTGTTCATAATTGCAAGTTTCAAACCAAATCATGCTTCAGGAAGTGCACTTAGTTCAATTATAGGGAGAAACCCTTGACGTCTCGCTTTCAACATCTGTTTCTTCTTGGACAACTTTAGAGCTTTTCTTGAACAGTATTTCTTGGTACATGACATTAAAATCACAAATACCTCCATGTGAGTATGATATACTTCTAAGCTCGTAATGCCCAATGTTATGCATTTGTGCCACACTCTTGGCTCTCCACAGACTGTCACTTAGACTTAACAACATGAGCAAAGATGAAAGTGCCCATTGTTGTTTTCTACCAGATGTTCTGATAACTGTTCTGCTTCCTATTTCACATGCTTGAAACCAGAGGGTAGCTGCTTTGATATTATTCAAAATCATCAGATATTACATTCCTGAGTTTTGTGGCAGCAGTTTAAATTATTCAATACCACCACTGCACCATTTCCATCCATTAGTCATCCTTTCATAAAGAAACTCAAATGTTTCTAATAGGAAACAGTAAGTGAATAAACAAAAAAACATTTTAGTTTGTTTTCTCTTGCTTATCCCTGTTTTTCTTCCTTTGCTGGACTTTGTGTGATCCTTAGTGTCACAACATAGGATGGCAAGCCTTCATGCTTAACCATCTAGTTGTATCACAACATTTTCCCGATAGAATGATTGCAGAAATGTGATGGAGTGCATAAGAACAGGACATTGAGAGTTTCAACAGTAATTCACATAGCATTCATTTAAGCTGGTCATTTATTGCTCTCTCTCATCTCTCAAAATGTCACCAAGTTGCATGAAATGAATTTTGCACAAAGACTTATAAGAGACTGTAATGTTTTCACCTCAGGTTAGTCACATTTGAAAGAGTGGAGTGAAGGGGTAATATTATACAAAGCCCCCTCGCCCCCAATACTCAAAACCCTGTAGAAACTCATCTGGAAACTGGCCAGCAGCCAAGGACCTGGGTTTCCATCTCTCGTGCGATCATTCAGTGTGTCTTTTTTATTTCTTTCTGAAGAAAAGAAATATTCAAGGAGTAGGATGTACTGACATATTCCAATTACACTACCATACAGCATAATATGAAGCTATGAGGCATAATGAAGGCCTACGGGAGACTATTAGCACAGTTTTTCAGAGATAGCAAAAATCTTTCTTTAAATATTTATTTTAGTCACTAACCTACATGTAGAAACAGCAATTAAAAGAGATGTTAGTGAACAAGAACTATACTGTAAAAAATAGAAGGCTGTCTCATAGGAAATGATTCGGTGTTCTGAACTTATTACCAGTTTAGATTTTTTTTAAAGCAGCATGGCAATAGAGAATGTATATTTTTTTGAGAGAGAGAGAGTTCTCTTTTAATTATTCTTCAACTACAAATTAGTTAAGATGGTGTAAGAGATAAAAATTGCTGCAAGCAGAAACACATTGGGAATAGTTCAGATGTCACTCTTGTGGTCCATTTTGACAATTCTGGCCTCCTCACAAGACAGATTTCTAAACGTCCACTGACAGCATGAATGACAGAATAATGCTCTATAGTTGCAATCAACTAATCAAAACTTTTAACATATTTTTAACTATAAGAGTAACATGAATTAAAAGTACTATTATTGTAAAAAACTAATTTAAAAAAGAATTTTTTTTGCATCAATGTGATATTTGAGCTTGCATCTTCTTTACAAATTAGGTAACCCTGGGGCTAATATTATTGCTCAAAGCTACACGCAAATATCTGTCGCAACACAGACGCCTTAAAGGGTCAGACCAAGTAGTGTTTAAAGTAGAGTTTATTCAAAAACATAGTAGTCAAATCAAAAATGGACAAACTGCCCCAAAAACACTTAGACTTCAGTGTGATAGTTCAAATAACATAAAAGAATGAGCAAATAGCTCCAAATTTTTTTGCAAAAAACCCGGATTAAATTGTCACATGACCCACTGTGCTGATGTGATTAATTGTGTTATATAAGAGATATATATATGATAAGATTGAGAGAGAATTGGAGGGAAAAAGGGCTGATATTATAAGCCATTGCTACAGAGAGGGCAGAGTTGTCATGACAACGTAGCTATGAAGCTGCAAGGGGAGGAGTCAGAATGTATCTAACAAGGCGAAGGAGGGAAAGTTAGTCAGTCTGGAATAGGAGCTCAAAGTATGAAGAGCTCAAGTTTGAGTCAGGAAAGAGAGCTCAAGGTGTAAAGAGCTCTGGAAAAGAGATAAGAGTTTTAGGCAGGAATAAGGAATAGGGTTTAGATAAAGACTTGAAGAAGGCTAGGGTGCCTGTGTTTATGAAGTGAACAGCTAGTTTAGCTGGGAAAGACAATAGCGAAGCTATTATGACTTTGGATATACTTTAAATAGTCTTAAGCAACCTTATTAAGCTGTGCCTCTGCGGAAGAAGTTATATAAAACTAAGCTATGTACAAAAATAAATTGTTAACTGTTTATTCATCAAAACAAACCTCTCTGCGTCAGTGATTTAGAGTCAAGCCTCAATTCAAAGTTACATTCCTGTCAGAGAAGAATTCACTACTTTCAACAGAGCTTCCCTCACAAAGGGATTTCACATATCTCTCTCTCATGAACTAGTGGCTGATTTAAAATAGAGTCTTCTCATCACTCTTTATAAGTCTGGTGGTCAAGGAAAGATAATTGGTGGCAGCGAATACAAGTTAACATCGAATCTCCACACCCACTTTATCCCAAAGTGCATCAAAACAAAGGGAAAAGGGCACACAAAAACAAACAGTTGTTGCTAAGGGAGGAACACGAAGAGTGAAGAAGCGTCAAATAGAGTCCAAAGTCATCACACAGGAAGACAGTCAATGCGTAGCTTCTGACATCAGTGAAGCGGCAGAAGCAAATCCAATCTGGGTTGAAGGATGGAGAAGTCAGCGAAGTCCAAGTAACCAACCAGGTCATACACAGAACAGGCAATAGAAGATCAGAATGTAGAACAGCAAACCACTCCAAACGCAGAATGGGCAGCAGCAGATCCAAGGATTTGGATCTGGATTCACAGGATTTCCAGCAGACAAGACATGGGCACTCAGCAACACTTTGCCAACTGCAAATTGCCTCAAACTTTAGCCCTCATTTATACCACAAATCTTCATCAGAGCTTGAATGAGCCAAAACCCCTACATTAACTTTCTCACCTGTGCCCACAGCTTCATGTGAAACCCTTTGTCTTCCCCTCCAATCCTTCCATCTCCTGTCAAGACCTAACTCTCCCCAAGATGCAATCTGATCCTCTGAGCCCCAATTCTCCTCCCCAGAAAACCCCACAAAAGTATCACTGCTTGTGGGCTTTTCAAAGATATTTTGCACTTCCCTCACTTTAGTCCAGTCTATGCTGCCAGACTCATCCCCATCCCCACTTTCCATAACAACCTCCTCATTGTCAGACCCCTCATCCCCAGAAAGCCCTCAAACGATTCCTCATCTGTAGGCTCTGTACGTATCTGCCGAATCCTCTTCTGTTGTTGCTCATCATCTGATCCCTGCTCCCGAGTAGCCCGTTTGCCTCTCCTAACAATCACACTCCTGTTTGTAGTGTTTGTAGCATTACTCCTGTTTGCAACATTACTCAGAAGCTCTACTACAACATAATCACTTGCTTTCAATCAATTTCTGGACTTGTTTTTAATTACCAGCAAAGTAGAAAACACTTGTTTGCATAAATAACTTGTGAAAAAGAGCATTATCTTATGATCTTTTTCACAACTTATTTATGCAAACAAGTGCAAAGCGATTCCTTGAATTTTAGTATAAAAAACTGAATTGGGCCCCATAGGATTCCCTTTCTTAAAAAATACCTTTCTAAATATTGTGGAAGAGCAGTTCCTATATATTTATCTATGTTGGTGATACTTGTCACCCTAATTTTGGAGAGGATTTAAATCTTTAGCAACTGTGAGGCACTTCTACACTGTCATATTATCCAATCAATTCAAAAAAGATAATCTGCATTTTATGTGTCAATGTAGATGGGGCCTGACTAAGGAAATCAAAGCATTGTCCTCTATAAGATGAGAAAAGCTACAACTATGAAATGTGACAAGTAGAATGGGACTTTTTGAATTTAAAGAATTTGATCTATTATCTTTAATATCATTAAACAGGACAGGGATTTTTTTGCATTTTTTAAATGTATGGAGACAAAATATATTTTGTCTCCATACATTTCCAAATATATTTCCTGTCCAAATATATTTCAGACACTAAACTATTTCAATATTATTTCAATAGTTTAGTCTCTGAATAATATTCACCAGAGGGTCACGTAGTCCCTCCAGGCTGGTGAAAGCCAGCCTGGAGGGGCTACGTGACCCTCTGGTGAATATTATCAACACCTCCCTTGAGCAAGGAGTGTTCCCAGAGGGATTGAAAGAGGCCGTGGTTTCTCCATTGCTGAAGAAACCGGGTTTAGACCCGGTGATCTTTTCCAACTACTGCCCAGTGTTGAATTTACCGTACCTGGGGAAGGGGGTTGAAAGGGCAGCAATGGAGCAGTTGCAGGCTTTGTTAGATGACACAACTTGGCTAGACCCCTTCCAGTCCAGTTTCTGTTTGGGGCATGGGAGGGAGACGGTTTTGGTCTCCATCACAGATCAGCTGCACTGCCATCTTGATCAAGGCAGATCGATGCTGCTTGTGTTATTGGACCTCACAGCAACGTTTGATACAGTCGATCACGATCTTTTGACCCACCGTCTTGCCAGGGGCGGAGTGAGGGGGGCGGCTTTGAACTAGCTGTCCTCCTTCCTCCGGAACCGGACACAGTGAGTGAGGAGGGGCAAAGTGGTCTCCAAAGGTTCCCCACTAATTTGTGGGGTCCCCCAGGTGGCCATTCTTTCCCCTCTGTTATTTAACATCTATATGAGACCACTTGCCCAGCTGGTGCGGAGCTTTGGGCTTGAGTGTCACCAGTACGCTGATGACACTCAGCTCATTCTGAGGATGGAGGGCCGACCCGACTCTGTACCCAATAATTTCCATCTCTGCCTTGAAGCTGTTACTGGATGGCTGGGAGCCAGTAGGTTGAAGGTGAATCCAGCGAAGACGGAGATCCTTTGGCTAGGTCACCCAGGCAGTGGGGAACTCCAGCTTCCAACCCTGGATGGCACGGCTTTATGCCCGTCGTCTTCTGTAAAAAGACTTGGAGTCCATTTGGACACTCGGCTCTCCATGGAGACCCAGGTCTCCATGGTCAGCCGAGTTGTGTTTTTCCACCTTCGCCAGGCTCGGAAGCTGGCCCCCTACCTGTCCCGCCGCGATCTGGCCACGGTGATTCAAGCGACGGTCATCTCAAGGTTGGACTACTGTAACACCCTCTACATTGGCCTACCTTTGTCGGTGATCCAGAAACTTAAGCTAGTGCAAAATGCCGCAGTCCGCGTGCTCACACCTGTGTTACGGGAATTGCACTGGCTGCCTATTGAATTCCGGATCACTTTCAAAGTGTTAGTCTTGAATTTCTGGGGCCAGTGTACCTGAGGGGGCCAGTGGACCGCCTTACCCCATACTGTCCCACAAGATCACTGAGATCTGAAGACAAAGATCTTCTACTGGTTCCGAGCGCCAAAGTCTATCGCCTCACGTCAATGAGGAGAAGGGCATTCTCCATCATTGCCCCCACGCTTTGGAATTCCTTGCCGCCGGAGGCCAGGTCACTCCATGACCGTCTGGCTTTTCGGAAAGCCTACAAGACCTGGCTATTCCGGCAGGCTTTCACAACTGAGTTAGTTTAGATACATGCTAGTTGAGCAAATACTGCTGCTCAATGTAACCTTTTAATGTTTTATTATTGCTGTTGTGTGGTTTTATTGTTTTACTGTTTTATGCACTACTGTACTCTGTTATTCCCAAATCTGTGAGCCGCCCCGAGCCGCCTGGGAGTGGCGGCTAAGAAGTCCAATAAATAAATAAATAAATAAATAAATAAATAAATAAATAAATAAATAAATAAATAAATGTAAGAATGGCCTCTTTCTTTTTCTTACTGCAGGGACACCTGTAATCCAGCATTTTATCTTTGTGTATGTGTGACTCCAAACTACTGGTCAGCTTTTGGAGACTAACAAACAACAGAACCAATTTAGTATTTCAGAATATAATATAGTAAGACGATCAATAAAGTATCAAGACAGAACCTCAGAAAGTAACAATATCATGCCCGTAATGGGCTCCTACCCGCATAGATTTCTGAGTCCAAATATCACCATGTATAGTCTGTATAGTCCGTGATAAGGTAAGTTCCCAATGATGAGAGTCACAGTTTTAATAATCTGAAGCGTAAATATATCAAACGTTCATCCCAACTCAAAGGTACAACAATGTCCAGGTAGGTCAGTCCGCAACAGTGAGGTTCGAGTCCATACAAGCTGCAGGTGGTCTATTTATAATCCAAAATGACGGAGAAACAGAGGAACACAGGGGTGTACACACCCTATGGATCACAACATAAATAAACTGGTTGTTCTAAGGTTGGCCGACGAGGAAGCCGTTGCACAGGAATCCCCTCCCATTTCGACCCTCACAGGGTCTTTCTCAAGGCCATCAATATCCAGATGTGTCTCTGTTGATACTGGTACATATCATAGCGACATTCAGACTCTTACATCCGAAGTAACAGACTACTATCCATATAATGAATAGGGCAAATGCTTTTGGAGACCCCATAAATTTCACAATTTTCTTACTGCACCTGGAATTTATCAGTAATTCCCCATAAACAGGTATTGTGTCTTCAGTATATCTACACAGCACAGGTCAGCATTACTATATCCATGGGTCAAATTTACATTAGTTGAAAGGTGTTTGTATGGTTGTATATGGGGTGGTAAACATTTCACTCTTAAGAGGAAGCTTTTGAGCCCTAATAGATTTCTATATTTCTCCCTGAATCATGTGCTAAATTTGCACTCCACTAGTTTTGAAGCAGAAGCAAAAAAAAATTCAATAAATTCCTTTCCATAGATTCTTTTGTCTACTCATCAACATAGAATTCCAGAGTTTTTGAATATTTTCCATTCTGTGTTTGATATCAAGACTTCAAATACTATAGTACCTGATCCCATTGTTTTATAACTGACCTCATTATTTTCTACTTGAGAGAATGTGACAGTGAGCTAGGAAGAAGATTTCACATTTGACCATATTTAAACCTGATTTTAAGGTAATTTTGTACTGTAACACCCTCTAAAAATGACATTTCCACCTCCCAATGGAAAGTTTTAAACATACCATTCAAATTTAGATTTTACATTTGAATTTAGCCAGCTTAAGTAAAGTCAGGGGTTCTGACTATTAACCTTTGATTCTAATGTCCAGTTTCAAACACCTGGGAATGGGAGAGAGGTGAAGAGAAATAGAGAAAGAAGGAGAGAGATTTTTATGCATTTCATTTAAAGTTTATTTTAGGATAGGGAAATGGGCAGCCAGGAGTCCAAATACACAACACTAGGGCTGTGTACAGACCTGTTTCTTAAAAGGGCTCTAGATTTTTCATCTTTTTTATTTCCCATTTTAGCTGCAACAGACAATTACAATTACCTCTTTTTTTGTGTGTCCATAACAAATCATGTTGCTGCTGAAATTGGCTGGTCTCACTTTCATTCGGCAACTGTGTGGTGCACAGAGGAGCCCTGTTGTATGAGCCTATCACGATTTTCCAGTGGTATCCTGGCTGTGTGTGAGAGAGGTTGCTTGTTTCAGTGCTCTACTTTGCTGCTGCCTAGTAGGCTTGTTTAGGTTTGGTTTGAAAAAATCTAAAATTCGGAAAACCCCACCGAATTTGGACTTTTGCAGGAAAAGTGGGAGGGGCAAATCCAAATTTGAACCACTTGCCCATTGTTTGGAATTATTCTGTAATGTTCGGATGTCTCCCATGGTTATTTTGATTATCAGAACCATTAAGCAACTTTGGTAAAGCCTAAACAAACAGTTTTAAAATCTCGTGGTTTCCCTTTCCTGGCGAGTGGCGATGCAAGGAGGGATGAGTGGACGTAGCTAAGCACAGCTATTCTTGAAGATCACGCCCCCAGTGGTAGAGATTGCAAATGTCCTGCTGTTAAACTACAGGACCTATTGCAATCTCTACCATTGGGTACGTGGCCTTCAAGCATGGCTGTGCTTAGCCATGAACCACAAAGCAGGTGTAAAGCACAACAAACTCTATATATCAGTGTATAGTAACAATCAATCTATTCATATAATATTATATCAGTAATAAAAACAATGGTAATACCGAACTGCTAAACCGATATCAGAACACAAACACAGGGTCCAATAGGAGATTGTAGTTCATCCATTACAGAGAATGTAACTGGTAGGCATGGGCTCAGAGTTATGAAAATTAATTGATATCGGAAGGGATTCGTAAGAAATGGGACTTTCCAGTTTTTACGCATCTCGCTGGCGAACCCGGAAGTAGCCTTTCTTTTCCGGTCCTGGGCGGCACCATTTTTGTATCTGGTGCGTAAGTGTCGTAAGGACGTCGGATGGCTTCTTTGCCCTTAGTCAACGCGGTTTCTCATTGGCTAATGGAGACCACGTGGTACCATGAAACCACCTTCTTTCCTTTAGCCAATCAGACGCAAACAAACTCCTGGCAGGGAGGAGGGGCAGGGAGGGCCCGTCTGCTCCTCCTCCTCTTCCAGGATCTAAAGCGCATCAAGGCTTGGTGCGCTTTAGATCCTGGCAGGGAGGAGGGGCAGGGAGGGCCCCGTCTGCTCGTCCTCCTCTTCCAGGATCAAAAGCGCATCAAGGCTTGGTGCGCTTTAGATCCTGCCAGGGAGGAGGGGCAGGGAGGGCCCCGTCTGCTCCTCCTCCAGGATCTAAAGCACATCAAGGCTTGGCGCGCTTTAGATCCTGGCAGGGGAGGAGGAGTGGATGGGCCCTCCCTGCCCCTCCTGCCTGCCAGGATCTAAAGCGTGCCAAGCCTTGAAGAGGCTTCATGACTGGCCAACTTCAGCCCTCCAGATGTTTTGGACTTCAACTCACTCCTCCCTCTCCCCCGCTCTCTCCTCTCTCTGCTCTCTGCTCTCTCTCTCTCTCTCTCTCTCTCTCTCTCTCTCCTCGTGGCTTCCCCCTCCCTTCTCTTCTGCCTCCTTTCTTCCCCCACCGCAGGGGCCAACTTCAGCCCTCCAGGTGTTTTGGACTTCAACTCTCACCATTCCTCACAGCCTCAGGCCTCTTCCTTTCCCCCTCAGCCTGGGCAAACTTGGGCCCTCACTCCCTCAGGTTCGGGGCGAGAGAGAGGCAATGAGGAGCGAGGGTGGCTCCTCCTCCTTTTTTTGCTGCTTCCAAGAATAGAATACCCCCTCCCTCCCTCCTTCCCTCCCTCCTTCCTATTTGGAGAGTCCCATCTAGAATTCAGTGTGATTTATTCCAGTTTTGGCCTATAACTCCCAGAAATCCCAGTCAATTTACCAGCTGTTAGGATTTCTGGGAGTTGTAGGGCAAAACCATCTGGAATGCACATGCACTGGCATACGAACTACTAATAAATTTCGTTAGTAATTACGTTACGTTTTAGAAATTTTTGGAAAATTTTTTGTAAGTCTTTCTATTACTAATCAAACCCCTCCCCCCTTAGATTTTCGAATCCCGATTTTTGGGTTCTAAACCAAGCCTTGTAACTGGGTGTGTGGATTCAACCCTATGGTGTCGATCCTGTGGTGTTAAATGTAATCCGGTTGCAAAAGTTCCAAGAAGGGGTATACGTTCAGAGTTAATGCATGAGGCTCAAGTGGCAGGCATGTCCCAATGTAAACCAAGTAGCAGTCGAAAAATCCGCCACACAAGCCATGGCCACCTCATCCCTCTTTGCATCGCCACTCACCAGGGAAGGGAAACTGTGAGATTTTAAAACTGTTTGTTTAGGCTTTACCAAAGTTGCTTAATGGTCCTTAAAATCAAAATAACCATGGGAGACATCCAAACATTACAGAATAATTCCACACTGCTTGCTGCTCATTAGCCAAAATGGTCGAGCAGCAGTCTTTGTCTAAATATAAAATAAACTGAATCTACAAAGGTGTCTAAAGAGAAGGCAGCAAAGCCTTTCTCTGCAATAAACATAGCACGTGTCCACCACAAAAGGGGAGCCTCCATTAATCTCCACACCTTCCTTTTCAGCAAAACATGTGTCTTGGCTCCCCATGCCCTGCCTCTTGCTGTTTGCCATTATTTTCCACATTTTTTTTCTTTTTACCCTTTTCCCCTGTCAGGGATTGAACCCACAAAACTTCTGCTTATGAGGCCGGCACACTCTCCCTGAGCCACGCTAGCCCTGTAGTAAAACCAAGTCAGAATTTATACTTCAGTGGGAAGCCAGTTCTTCTTTTTCCTGTAGTGGGGTCAGTGTAGCCCCGATTCTCCCAAAGACATTCCTTCTTTCATCCATCCCTTTAGAGTCCCCTAGGATTGTTGCACCGGGGAGTCTAGCTTGCTAATGTACTCACACATATAAAATTGCCTCAAAAGCTTCGCATGTCTTCTGTTGTTTCATTGTCTTGTGCTCCTGAGACCCCATTCCCTTCCCTTTGGTGAGAAACCGTGTTCTTGATCCCAAAGAAGGGGGTCAGTCTAGATGTCCCTTGATTTGGTCTGCTCTGTATATGATTTCTGTTCTCTCCCAAATTAACACAGTTTGTGCCACACAAAGTTTCTGGAGTAGAACAACTAATTTCAAAGTAAATTGTTGTGGGTTTTTCCCCTTTCTTTGTTGAGAAGGGGATTTGTTGAGAAGAGAATTTCCCCACTTACCTGATTCTGGGTAGCTAGAAACTACCAGAGAAGAAGTGACTATAAAGCACAGAGAGAAGATAAGGCAGAGGGAGATGCTGTAGGCTTCAAAAATGGGAGAGGGGCATCACAAGATGTGCAAGGGCAGGGGAGACATGAATAAAGGCTTCCTTGGGGCTCACGTACCTGCTGAAATTCCCTTGAATACTACAAACCTATATTTAGTTGTGTGCTCTGCTGATCACTGTGACACTTTCTTCTACTTAAAAGACTTCCCTTCTGGCCCTGGCAGCAAATAATGAAATGGAGCAAATGGCGGGCAAAGAGGAGGGTTTCTCTATATCCTTTGAAATGAAAGTGTGCCTAATTGTGCCAATAATCTATCCTTTTGCATATGTTTTTCTCCCCCAGGATCCCTCAAAATGTGTTGATCCGAGCTTTACTTAATCATCCTTCTGAAGTTTTTTTTAAAAAGAATCCTTTCCTTTAAGGACAGAAAAAAGCCTCATACAATCCCCATCATTCACAAAATTAGTCGCAAACTGAAAGGTTATTACATTATCCACTTAACATGCAGTATAAACAGATCGGCTCAATGTAATAATGCACCTCTCTCTCAGCCCCCACTGAGTGTCACATTTACAAGTTTTGAACTGGATTTGTATTCACCTGAGGAGAAATATCTGAAGGAGGCGGCATTAGCGTAAACAGCTTTCTTCATACAGGAGAGATGACATTGACATGTTAAGCCAGATTTAGTGAATTCCTGCCTCTAAATCACACAGTGAACTCCAAATGGATCATTTTTAATCTAGGCAATTGTACACAAATCATCAGGCGCTTACAGACATTTTAAAATTAAATCAATAGCTAAGCCTTTCATAGGAAAAGCATAATTTTGCGAGCAAAAAATATTCCAATTAAGTTGCTGTTAGCAAATATGACTTATTACTAACTTTGTTTCATAAAGAAGATGACTGATGTAAAAGTACTGGGGGAAAATAAAGCCAAATGTAACAGGAATGGTGACAGCAGATTTGAAGCTTAAAAATAAATAAAGAAGCAGAAACAATTAATTTGCCACTAAAAAAATGTTTGTGACATTTCTGAGACTACAATGGGACATTTTAGTCCCCAGGAATCACTTTTTAATTGCATCACCTAAACAGAAATGAATTCACATGGCAAGTGCATCTACACTCTAGAAATAGTGCATTTTGCACCATCTTATCTACCATGGGAGTGGTAATTTCATAAAGTCGTTACTTTCTCTTAAGGTGTGCTGGTGACAAAACTACAAATTCTGGGATTCTGCAGCCATGAATATTGAGATGTGAAATTGCATTAATTCTATAGTGTAGAACAGTCTTTCTCAACCAGTGTGCCGTGGCACACTAGTGTGCCGTGACGGACCCCCTGCTGTGCCGCGAGAAAAGCTCTCTGCCCCCCTTCCTCCCCCCTCCTGCCGAACTCCTGCTGCTTGGGGGAGGAGGAGGAAGGGCTGGGCAGTGGCGAAGAAAAAGAAGAAGGGACTGGGGCGCCGCCTCCTTCGGCCGTTTCCCCAGCCAGCCTCCAATCTGCCATGAGTCCCACCATGACTCTCGCCCCTCACTCGCTGAAGCCATGTGGAGGAGGAGCCCCGCCCACTGAAGCCTGTCCACCGCTCATGCTTCTCCTGTGTAGGAGAGCTGAAGCTGGGGGGAGGGGGCAGGGCATGGCACGGCCTGTAGGAGAGCTGAAGCTGGGGAGAGGGAGGGGGCATGGCGCGGCCTGTAGAGAGCTGAAGCTGGGGGAGGGGGAGGGGCATGGCGTGGCCTGTAGGAGAGCTGAAGCTGGGGGGAGGGGTGAGGGCACGCCGCGACCTGTAGGAGAGCTGAAGCTGGGGGAGGGGGAGGGGCATGGCGCGGCCTGGCTTTGCCCCCTCCCCTGGCTTCGGCACTCCCGGCAGCTGCTCCAGCCTTGAGGGGACAGTGCCAAGCCAGCATTGTGCTGGCTCTGGCACCACTGGCTTGGCACTGCCCCCTCAAGGCTGGAGCAGCTGCTGGGAGAGGTGAAGCCGGGGTAGGGGGCGGGGCCTGGCGCGGCCTGGCTCCGCCTCCCGGCCGGCACTCCCAGCAGCTGCCCCAGCAGGCCACCATCCCCAGCCGTTCTTACTGTGTTAGAGTGTCATTTTGTGTCATTTTGGTTGGTGGTGTGCCTCCCCAATGTTAAAAGTGTGCCGCGGCTCAAAAGGTTGGGAAACACTGGTGTAGCCAGGCCGCGCCATGCCCCTCCCCCTCCCCCAGCTTCAGCTCTCCTACAGGTCGCGGCGTGCCCTCACCCCTCCCCCCAGCTTCAGCTCTCCTACAGGCCACGCCATGCCCCTCCCCCTCCCCCAGCTTCAGCTCTCCTACACAGGAGAAGCATGAGCGGTGGACGGGCTTCAGTGGGCGGGGCTCCTCCTCCACATGGCTTCAGCGAGTGAGGGGCGAGAGTCATGGTGGGACTCATGGCAGATTGGAGGCTGGCTGGGGAAACGGCCGAAGGAGGCGGCGCCCCGGTCCCTTCTTCTTTTTCTTCGCCACTGCCCGGCCCTTCCTCCTCCTCCCCCAAGCAGCAGGAGTTCAGCAGGAGGGGGGAGGAAGGGGGGCAGAGAGCTTTTCTCGCAGCACAGCAGGGGGTCCGTCACGGCACACTAGTGTGCCACGGCACACTGGTTGAGAAAGACTGGTGTAGAACCAGTCACATAGAAGTTATGAATAATGACTGGAACCAACTTTGTTAACCTCTTGTGAAGCCTTTGCATGTGTTTTGTATGTTATTGTACAAGGAAACATTCAGTACCTTCTTGTGCCATTAACATTTTCAATGCAACCTACCTTTCCAAAGCTGGAGCAAGTCCCCAAAGCTAATAATAAACATAATACTGTGCAGAGTGTCCAGCTAAAGTTTCAATGCTCAGAGAAAAGATATGGCTTCCTCTTCCCTCCCCACCCCCACCACCCCTCAGTTACAGAGTTAAGCTGAGCACTGTCTGGATATCATCCCCACCATTCCCAAACAACTAAAATTGTGAGGCCACATTCCAGCATATGATGCTCCAAAAGGGCACAGAAGAATGCTAACAAAACAATTCAATCTGATAAGCTGGCATAGGATCTTGACTTGAGTCTCAAGAATTCAGCCTCTTGCCAAATATAATCTTTACTCTGCTTTAAATACAAACAAAACAAGCAAGCAAACAAAAGTTTCGGACTGAGGCAAATATTGTCATGCCCCAGCCTGACTCCATAGCCAAGCCAGATAGAAGCCATGTTAAATTGCAGTCACCAACCAAGTCTGAGAAGAAACCTTTGCAGAGGCCTCCGAGTCAGCCAGCAGTCAAGGCCAGACGCTGCCTTCTTTCTTCCCAAACTGATAAGAAACACTGGGAAGGCAAAGCCTCGCTTCCCCCCGTTTCTCCAGGTGCAGCCATTAATGAGCTGACATATTTGCCTTCTTCAGAAGGTTTGGGAAAGTCAGGCCCACAAACTGTTCCTGAGAAAGTGTTGCACTGAAGTCAACGCCTCCGAGGCCAAAACAATGAGGGACTTATTTAAGTTGGTTCCCGTTGGCGCTCGGGATCTCGCGCCAATGTTAAGCTTTCCTTGCCAAGCTCCACAGAACTCAAGTTCAGGACCAGGCTGCAGAGCCTTCTCATCACGGGCTCAAGTATTCAGCCAAGCCATCGTTTGCCAAGGACTTATCCCGGATTTTAGCCCATTGGGGTTCAGGACTATTGCTACAGTGCATTGGATCTTTGAACTCTAGACTATTGCCTTGCAATACTGGGATGCTGGGAGCATCAGTGGACTATAGCTTTACCTATTTCTCTTTCTACCTATTCGAAATAAAGCATTAGATCACGGCTGCTTCGTGGTGGTTTACTGAGGGATCGTCGCGGTCTAGGTTGCAACAAATATCAACAATATGTTATTTTCTTCCATCGTGATATAATGTATTGGAAACAAAAACAAACAAAAAAGAAAACATGAACTGTTGTTATAGGTGATGGTTCTAAATGATGATGCAGCAGAACAGAAGTTATGCCCTCTGGTTGTGAATAGATTTGCCCATTTTTAAAAAAATCAATTTCTTCAGGGGTATGCCAATGAGGAAATGATACATTTTTATTATTATTATTTTATGCTAGCTTGGTTATCCAGCAATGTCTGGGTTAATAGAAAAAGGCATTGTTTGATTTTGGATATGATGAATGAACACATTAGAAATTGCTCCAGATCCACAGGGTTTGCCGTAGTCTCTGCATGTGTGTGAAGGTACTGCAAATCCCATCATCCAAGGACATAAAGTGGGTAATGGGGGGAGTCTGTGTCCCATGTTTGGTCCAGGTCCGTCACTCATGCCGGTTGCAGTGGTCTGTGAAAGTTGGAGCCCGGGCAGGGGTCAGAAAATGACCCATAGTTCAGCCCAGTGTGTTTCACATAACTACCTGAATATATCTATTGTTGTCATCTGATTTAAACATTTATTGTCATCTCATCCTGAGAGGAAAGCAATAGCAAACCTCTTCTGAACAAATCTTGCCAAGAAAAAGCTGAGGTTTGCCTAAGGGTTGCCATAGGCCAGAAATCACCTGAATGCACACAATCACAACAAACTTCCAATTTGTCATCTGTCTGTGAGTTACAATGGCAGTCATACAAAATCTAGTTGCCTTATTTCTTATATGTGTATTCTGGTCAGGAAGCAGAAAGCAAAGTTAGACTCCTCCATTCTGCCAAGAATGTTCCATAGGATAGATTTAATTAAAGCCAAATATCTCTCTGGATTAAAAAAGAGAAAGGTACTAAAGGAAATACAGCACAAAAAGGCATGGCATAGAGTTTCTAGCACCCAATTTACACAAGGAGAATCACTCATGATACCGAATTCTCTTATATTTTTCCCTCCAAATAGCAGGCAATAGCTCACTAAATCATGTTAATGTAAAAGTTCTTCCATACCTAGGAATTGTTAAGTTTGTCAGGTAACTAGGTCAGCCAAAAGATTTCATATTAATTCCAAGACTGCAGTATTTGGTGTTAACCCCAAGTGATTTTGTAACTCTACCTCTCTTATTTATTGTTTGTAGCCAAATGTTAATAAAGGATTTGATGTAAGCACACGTTCGATGTTTTTAATTTGCCAACTATTTACACGAAGATTGAAAAACATCAGTCATCATTGTAAAATATCCCAACTGCAAAAAAAGAAAAAAGAAAAAAAGAGTTAAAGCACTAACAGATCTTAATAATTCATGCAGTTGGGATCAGGATTACCTCAAGACACGAGGTACAGTAAATACATTTCTAACAAATGAACACTTGAAAGAGTCGAATTATCACAGAGGCATAATTGTAAACTGTCAGGCCACTCTAATTTCGAAGAAGCACCACACGGCAGACAACCGGTAAATCCATCTTCTTTATTAAAGGATCAAGAAGCTTCATGCCAAGAACACCCGTGCAAGGCCGTGCCTGGCTTTTATACCCACACCCAGTCTGATGCAACCACATGCAACAGCCCAGCTAGAGCCATGCCCAGTCTGATGCAACCACATGTAACAGCCCAGCTAGAGCTTCCCCCCAAGTGTAGCTCCCCCAAGGTCAGCCTGCCAGGTGTTTCACAGATGTGTGTATGTGTTGGGATTGTGTTAGGGTCTTGGCTTCCAAGCCTGACCCTGGCTGGGGAGACAGGCCCCTGACAGTAAACTATACAACAACTGGGATACAACCTTGGCTAAATATGCTTGGATAACAGAAGAAATATATTACCTCTGTTTTGTATTTAAATAATCTAAGCAAAGTGTCACACCCCTGCATGGTCCCCAACCGGACTTAGGCCCTCCACAAGACTCATGACATGTTGAATCCCAAGTCAGAACCAAAGTTTCACAGAATCTTGCCCAGCCTGCTTGGCCTGCAAAGCAGGGGCAGGTTCATTCATTGTTCAAGGCCACAGTTACCAGGGATTCACCCCGGGCTCAGAGTGATAAACAGTGCCTCGAGAACCGAGTGAAGTTAACTCCCCAATGCCAGCTGGCCTCGCTAATTGGGAGCAAATACCAATCTGATGCGGCAGGGATAGGGAAAAGGCAGCTGGATTGTGTTATGGGAACTGATGTCCGACGCACCTAGACCTCGGACAGATCAAAGCCTTACACCCTACTTAAGCTAGACCCCAGCTATGGAGACCTATCCTTCGTCAACGTTCAGAACTACGCTACACTTTCCATGGAACCTCGCTTGGGCCTTGGGCCTTCCAGCTTTTAAGACTCTGTTTGCCAAGCCTTGCTTCAAGATCCCTTTCCTTGGATTTAGCCCGCTTTGGGGCACAAATACTCTTTTGCCTTGTTCCTGATTGTCAGAGGACTATATTTACTCTTTCCTTCCTGTTGGACAATACTGCTGCTATCTATTGCTGCTCTAAAGGCCTCAATAGACTATATTCTCTAGCCTCTTTCCTTTAACCATATATTCTAAATAAAGGAAGAGTCGTCATGGAACGACCGTACGTTTGTAGCAAAGAAACTTCCCCCCCAAAACCTAAAAGGCCCCCAAAACAATGAGTAAAAACTACATTTCCCAGCATCCTCCGGGGCTGCCAATGACTCTCCCAGCCTCTACATTGTGAGAACATGATTGTCTGCCAATACGGGCGGATTTGCATAACTCCTGTACTGGCCAGCCAACATGAACATTCCGACCCATAATAAACTGTCAGAGGAGGATAAGGCAAAGGGCTGAGGCACAAACACAAACACCCAATTCACTTCCCAGAGAAAATTTACACCACTACAAATCACAGACCACGCCAAAATTGACAGTAAGGCTTCATTAACTTAATTTCCTGACTAGGCCTCACAAAATGGAATGCTGTTTACGCTCTGAATTGACAATAAGGCTTCATTACCTTGATTCTCCCGACTAGCCCTCAGCTCATTGGACATTGTGTATGGCCTGAATTGACAGTAAGGCTTCATTAACTTGCTGTTCCTGACTAGGCCTCAGCTCATGCGACATTGTGTATGGCCTGAATTTACAGTAACCTACCTTGGCACGCAGAGCCCCTTTTTCCCACGATTAATTCTTATTCAGTTTGGAGGAGGGTGGACTATGGATTATGGGACTTGAAGTACCTCCATGGATAATGGGATTTGTACTACTTCAAAACCCATCATTCCCCACAGACCACTGTGTCCCAGAACCAAGACCAATAAAGACCAAACTTGGCAAACACTGCCCCCCCCATGACCCACACTCCATCCGACTGCAGATTAGAGGAGGACACACCATGGATAATGGGATTTCAAGTACCTCCACTCACTTCCAAAGTACCCCACCCACACACGCATCAACCTCTACATCAACACAGCATTCGGAAAGAAAAAAACATTGTATATCCAAAAACTATGCAGAACGCCAGCAACACCACACAACAACAACTCCACAGGACTCCAACATCCCACCCACCAAAAAACCCTCAACAACACAGCCATGACCCCAACAACACCATAACTAAGAACAACTCCAACCCTTACATACTCAGACTTCCTCGCATCTCCAAAATAGGGCACAGCAACGCGTGCCGGGTACAGCTAGTACCTTTACCAAGTGTCAAGTGGGTTTACTGAGGGGCACCAGGTCTATGGTGCAACACAAAGTTGGCATGACCTCATCAGATGGGGAAAATTGTCCGTTGAACAACACTCCCTCTTCACTTGCGGCACAGAACCCACTGGCTCCCATCTCATGACATAGATCTACTTCTGGTTGAGCTGCATGGCACAAGTGAAGGGGAGCACTGTAAGTCACCCTGGCAGCAACATGGCAACAATGGGGGAATGGAGACTTCCCCCCATGGGATGGGGTGAGGGCAATGTGTGGTGAATCATGATCTTTATGTGATGAGGTCCATAGTCCTCTGGACTTACTCTACTGCTGTTTTTTTCCTGCAATTTCCATGAACCAGAAGAGTGAAGAACTATGTCAATATACCTATACTTTGTGATCTATTCAATAGGAGTACCATATATTTACCATTTACAAAAAAATGTCTGTACTTTCCATTTAATATGCCTTCAAGCCAATTCCAAGCCACAGCAGCTACAAAACACACACCACCAAAGTACACAGTCATGAACATTTAAGGTTGAAGTGCATCAAGCCAAATCAGGGGAAAGTCCAAGTTAAGCTCCTTAATGTCCACACATCACACAGTGAAATTAGCTCCAAAGAATATACACTTGCCCATGCAGGAGTATGTTTAAAATCTGAGACAAGGGGGTGAGGAGCTGACAAAAAACACCTCAAGGCATGACTGAGTAGCAGAGGGCTAACCAATCCCTGGGACAGGCAATTGATTAACACCACTGCAATCACTTTCCCCTTCTTTTGCCTCTGAGGCACTGGTGTGCATCCCAACCAGAAATGAAAAAAAAAACAACCTGTGGCTTATGGTAGAGATTTGAGGCCAACTCCCATGTTTAATGTAATCACCTTCCTGGCTTCAAGCATGTTCCTGTCAGGCCAATCTAATCATCTACACAATGAAACCAGTTTGTCACAAACCAGTTCCAAACTGACCTCAGTGGTCATTGCAGATGTGCCCAAAGATGCAGAAAGTGATAGTTAGCAGTGGACATAGCCTATTACCTGTCCCAGGGGGTCAACTGGTCACCTGGCGCCTAGCCATACCCTTGGACATTTTTGTCAGTATGCCATCTGAGTTTTAGAACACATATCAATACATTTGGTATCCACAGTACCCTTTTGCATTCTGCAGATTTTTTGCTGTGTAATGTGATTTAAATTGTGGCATGCTGCTAAGCATTCAGGGACTTATTCTGGAATTTCCCCCAACTTAGCTTAAGAACCTCATCACATTGTGTTTGGGAAGCATCCTAAGATGCTTCCAGGATGCTTCTTCAACTGAGCCTGATGGGTCCCATCAAATAACACCTAGCTACTTCCAAAGGGGCTCCATACAGGAAGCATCCTGGCAGCATGCTAGCACACTGCTCAGAGAACACTAGTGGCTTCCTGTGCTCTAATTAGATTAGAATAGGGACAGTGTGAGTGGAAGCTGGGCAGAGCCCATGGGATGAGGAAGGGGGTGATGTGGAACAGGTTCCCATGCTGCCCGGCAGACCTGTCCCGCTACCCTTGCTTCAGGACCTCAATGTGATGAGGTCCTAAGTTAGTTTAAAGTTCTTAAAACTAAATATTGAAGGATAAGAAGACCCGAGACAACAGTTGAATATTCACAACTAAAGCCAGCTTATTCATCACCATCCTATCCTATATGGCTTCCTATTCGAGCCAATCCAGAGTTTTTGAGTGCAAATGATTAGCATGCAGTTTACTAATAATATTTAGCAAGCTGATGGCTCTATAATCAGCTGGGTCTGACTGCTATCCTCTTTGTATGGATTGGGATAATGACTTAGTCTTCAGGGGAAAAATACTAAGTGGTTAGTCCAACCTGCACTAAAACATGATCACCAAGCTGGATTTGCTTTAAGCAGTTCTGGGGGGATATTGTCACTCCCTAGCAGTTTACCTGACTTTATCTGTAAAATTAATTTGGACATTTCAGTGTCAGTGACAGGGGTCCATTCAGGTAAATTTATGGCTATCAGCTGTCATAAAGCATACAGTAAGCTTTCCAAGAAGATGCTGAAAGATTACAATTCATACTGGTAACCAAGTTACAGGGACTCCCCACTACTATGCTCCAGAATGTAATTGAATCATGCATCCTAGATGCTGTCATTAAGCAAGCATTGCCATTTTCTTCCTGAATCTGTCCCCTTTTCTCTTTAAATTAAGATTTTGTGCTTTGTTTTTAGGAGGAATGGGTAATTGAATACTGTTCTCTATAGAACCTATATCTGACAATTATAAATATCATAATATCAAACTGACAGTTGTTGGCTTTGTGATTTGATTGACTGTCTTGTTTTACCTTAGTTGTAAATGATCCCAAGGGGATTTTCAATTTAGATGATCTTTTTCAAACAAACACTTTTTAAAGAAAATATGAACTCTAATATCTGTCATCTCCCACAGTCACATAGTTCAATTAATGTGTGCTCAAAAGCACTTTCCCAATTTTTATATCTCTCCCACCCCATGAAAGATGTCTATCACATTCACGAAGGAGTATCAAAGGAAAAACTTTACTGCACAGTTGGACTGCCTCATTTGTGAAAGCTTAGGGGTATTCCAGACTGTTGGCATTGTGGGACTCGCCCTTTACAGGCACTTCAAAACCACTCACAATTCCATCCCTGACTTTAAATTTATGGGGCTTGAGAAAGTCTTCCCTAAACCCCATGGATGCATGCAAGATGCCCTTTTACGCTGTGAAGTCAAATGGATCTCCCTCCTTGCTTGCGAGTAGCCTATAGCAGTGTTTCTCAACCTTTTTTGAGCCGAGGCACATTTTTTACATTTACAAAATCCTGGGGCACACCACCAACCAAAATGACACAAAATGCTTTAGGGCGTTTCGGCACCTTTTTTTACACAACAGGCTGCATATGCAGGGGACAAAGAGTAGGCAAAATAATAATATAGTGAAACTAGCAATATGCACAATTACAAAAGTTTTATAAAGTTAATGTATCAATATAGTGAATTTGAAAACAGAGTACAGTTTGGCACCCACATGATGTTGGCACCTCCATGGGAGAAAAAGAAAAAATCTTCTCTTACTGCGTTGGATTAGGCTCTGTACTGGATAATCTGCTATATATAGAAGTTCAATATATAGGAGTTATCCACAATCAGAGGGCAGCATGTGAAGCAGGAGAGGAGCGCAAGTGGGTGGTTCCAAAAGTTATCCACAAGTAGGTGCCTCCAAAATGACACGGCGTCATTTTGGAGCCGCCCATTGGGCTCCTCTGCTCCTTTGCATGCTGCCGTGTTTGGGGAGAGGAGCCCAATGGGCGGTTCCAAAATGACACAGCGTTATTTTGGAGTCGCCCAATTGGGCTCCTCTCCTCCTTTGCATGCTGTGTAACGCTTTTCCCTCGCAGCAGGGCGTCTGCGGACAGAGCCTAATACCAACGTGGTAAGGGAAGATTTTTTCTCCCATGGAGGAGGACAAAATAATAGCGGTGGCAAAAGGAGGGGGAAGGAAGGGGGCAAAAGTTTTTCTGGAGGCACACCTGGAGCTCTGCAAAGGCACAGGAGTGTGCCTAGGCACACTGGTTGAAAAAGACTGGCCTATAGGGTTAAACCTCTCTCTGAGCATTAGCCACATCTTGCTCTAATCGGTTCAGGTGTTCTCTACCCCACCCCTGGCTTAGAGGTAATTGAAGACGCTATTTATTCAGTTCTCTCCCATTACATGACACCGTATATGCGGTCTATACTACTTTGCGATGCCCTTAGTTGAATCTATTATGGTAAATTGCTATCCTATTCCATCCCTATTTTCTATATTAGTGTTTTTGCCCTTGATTCATATGTATTGACTGTACTAAATTGTATTATAGACCTCTATATGAATTATTGATGTGGATTACTCAAGAGAAGCTTTGCTATTTCCTGAAAGCCGCCCTGACGAAGTTCCTAGAATGAAACGGGATTGGGTCCATCCATCTTTCCTCATAGGCGGTGCGGAGCCTTCTCCTCTGTTTGCCCTTCACATCTGACCCACATTCTTTCCTGGCTACATGCTTGGCGTTCTCTCTGTTTTTCTTCACCATATGGGCGATGCGGAGCATTTCCCTCTTCGCTGATGTTTCACCCTTTCCGACGGAATTTTGCAACATCTTTCCTTTTCAGCGTTCCTCAGCAACGCACACTGCCGGCTTCTGCTAGCAGCACCGTGCACCCAACCGCGGGTCCCTACAAACCTTCACCGCTAAATAGGTGCTTTGTGCACCCTTGGATTATACAAGTGCCTCATTTGAAGACCTCTTTACTAATTGGAACTTACATGGACGGCCTCTACTGGAATTCATCCATGCTTCCGCTGGGAGAGTGAGTACTTTGCTCCACAAGAGCAACGACCTGTGTAGGACTCTTACAAACTGTGGTGAACGCTGAATACTTTTTAATTGTGTAGAACGTATTGTATAGAATGCCTAGCAATTCAATGATTGTGTAGAACGTATTGTGTAGAATGCTAGACAGTATTTGAATTGTGTAGAACATACTGTATATAACTCCATGTGTAGAATGTTGTGTGTTGGCATGCCATAAGGAAGGATTATTTCCTTTATAATAATAGATATATATCTTTGTGATACAACCTTATTCTGAGTATATTACTTACATTGTTGTGACTTGTGATATAAGTTATTGTGAGAGATCTAGCTACTTCAAATTAAATCATGGATTATCTAAATTTAAAAAAGAAGGGAAATTTATTGAGGCAATGACAAGATCGACATATAGGAAAGGATAGGCTAACATGACTGAGGAGGAGGGGGCTAACAAGAAGAAAGGAAGTTGGTCCTGATACCCATGATATCTGGAAGATATCATACTCAACTAAAAGTACCCAGCAGTCCTGATGTATTTGTGTATGCTACTGTTACAATGCCCTGCTTAAATACCCCTAAATAGTCTAAGATCTCATCTACTCCTAGAAACCAAGCAGGGCCAGTCTTGGTTAGTGCTTGTATGGGAGACTGCCAATGAATATCAAGCAGAGAAAGAGACTGGCACAACAACCTCTGAGTATATCTTGCCTTAACAAAACCTATGAAATGTATGTGATCACCATAAAGTTGACAGTCAAATTGAAAGCACCTACATCCACACACTGCTACAATGCCTGTAGAGCCACAGTATGTGCACAAAGCATGGAGGGCAGATATGCATCCTTAAACACAGATGAAGCCCAGAGCGGGAAACCACAGCAAACACCCCCTGCCTCACACAGTGTGAAGCAGCTCTAAGAGCAGTTCTCAATTATCCATTTCGAACTCTCCCAAGCTATCAGCCAGTTATCTAGGATCCCCACAGGTCCTTAATAAATCATAGCTAGAAAAGCCTTTTGGGCATACTTAGCCCATATTGAATGACCTCCATTATCTTACTATATGTATTTCCTATGCCCATGAGAAATACAGTGCATTTCCAGTTCCCTTTAAATAATATCCTCAATGTGCTTTTTTTTTTTAAAGGAAGGGAGGTGGAGGGGATCACAAGTCCTTGGTTTTGGAGATTAATATGTTGCATGAAACAGCCACAGCAATCCTAAAGCAGCAGCAAACCTCTCTCAATTGCCTTCTCTGTGGGAGATTAAGGGAGTGTTTGGACACATACCAGAGTTTGTGGGGTTATTTTTCAGCACACACCACTGTACTTGCTATTATAGTACACATAGATTGTGAGAGCTCATCTTAAGGCCATGGTAAGTCTTCATTTAAAAGCATACCTGTATGAGAAGCCAGAGGTACGTAAAGGGGAAGGATTTTCATTGATTACGGACAAACTGAGGCACCGAAAGGAACTCTATTAGTTGCCTGTGCAAGCGTGACACACCTCACGCCAAGAACAACATGCAGACACAGTTGGTTGGATAAAATTGGCCACAACTCAATTTATTGAAAAACAGGAACATAGGGTTGGCGGCCACGCATGGATCCTGGATCAGGGTCGGACAGCCCCCATGAAAGTCCATAGGCATTTGCAAGCCTGGGGTGCGAGCGGCCCAATGCCATCCACGGAAACTCAGCACCCCAGGGGGCCTGGGCGTTATCCCCCCTTACAACCAAGGGGTGATAAGCCGGCCTGATCCAGGGGCCATGCCACATGCCACACGCTGAACACGGAGTTGTGACAAAGAACATAACAAAAGTGTTAGTTCTAACTTTTAAGGCCTTATATGGTCTGGGGCCAGTGTACCTGCGGGACCGTCTCCTCCCATACCATCCCACTAGACCTCTGCGCTCTGAAGAGCAAAACCTCCTGGTCATCCCCAGTGCTAAGACCTACCAGTTGACCGCAACTCGTCGGCGGGCTTTTTCGATTGTGGCTCCGACCCTCTGGAACTCCTTGCCCGCTGACGTTCGCACTATCCAGGCCCTTCTCCCTTTCAGGAAGGCTTGTAAGACTTGGTTGTTCCAGCAGACCTACGGATCTGGATAACCTATGTGTGAATAGCCTCCTGAAATTGTGGTTGCTGCTCCTGTGTATAGTGTTTGACTATTGCCATCTTATATGCTGTTTTAATGGCTGTTTTCATCTGTTGTTGTATTGTGTTTTATATATGTCTGTTTTTACTATGTAACAACTGATTGTTGTGAGCCGCCCCGAGCCTTGAGGGGGGGGGGTGGTAGATAAATGTGAATAAATAAATAAATAAATAAAACGTAAAACCAAGAACAGAGCAACAATAAAGTGCAGAGTAACAAAATTCACCAACAAGCAATGCAATGAGTAGGGAGGGTGCGAGAAAAAAAAACAAGACTGCCTCCACACGTGGTGAGGCAGTCCCCGGACAGCCTTAAGTAAGCTGCCTGGGTGGAAGTGTGGGCCGGCCGGAAGCAGCGAGGGGGTGGGGCGGAGCCAGCCTCCTCATTGGCCGGCCAGTGTGTGTGGCAGGAAACTTCCCGCCACCCTGGAGGCTTCTGGGGGGAAGAAGCCCCCCTGAGGCAAAGAAGATGGCGTGGGGCAATGCTGCCCTGCAACCAGCTTGACCGGTACATCAGTCAAGCCCAATATCTAGAAGCAAAGGAAACTCTGGGTGCATTTCCAATGTAGAATTAATGCACATCTGTTCTGAATCTTACAGGTTCTAGAATTCCTGAAAACTGGCCAAACTGGCTGGGGTTTCTAGCAATTGAAGACCAAAGCATTTGGAGGGCCAAAAGTTGGGAACCACTGATCTAAAACATCAACAGGTTAATACTCACATGTGGATTGATTGTCCCATGATTCATCCATTGAATTAGTGCTTAGTTTTTTCTAGATTGCTCACCAGCCACAAAAGAATGCCCGTGACCAAAGGCAGAAGAAGTAAAACATCTGTAGTGCCTTTTTTTTTCTGTGAACAGTAGTTAGTCAATAGTTGTGGTGGACTATTTTCCCTCCCCTCACCCCCCATAACTTGTATATGTCATGCAACTTTGTGTGTGGGAGGACAGGTTCTGTGTTGATTTCATATGTTTCAGTGCTATTACAATTAAGAGAGCCTCAAATGTATAGCTATTGGAAGTGTCAAGCACATGGACCTGTAGGTTCTAATCTATGAGTGTTTCTAGAAAGGTGATGACAGCTCACAGATTTCTGCACTGTTGGTTGTCTAGTCTTTATTGGATAATTAGATCCAGTGTGCATTTGCCTAGTGATCATTTTATTTTAAATTGTAGCAAAGCAAAACACTGTGCTTTTTTCAACAATAATTTACCTACTACTTTGTATGTGTATATGAGTGTATTTCTATGTGTAGGAATCAAGGACATCAAAAATCACATTGTATCTTTTTCCCCCTGGCATGCCATTCACATTAATGTGATTTGGTTTCACTGAATGAGCATATCTGGAACTTTTCATGACTTTTATGACAATGTAAAAACAATAACTCTAGTTATTTAGATGAAAAAAATTACATATTCTCCCCCTTCACTCAATCAGAATACTTGCTAACAGTCAGCAGGTAGTTTTCCAAAATGTACCACAAGCATTGAAAGTAGCACCGGGAATGTGGTGCAACTGACTGGATGTCAGCTGCATAAGATCTCTACTGACCAGATGGTCATGAGTTCGAGGCCTGCCCGGGTGGGGGTGAGCTCTCGACCAATTTGTGTAGCTCGTTGTCGACCTTTGCAACCCGAAAGACGGTTGCATCTGTCAAGTAGGAAATTTAGGTACCACTTTGTGGGGAGGCTAAATTTAACTGATTTCTGGAATGCTAAATTACCTCTATTTCTGTCTATATATGTTGTATGTCAAAGGCATTGAATGTTTGCCTATATATGTGCATTGTGATCCACCCTGAGTCCCCTGCGGGGTGAGAAGGGCGGAATATAAATTACATAAATAAATAAATAAATAAATAAATAAATAAATAAATAAATAGCAAAACACTGAACAATACAACCGGTGGCACCAAGAAGCTCAACAATTAATAAAGTTGTTAGGAAGAAAATCAACTTATTTGAAATGTGGTGGTAGAGTAGAATCCTCCTGATGCTATGAACTGCTAAAAAGACAAATGAATGGATCCTAGAATTAATTAAGTCTGAACTCTCCCTAGAAGTCAAGGTGATGTGTTTTGGCTACCTCATGGGAAGACATGGTTCACTAGAAAAGACAACAATGTTTGCTAAAGTAAAAGGGGCCACATTGGTGCAGCGGGTTAAACCACTAAGCTGCAGAACGTACTGACCAGAAGGTTAGTGGTTCAAATCCATGGGATGGGGTGCGCTCCCATTATTAGCTCCAGCTTCTGCCAACATAGCAGTTCATAAACATGCAAATGTGAGTAGATCAGTAGGTACCGCTTCAGCGGGAAGTTAATGGAACTCTATCTAGTCATGCTGGCCACATGACCTAGGAGGCGTCTATGGACAATCCCAGCTCTTTTGCTTAGAAACGGAGTGAGCACCACCCCCCAGAGTCAGGCTTGACTAGACTTCAAGTCAAGGGAAAACCTTTACCTTTACCCTTAAAATAGAAGACACTAGAAAAGGAGGCAGACCACATTCCATATGGATAGACTCCATATGGATAGGCTTAATCACAGATCTCTCATTCATGAGGTTACCACAAATCAAAATTGACTTGATGGCAGTAAACGACATCAACCAAGGACAACATTCCTGTAACTCTTGCTAATCTATGGAGTTCAGGCCAAGCAAGTATAAACCCAGAGCTACTACTGTAGCTAAATTGTTCTTATATTGATAGGCTGCTATTTCCACTGAATCTCAATTTTTTAAAGCTATGCTTTATCCTCATGAGGCTCTTTCTCCCTTCATATGAGATGATGTGACAATGTTCGTCGACTGGTGCTCTTGAGCAGAAGTGATTTGTGATGGCATGTTAGCATCAGTGCTAGGATGGAATAGGCTGGAAAAACCCTCACGATTGCCTTGCCTTAAGGAATCCTTTTGGACCCACTGAAGCTTCTGAGATAGACCCAGTGGCATTAAGTAAATGCTGAAGTGCAGGCACACATCATGACAGTCCCCATGGTCAAAGGAAACTCGAAGGGAATTTAAAAATTTCAGGGAGATGTCTCAACCCACTGATACACATTTTTATATGCAACAACAAGAGTTCTTAATGTCCAGAAAAAGACAAATTCACAATAAAATCTTGGTATTAAAGCATGGAAAGCTAATAATCTATTGATTTTCATAATCAGCACAGATCCTAGTTGCTCTGCATCCTTCAAAAAAATTCAGAGTCCAGAACAACTTGTGGGAGGGAGTGCTAGAGGATACTATGAATTCAGTCAAGATGTTCATAACCTGTGAACTGATTTTTCAAAATTATTTACTGGATATACATTTCAAGAAAAGGTTTACACAGAATTGGTAGAAGAATGCATCACAGATGGACTTATTAAATCAAAGAAGTTATGACTCTGAGTTTTCAAAATTGGAGCAGCTCTGCTGGCGATGCGGGTTTGTGTGTGTGTGTGTGTCTTGATGTACTGTCATTTAATGGGTTACTATGGCATGAAGCTGAATTGATGGGAAATACCGACTATTGGAGTGACATCAAAAAAGCTAGCAGATACTAATTTTAGTCCTATAGCACCATAAACATCACATTCCATTTTTTTTTCTTATCACAAAGGTGGGCAAAACATAATGTATTGGACAGATTCTATTCAAATATTTTGGCACCTGCATCTCCATACAGTTTCCATAACAGCAAGACAAAAAGCAGATAAACAATAGCAAAGACATTTTTCCATTGAAGCAAGTCATGTTCTTCCCATGAACCTTGCTCACAAATAAATTTATATTCTTGAAAGGTTCCCCAGAGCATTAATTTCCTTGTTTAAAAACTGAATTGGGATCACACACTTTGTTTTTAAAGGGAGAAAATCTGCTTTTTGTGTAAAGCACTGCTTTTTTTTTGGCTCCTCTTCCTTCCCTTAGCCCAGATTCAGTGTCGTCCTTTGTGTGATCAGTGGGTAAATCAGACTACCAAGTTCTGCATGTTGTCCTCCCTTGTGTTAAAAGAAAATCTCTGATACTGAATTTGCCATGTTACATTTTGAGTCAATAGACAATCCTAGTATCGCCATGTTGTCCTCCCTTGTGTTAAAAGAAAATCTCTGATACCGAATTTGCCATGTTACGTTTTGATAGTCAATTGACAATCCTATTATCGCCATATTCACTACAGTGTAATACAAATGTAAAGTCCAACTGATAATGGCACATTTCACATTTGTTCGCACAATTCAACAATCCCTTACAAGTCTTGTAGGGTTTTTTTTTAAAGAAAGGTTGTTTAGTAACATGAATTAATTTTTCATAAAAATTGTCACACCAGCAATAATAATAATAATAATAATAATACTTTATGAATCACTCTATCTCCCTGAGGGAACTTGGGGCGGTTTCCAGCAAAAGTAACAAAGTGGCAAACACCCAATGCCAAAAACAAACAACAAAACAAAACGGTTGATAAAACAATTTCAATATAAAATTATAAAACTAATTGAAAAAATAACCAAAAATTAAACTTAAATAAACACAACATAACACATCACACACATTTACCACATGATAAACTCTTAAAAACTAGACTAAAAAGTTTTTTAAATCTCTTCATAGTGAAACACTGATAAAGTTTGTGTCGGTGTTAGTAAGGATTGAAAGTGCAATTTTACCAATATAGTTGGTGTTTAAGTGCAAATGAATTATACAAGTTGCAGAAGAACACAAAATGTAGGTAGATCATGTGTATTCAGAGTGAAACAACATCTGTTTTGTTACCAGAACAGCTACAGAGAAGTAGGATGCAAAAGTGGTGAATACAGCAGAAATATAAAAGAATGGTCATAATGTTTGTGCGAGAGACAGCAGGCTGCATTGTTTTGAGCATTGAACTACAACTCTGGAGACCAGTGTTTAAATCCCTGCTCAGCCAAGGAATCCTACTATATCATCCTGAGCATCTTAGCTTCAAACTAAACCAACCACCCTTTGAAAAATCTTTCCAAGAAAATTGTATGATAAGTACACCTTAGGGGCACCATAAATTGGAAATGAATTGAAGACACACAATAATGCAATGTTTGCTTAGTGCAGAAGATAGTCATGGTGGATCTAATAATCTCGTCAAGCAGTAAATATACAATACCCTCTGACACTCCCTTTTGTGACATTGTTACTACGTCAGTTGGTACAAGGAGCGATCATTTGCTAATTTGAATAATGTTGGCATAACCTACCTTCATATGTCACAAGTTATAGTAATGCACAATATCTGAGAGGCATGGTATCCCTCTGGCTAAATTATCTGCTTGCAAAATTAGTAGTGTGTTTTGTGCTATTCAACCCAGCATATGATCTGGAAAAATCAAATGCAGTTCATACCACCAGATGGAGTATTGCACATCAAAATTGAACGATAACCACACGGTACTTAACTATTTATGGAGTGCTTAAAATGTAGTACAGATCTAACTGTTCCTTCACATTTGGACAGCTTGCAACTTCAGGATCATTTGTCTATTTTCTCCCATCTATTTCTTCAGGAAAATGCACTTTTCAATGAATAGTACATTCCATTACTATAATATGGATTTGTGTTAGTTGTTGTTTTCCTTCCAACAAGAGCAAATAGATTCCCACCTACAACAAACTTACCATGCCCTTACTTAGTAAGCCCCTTTCCTTCCATTATAGTGCTATTATATTTACTTTTCAAGCAATGTTTTCAATTATTTAAAATTCAGACAGATATTATAGAAAACAATGCATTTTCTTGAAACAAGTATGTTTCATTCTTCATTCTCTCTATGCATCTTGGTGTCCACATACAACAGGGCTGAGAAACTTAACCACATGATACAATATGTCATATAATTGGGCATTAATGATATCTCTGATAGTAGTATATGCCAATTATAAATTAGCATAGAGTTTTTCATAGCTTCATAGGCACATTGATACAGTATATATAAACTGGGCTTATAAATAAACTAGCTGTACCCGGTACGCGTTGCTGTGCCCTATTTAGGAGATGCGAGAAAGTCTGAGTATGTAAGGGTTGGAATTTATGTTACTTATGGTCTTGGTGGGGTCATGGCTGTGTTGTTGTGGGTTGTTCTGGTGGGTGGGATGTTGAAGTCCTGTGGAGTTGTCGGTGTGTGGTGTTGCTGGCGTTCTGCAGAGCTTGTGGATATACAATGTTTTTTGTCTTTCCATCTGCTGTGTTGATGTAGAGGTTCCGTGGTTTCCCAACTCTGGAGCATGCTACGTAGAGTTGTCAGTGGAAGAAGCATTCTGTATCAAGGCCTATGCCACAGATTTGTAGTGTTTGTCCTTGAGCTTTGTTTATGGTGATGGCAAAAGCTAGTGTAATTGGGAATTGGAGGGGGTGTTGCTTTTGCCAGTGGTGTTTCTTGTAAATTTTGGTTGGGGTGGGTTTTTGTGTTGCAGGATTGTTTTTATTTTTTTGTGGATTTTGCAAGTTTGTGTTATTCCGGCGGTATGTGTTTGTCAGTGGTGCCTGTGTCCCTGGTGCCCTATTTGTGTTAGTGTTATGTCCTCCTGGTAGTTGTTATGTCCTCCTGTGTTAGTTGGTTGTACTGTGCAGGTTTCTGTTTAGCAGTGGTATGTATGTGTTGCGTGTGTTGTGTGTCTGTTGTGTTGTGGGTCTGTAGCGGCGTTACTCCGTCCTCTCATCCCACCTATTATTTGGTGAACTTACTTATTTGACATTGATTCCTATGTGAGCTACTTCAATTGTGGGATTGAATTTTTGTTAAGTTTTGGCACCCGACTTGGGTTGATATATTTAATTTGCCTGAAACTCCTTCGGAGTAATTATTCAATACAAAATACTTTCTAAATTCAGCGTTCTGATACTTTCTTCCTGGTTCTGTGCAGGTAGGCATCACGAGTTGTGTGGCTGTCATGTTGTGGGTGTGGTGTTTGTAAAGTGGAGGATTGGTGTTGTGTGGGTGGGATGGTGCTTGGAGAAGAGTTTGTGGTGTTGAGTGTATAGTTTGTTGTTGTGAGTGTACAGTGGTAGTGTGGTGTGGATGTACAGTGTGTATGTGGGGTGTGTTAGTTGGTTGTACTGTGCTGGTTTCTGTTTAGCAGTGGTATGTATGTGTTGTGTGTGTTGTGTGTGAGTTGTGTTATGGGTCTGTAGAGGTAGGCATCGCGAGTTGTGTGGCTGTCATGTTGTGGGTGTGGTGTTTGTTAAGTGGGTGTCTTTTGTTGTGGGTGTCTTCTGTCCTGTGAGTGGTACGTATGTGCTCTGTGGACATATTATTTTATTTATTTATTTATTTATTTAATATTTCGCATTTGTCTGCCCCCCCCAACGGCTCGGGGCGACTCACAACAGAGAAAATACAATTGACAGATATCTCATAAACCACAGTAACACCATTAGAATAGAATTACAATTAGAACAGTTGAAACAGCAGATGGAGTCGCAGTGGGGTGTCAGCTAGGCAGCGCGAGCTACAGTCTAGCTAACCCCAAAGGCTTGCTGGAACAGCAATGTCTTAACTGCTCTCCTGAACGGGAGGAGGCTCTGGGTGGTACGGATGCCGGCGGGCAGTGCGTTCCGCAGGGTTGGGGCTGCAACAGAGAAAGCCCGCCGGCGTGTTGCGGACAGATGGTAGGTCTTCACATTTGGGATGACCAGGAGATTTAGCTCTTCGGAGTGCAGTGATCTTGTGGGATGATATGGGACAAGGCGGCCCTGCAGGTACACTGGCCCCAGACCATGTAAGGCCTTAAAAATCAGGAGTAACACTTTGAAGGTAATCCGGCATTCTATTGGGAGCCAGTGCAGTTCGCGCAGGATTGGCATGATGTGGTGGCCAATCGGGACCCTCGCCAGGAGTCGCGCTGCAGCGTTCTGCACCAGCTTGGAGTCTCCGGATTACTGACAGAGGAAGGCCAATGTACAGAGCGTTACAGTAGTCCAGCCTCGAGATGACCGTGGCTTGGATGACTGTGGCTAAGTCACGCCGGGACAAGTAGGGGGCCAGCTTCCTCACCTGTCAAAGATGGAAAAATGCTACCCTGCTGATGCTGGAGACATAAGCCTCCATCGACAACAGGGGGTCCAGGGTTACTCCTAAGCTCTTAACAGAGGGCGACGGACATAATGTCACGCCGTCCAGGGTTGGAAGCTGGACATCCCTACAGTCCGGGGAACCCAGCCACAGGATCTCAGTCTTTGCCGGATTCACCTTCAACCTACTGGCTCGCAGCCATCCAGTGACGGCCTCAAGGCAACGATGGAAGTTATCGGGTACGGATTCGAGGCTGCCCTCCATCTTCAGGATAAGCTGGGTGTCATCAGCGTACTGATGGCACACCAGCCCAAAACTACGCACCAGCTGGGCAAGTGGTCGTATATAGATGTTAAATAAGAGGGGGGAGAGAATAGCCCCCCGAGGAACCCCACAGAGAAGCGGGGAACCCCCGGAGACATCCTTGCCCCTCCTCACTCGTTGTAGCCGGTTCCGGAGGAAGGAGGTCACCCAATTAAGGGCTGTCCCCCTAACTCCGGCCCTAGCAAGGCGGTGAGTCAATAGATCATAATCGACTGTATCAAATGCTGTCGTGAGGTCCAATAGCTCAAGCAGCGCCGATCCGCCCTGATCCAGCTGGCAATGCAACTCATCCGAGATGGAGACCAGAACCGTCTCCGTCCCATGCCGAGGATGGAAGCCAGACTGGAAGGGGTCTTGCCAAGCTGCGTCATCTAGGAAGGACTGCAACTGCTCCATTGCCGCCCTCTCAAGTACCTTGCCAAGGAACGATAGATTCGAAACCGGGCGGTAGTTGGAGGGGACCGTTGGATCTGATCCCGGCTTCTTCAACAATGGAGAGACCACCGCCTCTTTTAAACCCTCTGGAAATACTCCCTGGGCTAGGGAAGTATTTATTATATTCTACAGAGGGTCTCGCAACCCCTCCAGGCTGGCTTTCACCAGCCAGGAGGGGCACGGATAAAGGGAACAAGTGGTCGGGCGAGCTGCAGCAACAATCCTATCAACAGCTTCTGCGTCCAGTGGCGTGAACCGGTCGATGGTGGGCCTGGCAAGAGGCCATGGAATCTCAAGTTCACTAACTGTATCAATCATGGCCGGAAGGTCCCGGCGGAGGGTTGAGATCTTGTCTGCAAAGTAGTTCTGAAAAGCCTCGGCAGTGAGGGCCTGATTATCACTGTTTGGGATGGTAGGGACCATCATCAGAGACCTAATTACCTTGAACAATTGTGCTGGGCGTGAGCTCGCAGACGCAATCAAGGTAGCATAGTACGATTTTTTTGCTTCCTTGATGGCTTTCTCATAAGCATCTTTGAAAAGCTTATAAGTTGATTTCGAACCTTCGTCATGGAATTTCCTCCACACGCTCTCTAGCCGTCTCTTCTCCCGCTTCATCGAACGTAACTCCTCAGTAAACCAAGGCGTCCGATTCCTACGGAGGCGGAGAGGGCATCTAGGGACGACCTCATCGAGAGCATTGGACAGTTTGATGTTCCAGGCATCCACCAGCTCATCGATGGAGGCACTGACAGACTCCAGATCCCTCAGAGCATTCGGGAACCTAGCAGGTTCCATAAGTCTCTTTTGTTCAGCGCCCTTGCAGGGTGGGGGAGCCAGTTCTATCCGGATTCTCAGGGCACAGTGATCCGACCATGGAACCTCAGTGATAGAGGCTAGGTTCACTTGGACGCCTGTGTAGAAGACTAAATCCAGGGTATGACCCGCCTGGTGTGTGGGTCCCGACACAGAGAGGGAGAGTCCTAGTGTTGCCATGGTCGACATTAGGTCCACTGCTGCAGGTGAAAAGGAGGCCGTGTCAGTGTGGACGTTGAAATCCCCCAGGACAATGAGCCTAGGGAACCTCAACGCCCACTCCGACACGGTCTCCAGCAGCAGCGATAGGCTTTCAGCTGGTGCGCTAGGCGCTCGGTACACCAGGAGAAAGGCTATACTTTCCTGGGAATCCCACACAAGACCAATGGATTCAACCCCTGGGGCATTCAGTGCAGGTACCGCCTTGAGAGATAACATGTCACGGGAGAAAATAGCAACCCCTCCCCCCTGCCTCCCAGTTCTGCTCTGGTGAGTGACGACATAACCGGGGGGGGGGGGACCGACTCATGGAGGTAGATCTCATCACCGTCCTGGAGCCAGGTCTCGGTCACACAGAATAAATCAGGTGTTAGCTCGGAAACAAAGTCTTGGATGGTGGCAGTCTTGTTCCTAATGGACCGGGCATAGTTGTGTATCTTCTGCATATTGGCGTTGTGTGGTATTTTGTGCTGGCTTGGTCTTTTGGATTGTGTTTCTCGAGTGTGGTTGTGAGAGTTGTAGTGTCTGGAGGCGTGTGTGGTGTTTTTTTTTAATTTGTTGTTGTGATTGTGTGGCTGATCGTACCATGGTCAGTGGTTTGTGGTGATTACCAGTGGTCAGTTTTACTGGTTTGACCAGTGTGGGCAAGGCTGAAGGAGCCTGTCCTTTAGGCACTGTGTGTCCTTGGCAGTCTGACTGGCTGTGGTGTGTGGGAGGCTGTCCTGAGGTGATTTGTTTTGGTGGCAGTTATTTTTACGAAATTGTCGCGCACAGGAGGCGGGGGGCGGGGCCAGCCTGAGGGAAGGGGGTGGAGTGTTTTTGGGGATGGCAGGGGGCGGGGCCAAGCTGGGGGAAGGGGTGAAGTGGTTGTGGGGATGGCAGGGGCGGGGCCAGCCCGGGGGAAGGGGGTGGAGTGCTTGTGGGGATGGCAGGGGTCGTGGCCTGCGCTGGGAAGCGGTGCCGGCATTTTGTGTGGGCCGATGTCAGCCAATGGGATTTGCTGGCGGCCGCGGAGGACGCTGGGAAATGTAGTTTTTTATCGTTGTTTTGGGGGCCTTCTAGTTTTTTTGGGGAAAAGTTTCTTTGCTAAAAACCTTCCTTGCCTGAGGCCTATTTTTGTTGCCAAGTTTGGTGTCTCTGCCTTGGAAGGTTTCTCTGCCTATGGCAGTCTTTGGGTGACGGGTCCTCCTTTATATATATAGATGTTTTTCTGGTTATATCCAAGTATAGATAATATATACATTCCACTGAAGCACTACACAGGCATTTTATACACATTATACACCCCCTGTGTGTGATTACATTGCTCATGCAAACATCCTCCAAGGCAGTGTTTCCCAACCAGTGTGCCATGGCACACTAGTGTGCCGTGAGCGATCATCAGGTGTGCCGTGGGAAACTGGAGATAGGAGAGGAGAGAAAGAGAAAGAGAGAGCCCTCCTGTCCTACTGGGAAGCCCTAGCCGGGGCTCGATCCCTTGTCTGAGTCCTGCAAACACAGCCTCCTTTTGGGAAGCCTTGTGCCGCCGGACTCACCACTTGCCTTCTTGGGCTTCCTCCTCCCCTTCGCTCCTTCCTTGGCCTCGGAAGGGTTTGAGCCAAAAGGCGGGGATTGTGTCAGGCGGAAAGAGCCACACTGAGAGAGAGAAGATCCTGGGATGGGACTTTCCTAGGTCCCCCGGCTGCCTGGGGGTGGATCTACACCGTAGCATTCATGCAGTGAAGCACCCCTTGGTCTTCCAGAGCTCAAGGCTGGGGAATCCCGGGATTTGTAGTTTGGGGAGGCTCAGGATGGTGTCAAACTACCACTCCTGTGATTCCCTCGCACTCAGCCAAGCGGGTCAAGGGGCGTTCAGGACACAGGGTTGAGGCACCTTTAAGCAAGGGCAGAAAACTAACAGGGTTTGCTCACTTAAGGCAGGCGTGGGCCAACTTGGGCCTTCCCTCCAGGTGTTTTGGCCTACAACTCTCACCATTCTCCCTTTCTGTGTAGGCTATATGTGTTATGTGTGTATATGCATATATGTACAGTGTATATACATATTAACTATATGTATTACTGTGTTAGAGTGTCATTTTGTGTCATTTTGGTTGGTGGTGTGCCTCAGGATTTTGTAAATGTAAAAAATGTGCCGCAGCTCAAAAAGGTTGAAAAACACTTCTCCAAGTTCTTTAAGTTTCTGAAGCCTCCAGTCCATGATCATTTAGTGACTTGTAAAAAGTAGAGTGCTTTGGAGAAAGTTCTGGCTATGTCCCTATATCCAGATGCAAAAGGATGACATCAACTCTTGGTACTTTTATGGACTATGGCCTACAATAACAGACACAAGGTCAGGAGACAGGTAATAGGTAAATAGACTCTGGGCTTATTTTCCTGTACTTGGAATGGTATATTTAAAAAGACAAGCTATTACTTACTTTACACTTTTCTTTGTTGATGTTACTTGTTATGAACAAAGCAATACATTATTGGTGTATTACACACACTTTAAGTCTTAGTTTGCTTCCAATTATTAATTTTAATAATCTTTCTTAAAAAAATCTTTTTATTGAAAAAATGTCAGTTACAAAAAAGGGGGGAAGGTATCAAGGGAAGCTGCCCCTGTTCGCGCAATGGGTTACACTCTTGTGCTGACAGGACTGAAGACCAACAGATCAGAGGTTCGAATCCGGGGATAGCACAGATGAGCTCCTTCTGTCAGCTCCAGCCCATCATATGGGGACGTGAGAGAAGCCTCCCACAAGGATGGTAAAACATCAAAACATCTGGGTGTTCTCTGGGCAACGTCCTTGCAGATGGCCAATTCTCTCACACCAGAAGCAACTTGCAGTTTCTCAAATCGTTCCTGACATGGAAAAAAAAGCTTTCAAATATAAACATTATCAATATTACAAATTACCCCCTAAATCAACATTTTGAGAGTAAGAAGTGGTACATGTTATCAATTATAATAAAATGCAATGATGTTACTGAATAATTGCATTACTGTACTTTTAAAATAATGGCTTCAATTCTGTATAGGCTATTTAATTCTGTATGTGTACCCAACTAAGTCACTTGACCTAGCCCAACCACATGGAACATCATTCAAATACGCTAAGCCCTGGCAAAATTGACTTTCTTTATCATTTCCTTGCTCAAGGACCACAAACTGTAAACACCTTACTTTATGTCCAGAAAGGGTAAAATGTTCTACAGCTTGTTCTTGGATATTGTCATTTCTAAATGTCAGATTCATATTCAATAATTCTTTGATGTAAAGACAGTCATGTTTGTCCATTGTATAGTGTAGATGGGAAATGCTGGCAAAGAATGACATGTATCACATAGGGTGAAGAGAAAGTAAATGCTCATAAGATGCCATGTATGCTGTTATTAGCTCCTATAATGTTGCTCCCAAGGTTAATATTTGTGCTTGGGTTTTTGGTGGGGTATTATTTTTATATAAACATCCATGTTACGTTTTCTATTGTACATGAGTGGTAGTTTATGATTGCAAAGTCATTTGTAGTAAGCTTGTGCACAGATCCATTTTAGCCATTTTCCTTTGGCCAATCTGGCTTCTTCAGCTTGGTCAGATGGCCATAATGGCAAGGGCCGAGTTGTCATGGTTTCCCATCTGTAACGGGGCCATGTCACAGTCGATCACAGCTCATCTTCTCTTTTTCGGGATTACACAGCACACAAAGAGGCTGCTGCCTTGTTCTCCTCCTCGCACAGGGTTTCCCTGTGAACCCTGCCTCTTGGGCCAATTGAATAGAAGAATGCCATGACATATCTTACACACACTGTGTTTGCTTCCTTAACCCTGTTGCTGAAATCCAGACTCCCTTGAAGGAAAGAAAGGAATAGGTCTCAGGAAGGTTGCTTTCTTAACCTTGTTGCTGAAACCCAGGCTCCCTTGAAGGGAAGAAAGAAATGGGTCCCAGGAAGGTTGCTTCCTTAACCTTGTTGCTGAGACCCAGGCTTCCTTCAAGGAACAAAAAGGGGAGCCTCATAAGTTCCCCATTGCCTCCAATGGGCCTGATCTAGCCATATTTTCAGGTGCAGACCAAGAAATGTTATCTGGCTGCCCACCCATTTCCAAGAGGTGTGCAAAAACAGACATGGGTGTCTACCAGAATCTGGCCAACAGAAACAGATCGAGGTTCAGCCAAAATGCACAAGCCTAATTCATAGTACAATAAAAGCTTGCTTTCCCGAGTTTTATGTGGGCTGTCTTATTCTCCAAAACTGGTTACAGCTTGGTGATAATGTGTGTGAATGGTCTCAACTGAGGACCATAGATGATTTCTAGTTTTTGTCATTTTTTTGTTTTTGATCTGTTCTGTATTGTATGATTTCTGAATACTGTTAATTTGTTTATTCACCTCTTTACGTGGATATTGTAGTTTGAAAAATATCTATTATAAATTCAAAATTTTTCAATCTGTGTCCTATAAATCTGAGAAGATGCAATTGAATCAGAATAATTGACTGTAAACAATCTGATAAGAATAATAAAGATAAACCTTTAATAGTAAAGAGCTGGGAGAGAAGACAAGAAGAACATAGGACAATACAAGAAGATACAAAGATGGGACATAAAGTTAGAGGACAATGTTCCTCCTCTCTTTGTTATAGAGAATATATAAAACTCTTTAATATTTTGAGGAATGTGTGTAATTATTGCTGATATAAAGAAACAGATGTATCGATTTTAACCATGTACAATATTTTTCCCTCTCTCTGATCCTCCCTCTCCCACATTAGATATTTGTAAAGACTTGATTCACTAACAGTAATTCCACTGCCGCTACCTTCTTTATCTTTCTTTTCCCCTGACTTTCCCATTCTTGCTCTCCTTTTTATGGGTAAATAATTGGAAATGTTCAATAAAAACATTTTTTAAAACAAAACAAAAAACAATAGATTTTGTTGTTGTTTTAGGTGGAAATCGGAGGCATGTTAGTGTGTGTAGCAGACAGTCGTTTTCAATGGAATATGGTGTTTTAAAGTTCATTTTACAGTTGCCAAATTTTATCAAGGAAATAAATTTGAGGTATGAATTGTTCCAGGCTCAGATTTATGGCAGGGTGAAAATTATTGAAATCCTGGAGAAGTTTCTCAAGTGATTACTTTCTGTGTGGCAAATTACGAAGATGCCATCAAGAAACAGTAGGTAGAGTTTTTAGATGCTTGTATTGAGGAAGTGTTGTTCAACCACGGAGATGTTTTCATACTGTAATGCCATGTGTATGACCAAGACAAAATTGTTGGCTTGGCAACAAATGTTTAGCAAGCTACAATTCACACCTAAAGAGAAAAAGAAACAAATCAACAAGTCAGAAGTCATCTATTTAACCTCTTGTAGGAGAAGTTCAGGGATAGTTCCTATTCCAACGTAAATTCTAAATGGACAATTAAAATATATATAAAATGGAATATAAAACTATAAAAAGAATAAAATAATGTACAATCCCATAAAAGGCTAGTGTTTATAAAACATTAGAAATCAACATATTAAATCTATATATGCTTTTTCACTGTCAATACCATGATGAGTCCAATCACTCCAAATATAACTTAGGATCATTGACTTAGCAAATAAACCTATTCATCTTGAAGACACGTAACCCTTAGTATTTTTAGAAATGGAAACAACCTTGCATATAATTCCCATAAGAGGTGACTTAGACCTTCTATTGCTGCCATTTACAGAGATAGACCAATACATTTTAGTGTATATGCATTATAGCCTGTTAAGATTTGCCAGTAAAATAGCTCTTAGGATTGATTGTGAAAAAGCAACCTTTAGATCCCTTTGCACCACATTTTCAGAGGGACTCATTGCCATCATTACTACACTAATGGGATTTAATTTACCCAAAAAAATTGTCAATCAACATTACCTAGAAATAGGTGCCAATGAACCCGTGAGATTTACTTTTTAGTAGATGTGGATAGGACTGGGCTTGTCAGCCTCTGTGATATAATGTAAGGTGTTAAGGTTAGAAACTGTGCACTAAATGTTTACTGGGAGCAAGGAGCTAGAACAATTTCCCCCATTCTTCCTATATGCCATTAATCGTTCCGACAGGTCACTGGTTCTCACATTAATGTAGAGTTTTCTAGAATTCTGCTGACAATGTCATTGCAGCCATTAGTAGGCTCTGGGGCATTCAGGTTCACTTCAGAGGCATGTCATTCCAGAACCGGGAGAAAACTGTACAAGATGTCAACATATTTTTTTTCACACAATAGTACTGCAAAATGATTTAGCCCCTATGGCAGAAGGAAGATAAATAGTTGCAATGCCACTGTCTTTTATAAAGGCAGCAGTAGATGTTGATACAGCTCCCTATAATTGCATATTTCCCCCCTCAAAATTGCAAACCTATAAGGGCTGCTTCATGTGCACTGCAGTATTTGACTACATAGCAATAGCATCTGCACACAGGAAATGACACACAAGGAGAATGGCTTATCAGGAAGATTGACACCTATGGAATGGTGGAAAATTTTGGAGAATGGAAAACAATCTCTGTGTGCAAAGATGATGTGACATTTTGTTCCCCCATTTGCTTCACACTTTTCAACAACTATCCGCTGGCATTGTATAGGAAGAATAACTGTTCACCCTGGCTGTTGCTTATTAAGCTTTATTTCGTTATCATAACACATATTTTATACTTTTCTGTAATACAAATTCTGTATCCTTTCTCCACTGTAATAATAGATGGAAAACTGAAACAGGTGGCAGAAATACATGTCATTGACTCTCTTCATCCATCCCCACACACATACATTTATGTATTGCATGCTGGTGAAGTAGCATATTGTCCTCCACAGTTAGACTAAGAAATACTCTTCAGTAATTCTTGTCACTCTGCACTCTGAAGCAGAGTTCAGACTGTAGATGAACACATATATCCTCATTATAGCTAAGTTACATTTTACAAAAGAACTGGATTAAATCTCCAATTCATCCTATTTATTTATTTATTTCCAGCATTTTTACACCGCTCTTCTCAACCCCCGAGGGGGGACTCAGAGCGGCCTAACAAACAAAGTAAAATATTATTTAGTTATTTATTTATTTCCACCATCTCTACCCTGCTCTTCTCAACCCCAAAAACATTCAACATTAAAATACATTAAAATACAATTAACATTAACAGATCATACACATTCATTTAAGTTAAAAACAGTGTTCCATCCATAAAAAGAGCATTGAGCTCTTTTGTATCCACCAACTTGCCATTAAAATTCAGTCCAAAGTGCTGCCTTGTGCTGGTGTGCAAACGCCTGGTCCCACAGCCAGGATTTCACTTTTTTCCTGAATGCCAGGAGGGATGGAGTTGACATATGTTGCTAGGAAGCGTGTTCCACAGACAGGGAGCCACCACCGGGAAGGCCCTCTCTCTCATTCCCACCAACCACATTTGCAAAGTTGGCGGGAGTGAGAGCAGGACCTCCCCAGAAGATCTTAAGTTACGAGGTGGGACGTAGCGGCAGATGCGTTTGGACAAGTAAGCTGGGGCAGAACCGTATAGAGCTTTAAAGGTTAAAACCAGCACTTTGAATTGAACCTGGAAGTGGACAAGCAGCCAGTAGAGCTGTCACAACAGGGGGGTGGTATGCTCCCTGTATGTAGCTCCGGTTAGTAATCTGGCTGCCGCCCGTTGGACTAGTTGTAATTTCCGAACTGTCTTCAAAGGCAGCCCCACATAGAGTGCGTTGCAGTAATCTATTCAGGATGTGACCAGAGCGTGGACGACCGTAGCCAGATCAGACTTCCCAAGGTAGGGGCGCAGGTGGCGCACGAGTCTTAACTGTGCAAAAGCTCCCCTGGCCACCGCCGAGACCTGGGGTTCCAGACTCAGCAATGAGTCCAGGATCACTCCCAAGCTGCAAACCTGTGTCTTCAGGGGGAGTGTAACCCCATTCAACACAGGCTGTAACCTTATGCCCTGTTCGGCCTTTCAACTGACCAGGAGGACCTCTGTCTTGTCTGGATTAAGTTTCAATTTGCTAGCCCTCATCCAGTCCGACACAGCAGCCATGCACCGGTTCAAAGTCTGGACAGCCTCCTTAGTGACAGGTGGGAAGGAGTGACAGATCTGGATGTCATCTGCGTAAAGATAACACCTTACTCTGAAACTCCGAATGATCTCTCCCAGCTGTATTTTTGTATGTGGAGTACTAAAAGCCATGTCATTGGATCGATTATTTGTATGTTTACCATCAACCAATAGATATTTCTGTGATTGTTTTGTGCTAGTGTGTTTAACTTCACAATGACCTCCACCTGCATTGTTTTGTTTTTGATTTTGGTACCCAATAGGAAGCTTATGGCCATCTCACCTGACTGGCAAGTTTCATAAAAAGTGGTTGGGAATTATTACTCAACATATGGCCTTATGGTATTGGAAACACTGATTAGGGAATGCTGTTAATATCCAACCTGATGACTGAGTGGTTTGTAAAGAAGCAGAGAAAAGAAATGGGGTTAAACAGGGATTCATGGAGCATCTTTGGCAAAATTGGTTCCCTGACTTGCAGCTAGGGTTGATTGGGCCACAGTCGTGTGAAATAATATTTGAGACATGTCCAGGACTGGCTCCCAAAAAAGAAAGTCACCCTGTAGATATATAGGTTAACACCGAGGCTTTGATGCTCATCCTCAGCAGTTGAAAAATAGGTCTGTAAATTAATTTTGCTTAAATTGAATTCTGAAGCTGATAGGTCTTATTATTGGTTAAGGGGGTTATAGAGTTCAACAAAATGGCTCATATGTGTGAACCCTTTATTTTGCGACTGGGGACACTAGTTTCTGGTGATATTTCTGGAAAAAGTAGAAAACAGCAGTGGAAAGGGGAAAGCCTTCTCTGTGTGTGGGAGTGTGTGTTGGAGAATCCCCAACAAGCCAGTTTATCCATAGCAGATCATTTGAACCAGTGTCTCAACAACTGCATTTTTTCCCTAGTAGTCTCCTCTAATGATTGGACTAAGACACTGATGGCATCCTCAGATGGGGTAAAAATCAATGCCTGTTTCTCTTTGGTTTTGCGGTGGAGCCCACCAGCTGCCGTCCATGTGGCCTGCCCTGTCAGTTTTGTTTTTAGATTCCCCTGTATTGTTGTGTTTTCACAGATGTATTTTATTGTGTTTATTGCTTTTATTATGTTTATTGTTCTTTTATGTTGTTGATATTTTATGATGTGTTGTTTCTGGCACGGCCCCAAGTAAGCTGCTCCGAGTCCCCTCCGGGGAGATGGATGAAGGTTAGAAATAAAGTATTATTATTATTATTATTACTATCCCACAACATACATCTACTTCCAGTGGGACTCCATCACAAAAGGTAAGAGGAACTGACATATTTCACTGTGGTGGTAACACAGGATGCTTCCCATGTTGGGGAAGGTAAGGAATGGGATGTGGCTTGGGGTAAATTGGGTGATGTGGGGCTTTAGGTGCCTGGCAATGCCCCTGGTGATTCCGGCAGCACATATGATGTGGTCCTTGGAGACTAGGGCTTGAAATTCACTCAGCCATGGAAATCCAATGGATGATCTTTGGCTAGCTACATTCTGGCAGCCTTAGATGAAAGCAAAGACAAGCCCTCTCTGAACAAGTTCTTCCAAGGAAACTTCATGAGATATTTGTTTCAAGTTGTCATAAGTCAGAAATGATTTGAAGGCACATAACAACAAGCATTAGGACAATTTTTTTCCTCTTTGTTGTCCTATTTGTCTACACTAAGTTGAGACATTTTAACCCCCAGAGTAGTGTTTGGAGGCATTCTGGAGGCGTTCGTTTGCATGGAAATGGCCATAGACTGCCAGGAACTGTGCACAAACATGCTGGTTCTACTAGCGCAATCTTTCAAATACTCGGCAATTTCAAAGAGGAGAAGAGCTAAAGTCGCAAAGTGATTTTGTGTCATTTCCTGTGCTCTTGGGATGTATTGATCTTAACCAAACATGGCTCACATACCCAACATGGCCGGGGGAATTGACCTATGATTTGGGGAATTGTAGTTCACCTGCAATCAAAGAATACTATGAAACCAGCAGTTTATATATCTGGACCAAACTTGGCACACATAACCAGCATGGCCAACTTTGAATACTGGTGGGGTTGGGGGGAATTGACTCATGATTTTGGAAATTGTAGTTCACCTGCAATCAAAAACACTGTGAACTCAACTAACAATGGATCTGGACCAAAGTTCACACACATACGCAACAAGGCCAACTTTGAATGCTGGTGGAGTTTGTGAGGAATTGATGTATGATGTTGGGCGTGGTAGTTCACCCACATCCTTATAAATTTTCTAATGGATTCATTCATAAAAAATAGAAGCAAAGACAGGCTTTTTCTAATAAATAGCCTTGCAAATTGCCTAACCTGGTAATCACTGAGTACCTAAGCTAGTATTCTTATATAAATTCACTAAGGACATACATATTCAACAAGGTGTACATCTAAGAAAGTTTTTCACTATGTATATAGCATCTACCTGTTGGCAACATGTTCATTCACCGTAAATCTCAGTGAGTCAGATTTACTTCTTAAAATGTGCTTTCTTAATGACAACCTTAGTTCTGCAACAGATGCAAATAAGCAACAGCTGATCTAGGGCTATTTTTCTAAACTCGACCAACCCAAGACAACTGCTAAGGGGGAAAAACATGCAGAAAAGATATATGAAGTTATTGTCATTTATTCCTCCCCAAATTTAGGAACACAGGATACAACATTGTGTTTGTTTTAAGAACACAATCCTTTTTATGATTAGAAAAGTGTAGATTAGAAAAGGGTTGGGAGGGGAATAATCTATTCTTTCATTACAGAACTCAAAATGCACCTTTTATACATTAGATCAGCTGATGTTGCAATTCAATATTCCTCAAAACCAATTTTACATCCCAGCAGAAATATACATTTTCCAAGTCTTCAGACTCTACACATAGACAGAGGAGTATCTCAAGTAATTGCTTAAATGCCAGTTTGCAAAAGTAATAAAAAAAAGTTCAGGGTCGATGTGCTCATTTTATTTGTACTGAAATGCTGAATCATCTCTAAAACTGGAGAAATTAAAACATTCTATGCCAGTTAATTAACTTAGTTCCATTGTACATCTTTTTGGACCCACAAATTATTGCAGATTAATGTCCTAATTTGTAAAGATTTCTGAAAGAGTGTTTGAACACAGTGCTGGGAAGCTGTTATGTTCTGTGCTTTTCTGAAATGAAGCTGGTGGTACAGCTCACCTTAAGCAATATTTATATGCTTGCAGAATGAAATTCATGAATCAGCCATAAAAAAATTTGTTATATGAATGCCTGAACATAAATTACATCCTGCAATGGTCTGAAACTTCTCAAGCTTCATGGTGAATTCATATGACTTGCTTGATTCATTCAAGATTGTCTTGGCAGCTGCAAGCTTCTCTTTTATCACTGAAGGGGGGGGGGAGTAATATGCCTGTAGGGGGAAACAGTGTAGGGAATGCAGTGTTTATTAAAGTTTTCTATTGTTCAGTGATATATAATAGGGCAGTGATGGTGAACCTTTTAGAGATGGAGTGCCCAAACCAGAGGCAGGAGGGATAGGACACTTGGGGGATGGAGAAAATGGGGTGAGGAGGCGGTGAGTGGGGGGCAGGTGAGTGGTGAGCATGCAGGCAAGCAAGTGGGCGAACTGGGATCAGCAGGGGACAGACAAGGTGTAAGTGAGCAAGTGGGGGTGGGATGACAAGTGGGGGGGGATTGGTGACCTGCATGCCAGGAGAAAAGGTGCTGTGTGCCCTTTCTAGCATGTGTGTCATAAGTTTCCCATCACAGTAATGCTGGCAGTAAAGAGAAATTAGTGAGTAGGATTCATTCTTTATTTATTTATTTATTTACTTTATTTATATTCCGCTATTCTCACCCCGAAGGGGACTCAGAGCGGGTTACAGAACACATACTTGCAGACAATCACTGCAGTTCAACATATGACATAGACGAACATATGACACATAGACGAACAGATGCAAACTTCTGGCCACCAAGGGAGCTGACACACTCCTAATCTCTCAGTGTTTTTCCAGTGTCCCTTTGTTGTTCCTTCCGCATTCCTCAGTGATTCCTGGAGTTTTTTAATGGCCTCATAAATCAGTCAAAATTTGCCTCCCCACTTTAATGTGGTACCTTTATCTCCTACTTGATAAATGCAACTGTCTTTTGGGCTGCAAAGGTTGACAGTAGGCTACACTTAAGGTCGAGCACCCACCTCGACCCGGGCAGGCCTCAAACTCATGACCTACTGGTCAGAGAGATCTTATGCAGCTGACACTTAGCCAGCTGCGCCACATTCCCGGCCCTTCCCCTTCTTCCTCTTGCTTTTCTAAAACTGTTTATTTGCTGGAATTGCAAAATTACTCTAAAATAAGTATAAATACAAAACAGTGGCAATATGGGAAGTAAGGGTTTTGAGTGCCAGCAGAAGTATGATAATGGAACCACAAATTGGAGAAATCTTCATATTGATGCAATTGCACAAACCCTTTTGGTCTGTAAATGATTTTTTTCTGCATTGTCCAAAAGCACATCTGAACTAACAAATTAATAGGAAGAGCCACAGATTAGCTCTGTGGCAGACAAACAGAGCTACTCCAGGTTAACATGAGGCAAGGGCAACTTAAATTGGCTTTGCCCTGCATTAACGAAAGTTATGGGATCGTTGGAATTCTGCCCCCAAATTCAGAGTATCTCCCAACTTTAGGCCTATGTAAACAGCTGGGAAGATGGAACTGGATACAACAGTTTTAACAGCTATCCTATATTTTCTGGACTCAAGCAGCCCAGGGACATGAGATGGTATCTATTTATTTACCATCCCCTCCTGTTCTCTGTGCTGGAGGAGTCTCCTGGCCACAACATGGGTCCTACAGTGACCAGTAGGGTGCATGAAGTGACCAGACACCACTACAGCACAGATAATAGTAATGGGCAGTAATAATAATAATAGTAATAATAATAATCTTTATAATGTGAAAGAATAGAACTATGACAACTGCTCACTTCCTACATTGGGACAAGAAAGTCAAGGTCTAAGACAGATTCGGAATGATAGCAGCTTAGAAAATACGGAGGGGAAAAAACCCTAAGAACAGTATTGGTAAATCTGGAGCCAAGGATGCATTTACACTGAATAATTGATGCAGTTTGGCACCACTTAACGGGCATAGTTCAGTGCTATGGGATCTTCAGATTTATTGTTTTGTGAGGTACTAGCACTCTTTGGCAGAGAAAGCTTAAAGACTTTTAAAAACTACCATGATTCAATATTACTGAGCCATGGAAGTTAAAATGGTTTCAAGCTGCATTAATTCTATAGTAAAGATGTACTCCAAGTCTCACAGGTTCAAAGTAATATGGCTTTTTGATTAGCAGGGGCAATTACATCATCCCTTATCTTTCTCACTCAGTTTCCTTATTCCATCTGAGCATAGTTTCAGTTCTCACAGTAGCTCAGTATAACATATTTGATCAGAAACAATGTGTAGTAATGTTTTGCCCTATTCCTATGACGTTGTAAAGTATTTTGGATTGTCATTCTGTGGACAATGAAGCCCTATTTGTTTACAAAATACATGTTTCTGACAGTGAAGAAAACATAGAACCGTGTTTCTGACCCATGCCAATATATATTTTTAGAATGTTTTGGAAATGTTCCAGAGACTGGAACTATGAAAAATATCCATTATTATCACATATCGGCTAAAAAGTTTGGTAGGCTAATAAAACATGGTGGTCTGGCAAAGATAGACAGTCTAGGAAACCTCTGAAGAAAGGGAATGGGTAAAGATTGTGCCATACATAAGCCACCCCAAGTCCCTTTGGAGAGATGGAGGTGGGGTACAAAAATAATTTTGTTGTTGTTGTTGTTGTTGTTATATTGAAGTAAATACATATCTATGTACAAACACTCTAAGTACGGGAAAACTAGTGAATTATGTTATATAAAGCATGTATTAACCGTATATCAAAAGGCAAATATAGAAATATAATACACAATAGAGAAGTCTCACGTTACAACCATGTTCAATATACAAATTACATATAATATAGTGAAGAAACCTCGAACAATATTGCCGAAAATAAATTGTAGAGTCACAGATGGAGTACCTCACAACGAGTCCTGGTGAAGTAGTAATCAGGTAACGAAAGTCCGTAGTTAAATCCAATTCGAAGTATGTCTCAGGAACATCCGGATTATATATCCATAAAGATGCGCAATCAACCAAACAAATAATCCAGAGAGACAACACATCCCAGGCTCATCGAAGGAGGAATAACTTTTCAACGGCAATATTGATAACAGAGGTTCTGTTGAGACGTGCAGACCAGTTGTAGAAGGGCGCTGAGGCCGGCCGCTAACCATGGAGCTGCAAGGCCTCCCCCACCCCACTGATATTATAACACATTATTTACATTTTTCAAAAATGAGCATAGAATACCCATGGTTGTATAAAGAACTCATTCTCTATAGGGCATATTTATGAAGGTCTCCTGGTCTCAGAGTCAACACAATAGTCCTCAGTAGTCTATCAAGGGAAAAGAAAACCCTGAAGCTCTCACATTTGGGAGTCTGTGTTAAGTTTATTTAGCAAACGTGTATTGGGGAAATTTCAAAGGAGATCAAAATAATGCTTTGAAGTTCCATAGTACATTTGGCCATTTGCTTTTCTTTTTCTTTCTTTTTTTTTGAGACGGAAGAACAATAAACCTGAACTCTATTTTAAGCATAGGTTCTTAGATATTGACACTATAATACTGCAAGTTACATGCATAATACAAAACGATGCTTACAATAACAGGGAAAGCAATGACTACATTAAATTAGCATTGTAGTTGCTACTTCCTTTCTTTCAAGTTGATTTTCTTTTAGGCTTCATTTTATCAGGAGCTGAATTATATATATGAAGAGAAGGGAGACAAAACAGCTCGGCAGTTCATTCATCTTGGGGTACCAAGAGACGCAACCATTCTCAGCTGTACACTTTTACCAATAAAATTTCACAGTATGTGTTTAAAAAATAACACTTCCATGAATGAAAACCTGAATTTTAATATATTTGAAGAGAATGTATTCTCAACACAATTTTGCTAGCTGTGATTTTCAAAGAAGGACAATGTCCAACTGTTTGAGGATGTATCAGTGGGTGTTAGACTCTTCACATTTTCCATCTGCAGCATTTCCGGATAGATTTACAACTAATGACAAATAGTCTACATAATATTTTCCAAGTATCACTTGGACTAGAGCTTATATCTTAAATGGCAGACAGAAAGACCGGAGGCAAAAAAAAATCTTCTTGTGAAAGTTAGTTACTGCCTGGCCCTCTCTTGTTATCTTTTAAAAAAGAATCCATGATAGTAGATGGAGATATTCACTGGTCCTTCCTCCCCCCCAAAACAAAACAAAACACACACACACGCTATGGCTGGCTTTTATGTAACAAAATGTGAGGTTGCCACTTTAGGTGTTATGTTCCCAAAGAAATGTGTTTTTCCCCCACTAGTCCCCATCATTTTATGTAGCTAATAACCAAATGAAGGAGCCCCAGTGGCACAGTGAGGTAAACTGCTGAGCTGCTGAACTTGCTGATCGAAAGGTTGCAGGTTCGATTCAGGGGAGTGGCATGAGCTCCCGCTGTTAGCCCCAGCTCCTGCCAACCTAGTAGTTCAAAAATGCAAATGTGAGTAGATCAATGTGAGTAGATCAATACCTTCTGTGGGAAGGTAGTGGCGCTCCATGCAGTCATGCTGGCCACATGACCTTGGAGATGTCTATGGACAATGCTGGCTCTTTGGCGGAGAAATGGAGATAAGCACCACAACCCAGAGTCGGACATGACTGGACTTAATGTCAGAGGAAAACCATTACCTTTACCAAGCGAGCCCCAAGTGGCACAGTGGGTGAAACCACTGAGCAGCTGAACTTGCTGACCAAAAGGTCACAGGATTGAATCCAGGGAGTGGCATGAGCTCCTGATGTTAGCCTCAGCTTCTGCCAACCTAGCAGTTCGAAAATGTGCAAGTATAAGTAGATTGATATGTACCGCTCCGGCAATAAGGTAACGGCACTCCATGCAGTCATGCTGGCCACCTGACCTTGGAGATGTCTGTGGACAATGCCAGCTCTTTGGCTTAGAAATGGAGATGAGGACCAACCCCCAGAGTCGGACACGACTAGACTTAATGTCAGGGGAAAACCTTTACGTTTACCTATTATAACCAAGTGAATTATGAATGGGTGGCATTTGCAATATTATACTTAGAGCAGTTATTTTGAAGTAAATTCTATTGAATTTTGTGGGAAAAATGTGTAAAGATTCCTTCACTGATTCTTGTGTGTAAATGTATATATGCCTTCAAGTTGCTTATTGTCTTATGTCAAGGCCATACATTGCATAAGATTTTTTTAGGTAATGGGCATTCAGAGAATGTTTGCCAATTCCTTCCACTGAAACATATCCTACAGCACATGGTGCACCATCCAAGTAAGGTATGATCCTGCTTAGCTTCCAAAAACAGACAAGATGTGATGCCTGCAGGGCATTTCAGTTCTAGTAATTATACTGTTTTGACTTTAAGTTCATATTGCTATGGTTTCAGCTCTTTTTTTGTCAAATGCTTCTAAGCAACAAAAAAGGTGTGTGAACATAACAATAGAAGAAAAGTACTCCTGGATGACATCAAAGAAACATTTCACACAATATCCCGTGCCCCACGGTGAGGCAACATCTTTTTTCAGAAAGCCCACAAACACAAAGGTAACACTTTTGTTCCCCCCATTGTTTTCCTCTAGCTACCAGAATTCCAAAGCACACTGCCTCTGGACCTAAAGATTTTGTTCCGCTCTCATGACTACCTGCCTGTGATGGAAGTATTTTGCCTCCAGGTTTCACTATGATCTCCCTATTAAGCTATGTTAGCTTGTGGTCATGACCCAATCTGATGGCAGCAAATGCCTTATGCTAGTTATGCAGTGAGTGTTTAAAAACAATTTACACTATAATTCTACATATTTGACACATTTAAATAATGTGATCACAAATGCACAGTCCCAAGGTGTCTGGTGTCTGAAGTGTTATTGACTTACATTTTGTCACATGCCATTTTGTCACACACATTTTGATAAGTGGTTTTATTAAATCTGCCACCAGACGATCACTAGGAGACCTTCCTTCCTTCCTTCCTTCCTTCCTTCCTTCCTTCCTTCCTTCCTTCCTTCCTTCCTTCCTTCCTCTCCTACCAAATAAAATTATTATTTGTTAATAATTTCAGAAAAAAACACTTCCATGGTAAAGAAGAGACAACTACTTTTATACACAGGCTGTCCAGTGCTTTCAGTTTTATGTTAGTGATGGCATTCTGAGACATAACAGCTATAAAATGAATTAAATCAAGGAGTTTATAAGCAGGAGACCTTTGGGTGATAGGACCACATTTAGTCACCCCTTGTAAGTACTCCACTCAAAGTAATACACTAGACCAGGGCTGTCTAACTGCCGGCCCTGCAGGTGCTTTGGACTTCAAATCCCAGAAATCCTAACAGCTGGTAAACTGGCTAGACAAAGCATTCACTGATATGGGAAGTGTGAGGCAGACAAAATATTTCCTCGACACAGGGGGACCAAAGATCACATGCAAGCAGCTTGTGTTTCTGATTCTGGCAACCAATTCACCATTATTATGTGGCAAATGAATATAAGAGAAACAGAAGAGACTGGGATTGCTATCCTCACCACATCGGTAGTTTCTGTGAAGAACTCAAAAAATGTGAAGAAAACCAAAGTGAAGTATACATCTAGATTAAAAAGGTAGAGAAGTCTCTAAGAAAATGGATTTTTCTACTGATATCTGATTTGCAAAGACAACCATTTAAAAATCCAAAAGCAATACATTAGGAAACTGGAGCATTGATATTTGTATAGACAGAGTTTGAAAGTTTTAAAAAGGATAAAAATGTATGATTTTTATCAGAATTCAGAATTTTCATTGCCTTGTATACTTATCTATGCATTTGATTGTATGCAATGCTGAAAATGAAGATGTAGGATGGACAAGTTAAAGACTGAATGGCACAAAATTTTGGTCATAAAACTAAAATGGAGCAAAAGGAGAAAATGGGATTAAAGGAATTGAACGTTACATTGTGTTGTAATCCCAAGGAGAATTTTATAAAATGATATATTGGAATTTCATTCCACCCAAATAGTGAAAGTGTATAAATACCCTTCTAATTTACAATGGAAATATAAACAAAAAAGGCACATTTTGTTATATGTGGAGTTGTTTTGATAAAGCAAAAAAATATATTCTGGAAACAGATGCATTGTTTGATTATGAAAATAGGGGAAAGTGGAAGGAGCTGTCTTGCCCCATTCCCTCCTGTCTTATCCCATCTTGTGGGATGGCCAGCCTTACTGCATAGATGCTCTTCTTTCCCCTGCTTTTGTTCCTTTGGAGTTGAGCAACATCTAACTCCTGAAGACGGGTATAGGACTCTGTTTCCATACTCTGTGGAAATGAAAATCTCACAGAATCCTAAGTGCTTTTTGTGGAGAATCTCGTGGAGCTCTGTTTGCAAGGTGCATGGAAACAGAGACCTAAACCTGTCTGATGAAGTCCTCAGAATATATGTAAGAGGAAAAATTCAATGAAAAACAGTACTGTTTTTAAAAAAATAATTTTATTGAAATTTGTGCATATTATTGTGATGCATATAAAAACAGTACTGTTTTGACAGGGATTCATTGACGAAAAAAATAGAGAAGAAACTATAGAATGTTACCCCACATGATTACTGTGGCATAATTGTTGTATGTGAGAAAAAAAGAAGATCGAAACTCCAACTCAGGAAGGTTGGGATTGATGTTTGAACTGGCAGACAATGTTTGAATGGAAATATATATATATATACCTGCAACTTTTGCCCATATACTAAGGATTCATTAAATTGATGCACATTTCATTGTTCGAACATTAAAATATGTGCTTTTTTTGTCTGTACTTCCCAAAAACATATGTCTTGTAAATATATGAATGTCTAGGATGAGACATGCTTGTTCCCACAACAGATCTCAGTACATTTTGCTAATTTTCTTTCCTCCCCTATTCACTATAAAACAGTTAAGGAAAGAAAAGAAGAATATCCACAGGAGTAAATAAAATGTAGAGGAAGAGAGCTGCATGCAATTAATCAATGTAATGGGTAGTCTGACCCTGAGGTAAACAGCATGGCAGGCATATATGGTTCTGCATATGCATGCATTGTGATAGTAGAGGAAAGCATAATAGGTTGTAAATGAAGTGTAACCTTCAGACAGAATACATTTTAGACCCCTTGGAAAGATATAGAAACATGAAGAAAAAACAGGGCTAGTTCTTGACTATACTCTTCCTGGAAAATGTTCTTCTTTGTGACACATTGATCCCTTCTACACTGACATATAATTCAGATTATCAAAGCAGATAATCCACATTATATGCTTTTAACTTGATTATATGAGTCTACGCTTCCATATTATCCAGTTCAATGCAGATAATCTGGATTTTATATGGCAGTATAAATGAGGTCATTGAAAGCTAGAGAGTAGGCCTGGTTGATTAAAAAAAATGGTTCAAACCCCGCCTCGGATGTAGGGGGCACTGGCGCTTTGAAACTGAAAGACTTCCAAAATTTTCAGTGAAAATTTCAAAATTTATTCAGAAATATTCTGAAATTAGGAATTAATTCGTTAATGGCACCTGCGCATGCGCAATGCATGAAAACCTGCAAAAACCTGCAAACAGGACAGGCAAAACTTAGGGGATTCCCTTTCCCTCACTTATAGACCACTACACACTGGTACAGAACATTTAAAAAATTTCAAACTGGTACAAAACATTCAAAACATTTAACACTGGTACGAAACATTTAAAACATTTAAAACTGGGTGGATAGAGGCAGGCTCTCTCATCCTTTTCTGCTGGACTACAGAAAGTATTTGAGTGTGTGATGCCAAGACAGTTTAATAAGGCTACACAACAAAACTGGGTGGATAGAGGCAGGCTCTCTCAACCTTTTCTGCTGGATTACAGAAAGTGTTTGAGCGTGTGATGCCAACACACACACAGTTAAATAAGGCTACACAAAAAAACTGGGTGGATAGAGGCTATCAGAGCCCCAGAACTGCTGTGCTCAGCTCACGGCCAAAGGTGCAGCCTTTTGCAGACCCTTCTCCCCAGCCTTCCCTTCTCCCCTGCCTTTCCTTCCCCAGCCTTTCCTTCCCCAGTGTTCCCTTCCACCGTCTTCCCTTCCTTTTCACAGCCTTCCCTCTCTTCCTCCTTTCTCCCTCCACATCCCACGACTGAATGCGGCCACGAGGCACACACTTGCCTTTCAAAAGGCCAATGGCTACCATGAACCCCGCCCCTCTCAATTTGCCTTGCACTCATTGGCTGGAGGAGATCAGGTGGCTGCATGCAAACCACCTGCTTCCAAACAGCCAATGAGGGAAGGCACCAAGAGAAGGGCGGAAATGCATTCCAACCCTTTCCGAAAATAGCGGCGGCTGCTTCAAAATGGTGAAGACACTTCCGGTATGCTTAGATCTGCTCGAAATCGGTTCAAAGGTAATTTAAATCCAATTTCAATCTGAATTTCTGAAAGATCCGATAAACCTAACCAGGCCTACTAGAGAGACTGACAGACAGTCCAGTAAGTTAACAGAGAAATGATAGATCTCATACTTGCTATTACTCACATATTTTTCATTGACAATAATGCCCCTTTATCTGTAAACATGGATTTGGGTGCATTTAATCATCTGCATTAACATCCCATTTGTGTGTGTGTGTGTGTGTGTGTGTGTGTGTAGTGTATCACTGAAGCAGGGCCGTAGCCAGGATTTTGATTCGGGGGGGGGGGGGCTGAATCTGAGTGAGAGAGGGTGTACCCTAGCAAACCTTTTGTATTGTTATCCCAATACCCCCATGCAAATGGGATATACTGAGCATGGTGATCAGATCATGATATAAATACACATAGCAGTTTAAATAATGTACCAGTAAGCCCCCCCCCCGAGAATTGGAGGGGGGGCTGTAGCCCCCAAGCCCCGCCCCTGGCTACATGCCTGCACTGAAGTGTTGCTAAAGAAAGTCTGGAAATGACTGAAAAATTACCAAAGTACGAAAGTGTACTCATTTATATTCCTCTAATAAGGTTGGCATTAAACTTGACTTTCTGCTATCCTTTAAAAATGGTGGTTAAACTATTGAAAATGCCATGTCCTGCTTTGTTTTTATTATTATTATGTTAGCATTTGTGGTAGCTGATAAATACTTACTTTGCTACTCTCTTTTGCTAGATCTTGGCTTGATTTCTAACTCTTTTTTGTAATCTATTTGTCACTTGCTACTGCCTGTACTTTATTGCCTAAAGCAAAGTTTGAAAACACACTAAATCCTTACACCCTCGGATTACCTTACCAGTACAAACAGAAAATGGAAGATCTACTAAATAACAAAAAAACCCCTCTGAAATCCAAGTTCATTTGGGAAATGAGATTGTTTGCTAAACGTGGAAAAAGGATCTCAAGGATATATGAGGATTTTTGTTACTGACAACACTGTGGAAGTTTTTTTTTAAAAGCTAAGATGTAGCACTAGAAAGCTTTTTTATAAAATTGTTCTTTTTCCCCAATAATGAAGTATTAACTATGTTACATCTCCACTGCAACTTAGGGCCTTATAATACGGACCTTTTATGCCATGTTATTCTATTTGAAATCTTCTCCATTTTGTGTGGGTAGCTAATTGCTGACACCATCATGCTATTGCCATGTTTGCACTTTAAGTGTCATTTACATTGGAATTTTTGGACACCTAAGTGACCTCATCGCAGACTCCTGTTCCACACTCCACATTTCATGATTGGTTCATCTATTATATACAGAGAGGGGGAGAGGGGGCAAAGAAGCATACAGCAATGAGAGAACGGTATGATAAGTGTTTTATTTTTGCCCCCAGTGCTGAAATGGGTTAAGACCTTGTGTCGGCAGAACTGATCGACCAACAGGTTGGTGGTTCAAATCCAGGGAGCACAGATGAGCTCCTGTCTATCAAGTTCTAGCTTCTCATGAGGGGGCACGACAGAAGTCTCTCACAGGATGGTAAAATATCAGTCATCTGGCTGTCCTCTGGGCAACATCCTTGTAGGCAGCCAATTCTCTCACACCAGAAGTGACTTGCAGTTTCTCAAGTAGCCTCTGACAACACAAAAAATGGCAGACAAAAACATAATAATACTGTATTTCTTCAATTGTAAGATGCCATCAATTGTAAGACACACCCTAATTTCAGTACCACCAGTACCAATAAAATACAAAAGATGTTTATATATTTTTTAAGAAGTCTTAGAATCAAAGGAATATTGTAACGGGTGTACACGCTGCCTCAAAACGTTGCCATTTTAAGTTTCATTTTCAACTCCCCCCCCCCACACACACACACACACCTTCCCAGTTTCATTTTCAGGGAAATTCTCAAAATTGGGAATGGGGTCCGGTTTTCACTCAGGTAACATTCAGTCCATTGGCATTAATGGAAAAACTTTAGAGATTTGTTTCTCTGTCATTTTTAAGAGTTGCTGGGATGGCTTCTAGACACCACCCAGGAAATCCCAGGGTGTTTTTTGGGGGGGGGGGGGGGGATGGTAACAGAAATGTGCTCCAAAGTGGTTATATAACCTCTTTGGCGAGCATTTCTGTCATGTGTGGAAGTGCCCTGAGATCTCCTTGTATTATGAAAGAAAAGCCTCCACAGGACCTACTTTATTATACCCATAACTGTGTCTGTATCTGAAACAGTTAAAAACATGGTATTGGAAAGATACAATAACTGACATCATGGCAGAATGTGTACCTGGACACGTAAGGTGAGAGTCATGGTGACAAACATGATCAGAGACTTGGAGGCTCTGCAGAACATTGCATGTGATGGGTGTGTGTTTATAGTCTATAAAAGACCTGGCCACCAGCTCTTGAGAATTTGAGACTTCTTTTTTCACCATGGCATTCCTTTTGTAAAAGGTAGAATTACTGAATGGCCCGCACATTTCATAGAGTCTGGTGATGGAGAAGAAGACTACTTAAAGTTGAATTTTACTCTCACAGATAGGGTCTTGGGACATAGATGGGAATATCCTGATTATACCTTCCAGTAAGTGGTGGGTTGGGGAGCAATTCAACTATTAGATTGCCTTTAGGACCCCATTGTACCACCAAAGGAAGTGCTAAGTATGCAGTCTGTGGCCTGATTCACATTCCCATGTAATGCAGTTTCATTATGCATTACAACTGCATTGAACCGTTTTATATGATTCTACATTGCCATATAATGCAGTCCAATGCATTTAAACTGAATTATATGGCAGTGTAGATGGTTTGTTGGGCAGACATCTGGCCTTGGCTGAACCCACGTCAGGTTTTATTTATTTATTTATTTATTTATTTATTTATTTATTTATTATTCGGGTTTCTATGCCGCCGACTCCCTGAGGCTCGCGGTGGCTCACAGAAACTGAAGGTACAACTACACACAAGCAATGCGATAAAACATCTAAGACAATTAAACAGTTAAAACAGCAAAATACAAAACCCCCAGGTACAGTTCAGAAATTAGATACCGTGACACCCCAGGACAGCGGCTAAAGCGGAACATGGGCAGGACCTACTCACCGAAGGCCTGCTTAAACAAATAAGTTTTGCAGGCGCGTCTAAACGGGAGCAGGTCCTTTATAGCCCGCGTTCCAGCCGGGAGGGCGTTCCACAGCGTAGGAGTTTTAACGGAGAACGCCCTCCGGCGAGTAGATGTCAGTTTAGCCGATTTCGCGGGTATCTCTAACAAATTAGCATCCTCGGAGCGTAGTGATCTCGGGGACAGTGTGGGGTGAGTCGGTCCCTCAAGTACGCTGGCCCCAGGCCATGCAAGGCCTTAAAGGTAAGAACCAACACCTTGAAGGAGATCCGGTGCTCGATTGGGAGCCAGTGCAGATCCTGCAAAACAGGTGTGATGTGGCGGCCTGCTGGGGTTCCAGACAGGAGCCGGGCGGCAGTGTTCTGCACCAGCTTGAGCTTCCGGGTCGCCGACAAAGGAAGGCCAACGTAAAAGCGTTACAGTAATCCAGCCTTGAGATGACCGTAGCTTGGATCACCGTGGCCAGGTCATTCCGGGAGATATAGGGGGCCAGCCTCCGAGCCTGTCGCAGATGAAAAAAAGCAACCTTGCTGAACGCGGAGACCTGGGCCTCCATGGTCAGCTGGGAGTCCAGATGGACCCCCAGGCTCTTAACGGAAGGCGATGGGCATAGCGCCACACCGTCCAGGGTCGGAAGCTGGACATCTACACCACCCAAGCGGCCCGACCACAAGATCTCCTTCTTCGCCGGATTCACCCTCAACCTACTGGCACCCCTCTTTGCCTCCCCTCTTGCTCCTTTCAGGTTCAATCAGCTTAAGTAAGAAATACATCATATAACAAGATAATTATTTAACCCTTTTGTTTCTGTGCCAGGTATAGTTATTTCAAAGTTTATTATAAAATAATAGATAGGATGGTATTAATAAAAGCAGCATCTTTCACTGATTCACTGAACAGGTAAGGAGCCCCCAGTGGTGTAGTGGGTTAAACTCTTGTGTCGGCAGGACTGAAAACCAACAGGTCATGGGTTCGAATTAGGGAAGAGCATGGATGAGCTCCCTCTGTCAGCTCCAGCTCCCCATGCCGGGACATGAGAGAAGCCTCCCACAAGGACAGCAAAACATCAAAACATCTGGGCAACATCCTAGCAGACAGCCAATTCTCTCACACTAGAAGTGTTTTTCAAGTCACTTCTGATATGAAAAAAACCCTGATGTAGTCCAAGAGGAACTCAGGTATTCCAGAACCCAAGTTTATTAGGACTTCATAGTTCAGCATCACAATCTTGAACTGGGTCTGGAAATAAACAGGCAGCTAGTGCAATCACTGACTGAATATGCTCATAACATCCCATGCCTGTCAAGAAATTGGCTGTGATTATTCTACAACAATGGCTGCAGCTTCTGAAACTTTTTCAGGGGCATGTAGAATATACTGCTGCAGTTGATCTCAAAGTAACAAGTGCATGGAGGGCAGCTGTCAGATTTGTATGATCAGAACACATTATGGCTCTACTACAACACATTATGTCTTCAGACGATTGGACAACCTTTCAGGGCAAAAGCTACAGTGAACACCCCAGGGCCATGCTAGGAATACTCTTTGTAATCAATCTATGGCAGGCTTCTCAAGACTGGCAGAAAAGGTAAGGAAAATGGTTGCAAGGTCACCTTTGTTCTTTGTTTCCTAGAACACAGTATTTTATATGCCAAGATATGCAAAGTGTGATTCCTATGATGCATGTTAACCCCATATACGTCAACTGTCCCAATTTGGCAGGGTCATTTTTGTGAATCCTCTGCTATTCTACTTTCTCAGCTGCTTTTACTCTATTCTACTTTTCAGCTTACTTCAGCTGCTTCAAACTGAGTTTAAAGTGAGGAAGCAGTAGACACTGAGTCAACACAGTAGGGAGCAGAGAGAGGAAAGGAGAAGTGGAAGTCGAGTGTTATAGTCTCATCCTGTCTTAGGTTGTGTACTTTTCTCATTAATAAAGTTTTGTCATCTTGACCACACTCTGATGTTGCTTGGCAGTGTGTCTCAAATTTCATCTAGAGAATATTAAAAGGTATGTGTCACAAAGTGTCTGTATACCCTATATGCACCCCTAGTTTTAAATGGGAAAATAACCATCAGAATCCTCTGAAGTCTCTAGAGGTATAACTAGCAATTTTGTTTTGCATTTTCCTGTGCATAGGTCAGTAGTTTTTTGTCCATCCTAACCTAATACATTTTAGGGGAGGCCAAAATTAGGCAAAATAGTAAGTTGTCCCATTGAAGCCCCACCTTTTGATCAAAATGAGGAAAATTAGGAGACACGGGCATAAATGGGATTGCCAGTCTCCAGAGGATGGAGAGATAAGCAATGGTTTCCCCAAACCACTATCTTTTGTTAGTAAAGGACTGGATGATGTTCATTGGAACCATATAAAACAACCCACAAGACATTGCATTAACAATATGTGTATTTATTTCTTTTAATTCTGTTGTATGTGGCTGGAGAGATATTTCATTTTTGCTAAGGTGTAATGATCTTTACCCCAGTAGGCCTGGTCTAAGCTTGCGAAGCTAGGCCTGAAAACAGTTGGGCCTCCATCTTGAGAGGGGATGTCAGCAAGGCAGCCATGTTAGAAAGGTGTTCCTAGGGAAGGGGTGGTGGTTAAGAACTCCTTAGGGTAGAAAAAGAGCTGCCCAGTGATTGGTTAAGAGCTGATGGGTGGAGCCAAACTGAAAGGAGGAAAAGGTGTCTTTTTAAGAGGCAGTCTGAGAGTGCTGACAGAAGACGTCAGACAGGATTTTAGAGCTCTCTTTTTGGCTCAGTGACTGGAAATCTAACTGGAAAGGTCTTAGGGAAGAGTTAGTTAGATTAAGTCAAAAAGGCCTGAGGGATTTCAGGTTGCTAACTGTTATAGTTAGTGTGACTCACAGCTATTATAGGAATAATAGTGTGAGGAAAGTTTTAGACAGATACGTTTTGAAAGATAAACTATCTGGGCTAGTTTAGGGAGTAACTATTCATAGGGGAACTCTGGTAGATAGATCCTGTGTTGTGTTTGGAAAGGATTTATTGTAACCAAGTTTTAAGATAACTAGTTTAAAGAAACCATCAAGCTTTACCAAGATCTGTAACCATTATGCTTATGTGCCAGTTCTGTTACTAGTTTCAACAATAAACATTATTTGTTCATTTTGAAAAGTCAAGCCTCAAAGTGTGCCTCATTATGCCAGGAAATCTCAAAACCAGTTCCTGTGTTTAAAGGGAAAACAGCTAGTATATTTCTGGGAGCCAGGGAGGGTTTTTAAAAGTGCATAAGGCAGCAGTGTTAAAGCATAGCTCATTTTAGATCCTGAAGAGGAATATCAAAACCCTTATATTAATAAGGTTGGTGGCAGCAATATAATAAAAGCAAGAAGATGAAGAACTTTTGGGTGTTTACTCCATTTAGTAATATAAGCCTCAGCCCTTATTCAGTCTTTTCTAATATCAACGTTACACTGGTGGCTTAGCGATGGGATACTAAATAAGAACTCAGTCATATCTTTTACAGTGTGGCAGTGGTAGGATTGAAATAGAAAAGGTCCACCTTGCCCTAATTAATGAAGGCTCTTATTTTACATAAGGCTTTCTCTGAAGTATGATTTACCCAGTGTTGATAGGGACCAAATAAAACAAATTTACATTGCAATCACTGCAGAGCCTTGTTGGCAATTATACTTGTGCTGGTCCTCATAGCAGGCATTATGTTGTGATTTCTGTAGAAGTGGTGTAACCAGCAAGGCTTTGCTGGGGAGCTACTTAGAGCTGCACCTGGCAAAACAGTGGCAAATGTGGCCCCAGGAGGATAGAGTGTTGACGATAATGTGCTGTGGTCCTGACCAGCCATCTGGACTCCAAAAGGCTTTAGATCCTTTCCATAATGGTAGTTGTGGACTTCCTGTGTTGCATTTAGGGTAGTCTTGAGCAAGCTACTCTGGAATATCTGTGCTGGCAGAGATGTAGTCATGGTTATGCACAGTTTTACTAATCATGTGATTATTTAGGTCTTATTTTCCCATATGAATTTTAATACTTAGGACTTTGTGTAGTACACTTCTCTGGCATTTTTGTGTTCAATGGCGTATGGATTTGGAAACAAATGAATGAACAAGTAAAGATATAAAACAGGAACAAAGGTTGTGAGTTAGAAAACAGAGTTCATCAAAAGCTTATAATAGGGCATGTTTCCCATGGTGTGGCTCAAATGAAAATAAGTAAATAAATAACCAGGGCCGGACTAAGGTAATTTAAAATGGTAAGCAAACATTATTTTGGCGCTCCCTCGCTCTCCAGCCTCGTGGAGCGTGAGCATGCACGCTGGGCGCGCATGTGCTGGGCCAGCTAGTTCTGCGCGTGCGCCAATGCTGCGGAGGGACTCCAGATGGACCAAGATACCAATCGCCCTAAGTGAGGCCGAAAAGGAGGAACTTTTGCAGCTGGGACGGGCCGGAGCATTTTGGGCGATTGGCGTCTCAGTCCAACTGGAGTCCCTTTGCAGCAATGGCACATGCGTGGAACCTGGCGGCCAGATGCACCCCTGACTACGTGGCACCCTAAGCGGGTGCTTACTTTGCCTAATGGTAAATCCGCCTCTGTAAATAACAACATATGAATGGGCATTCAGGCACTTGGGATCCATGCAATTCTTTTAAATGGACAATATAACAAAAGCTTCATTAATTAAAAAAAATGTGTTGAACTGGCTTTCAAGCCTTCTCTGACAAAACTAAAATCCTTAGGGGGTGAAGGGAAGCAAGAAAAGAGTGCTGACTATTAAAATGCAAGTCACATCGGCAAGCGTTATCAAATTAGAAAGACAGGAATTAATTAAGTTCTAAGAATGAGAATCCAGCATTTTTAATGATAAGCCTGGAAAGGATTTGCTTAATCAAATGCCACACTGGCATTGCTGTTATTGATCCTTTTGCATGGCTGCCTTATTGAACCTTGTTTTTAAGAAGAGAAATTGAAGGATCAAAATAGTTGGAGTGTAACTGAAGGAATGCTCTACATATAGGTTGGTGTCAGATTCTTGTGACTCAGGTTTTCAGTGCTGCTGGCTATCCTCATTCTCTGTTCAATGTTGTCAGCTCTTTTCACCAGACCTTTGCTCTTGTTCCTTACTTGGCAGCTCAGTAAAAAGGCAATTGTGTTCTTTCAACTCTTTTTTTCTTTAAATTACATTATTATTCTCCTTTTATTCTATGTCTTTCTTCACTTTATGGCCTTGGTTTTCAAATATACCTGTATAATTTGTGGCCCACTTAGCTGAACCCAATCAGAAGTATGTGCTGTTTTGTAAAGAGTATCTCAGGCATGCTGGCTGGCTACACTACATGGCAAGCAAGAGGAAGTAAAATGAGGACATGACTAGTAAACGAAGGTTATTTCTACACTTCTCTGATTCCTTTGGGTTAAATCACTCTTGAGCTTCTGCAGTCTAGCTTGGTTGCAATCTGTCCACATAGTTGATCAGGCCAAGGGCATATTGGATCCGGTATTAGAAGCTTGGTAGTGATGTTTCCTTTGTGGTCAAATGGCTGGGCTCCCTTGTACGGCATCTCCAGAAATGACATCTCCAGCAAGTTTCTGTCAGGAAGTGCTTTTCTGGCGATTAAACAATGGGTAGTTTTTGCCTGCCCACCCCCAAAATAACGAGACCACACAAGTAAGCTTGGGTTCAAATTCTTGGGCAACTTTATTTTTAATTGTTACCTATTTAATTTCTGCCTTAACCTAAACTAATAGGTGTCAGGAACCTGGTGAACAAAGCCGAGGAGGTATCCCAGCTGGCTATATCCCTCGACTAACTGTGGTGAAAACCTATTTTCCCAATAACCAAAAACCGGACAAGTGTTAAGGAAAATGGACAGAAGTCTATTCGAAAAATGTCGATATCAGACTCTGCCATTTCTGTGCCACCAAATCTTAACTCACCGATAATCTAACTTTCCGGTGAGTGTTTATGCAAATGACCCATACCCCTAAAAGTTGGGGGCCTTGTGTGAACACAAACTTTGTATTTCCTATCTATTTTCCGCTAAACCTAGTTATGTAAGACCTACCATACCATCTAGCCCCTAAACAGTCTAGGGCTAGGCAAAAACCTTCCCAGAACATGAAAAGGGGAAATTCCTCAACCGGCCCCCGGTTCCGCCGGATCCGCCGGTTCCGTGACGACCAGTACTATACTGTTAAATGGGCGGGTGTGGTGGGCCGAACCTCAGTTCAGAATGCTGCTCCAGGGGACGGGCCAGCCCAATGCTGGCCACGCCCCCTGCTCTGGATGGTTCTAAGGAACCAACCATTCTCTCTTCGAGGGGGGGGGAGGCAAACTGCTCTCTTCCCCCAACTCCGTTGGGAGAAGAAAGTCCTTTGGTGATGTGGACACTAGATTAGGCTAGACCCAGCCTGATCCAACCGTCCAGACCTCTGAAACTTTGGGATCACTCTGGAGTTTCTTGTCCTCTTGACCTGCATTAACAGCTGGATGAAGCACTCCTGCAGTGAATCCCACTATGCATCATTTGGATTCCCCACAGTACCTTGGTCAACACAGCCAGATAATGCTAGTCTGGAATCGGGAAACTATAGTTGTGATTGATTGGAATCTGAATCCAACAACATCATCATATTCAATCCCCTAATTAAGCCTTCTTTACTTGGGGCAGAACAGTGGGAATCATGATAATTATGAGATCAGTCATAGTCTCATAAAGAAAGAGTTATGCCTCTTCCTTTCACAAAAATAGTGCAAATTGGATTTTTCTTCTTTCTTTCTTCTTTTTTGTTTTGTTTGCTTATTTCTATAGCAAACACAATAACATTTTTCAAAGACTTAAAATCATTTTCAAAATTATATTTTATTTTTTTCTAGAACTTGTGTGTGGAAGCAGGAATGAGTGATTGGTTGTTGTTCTGCTGCTGTCTCGCCTCTTTGAGAGTTCAGCTGCTGTCACACTCATTTCCCAATAGGTTATTGGAACCTAGACATGTGTAGTTAACCAAATTGTTAGAACTTTATTCCTTTTTAGTATTTCTGAAGTGTTTTTACTCTCATCCACCAACATCTCTGAGGTACATATAGTAGCAGGAAGGTGGGTTTTTTTTGGGGGGGGGGCTGCTTGCTGAGTTTTGAAATGTATATTATTATAGATGATTCTGAGATCTGAATAGATTGTTTTGAGCTTTCAAACCCTGTGTCTTCACAGAAACAGGCATTTCCGGATAAGACTACGCATCATGCCTAGCATCCTCAAATAGATTTCTAATGATTTGAAATGAATGGTGCTGCAAAAGAACCCCCTGCAGACATCCTGCCAAGAGAAGGACCACATCTTTCACAAGTACCTTCTAAGGGTTTATTGCTGAATTGGCTGCTTTTTTATTCCCCCTTCAGGAAAGCATTGTTCTTCTGAAAAATTGCATCCCATCTGGAGAGTACTTCTGAATGGCTCTAGGATACCAATGAAGATTCAAATCAATTCCTGGTAGTGACTGCAATGGGGAGATTGCCTATCATTTTCCCTAAGTTATTAGTGGGTCCCTAGTTGCACTTCTTAAGCTTAGATCTATGTCCTTTTATATATCTTCACAGCCAGAATGCATTTATTAATTACAAACACTATCTCATGATAGGTAATAAAGTGGAATAAAAGCACCTAATAAAAAGATACCCAAGGCATAATAGGAACAAATATTGTATTACATTTTCCCTGATATCCCTTCCTCGAGACTATATTATTTTACTGTTTAATATCAAAAAGAGATTCTTTAAAATCTAGGCCAGAAGGACTTGATTTCCTTGAAGGAGAGGTCTAACAAATACTGTTATCCAGAATAGTTAACTGAATTCAGGGCACCATGAGTCATAAGTACCAGCTTTTGGTGATGATAAATAGCAAGACTTGGTCATCATCTTCACACTTTTGTGAGCTTGTTACCTAATTGTTTAGAATAAGTTGGGGATTTGAAGAAAACCCTACAGGATAACAAGGCGATGCTTCTGAATGGTCCAAAATATCTTTTCAATAGATAATACTGAAGGCATTTGATACTAATCTCTGGAATGGAAGGTGAGCTATGAGAAAGTGACTCATCTTCTACTTCTTGGAGGTATGTAGGTGGCTAGTAGTTGAAAAAATGGTAAAGAACATTCAAAATAAAATGAAAAGTATGTTTATTACAGGTAATCTGAAGACAGGAAAACTACTTTGGGGTGCTATATTAGGCAGCAAATGTGGAAGAAACTGAAGAAGAACTTGAGAATGGAAGAAACCAAATTTCCCTTGAGTCAGGACAAAGATGAGATATGTTGGAGCACACAAAGGGGGCAACAGATGAGGTGGTCCCTGTCTTTGTCACTAACTTTGTCCATATGCATGCAGTCCTTAGTGTTGCTGGACTCTGTTTCCCATTCTCCTTCCAACTATGAGAAAGGGGTTCAACATAAATATTATATGATGGTGGAGATACCTCCACCTCTGACCTTCCCTCCCCAGCAATCAGATAGTGATCAGTGGATCTATGGTCTGTTCCCTTTTCTTTATGATCTGACTTGTGTAATTGAAAATAGATCAAATATTACAAAGACACAATGGGTTCTGGTCAGTTTTGTTGTTTCTTCCAAGGTGGGTCACTGTTCTGGTCTTGATATTTTGCTTCTTTCCTGCTGTGCAGGAAAATCTTTGGAAGTTTGAGTACAACTTTTATAGCTGTAATTATTCTTCTGTTATCCCTACTTCTCCAACTATAGCTTTTGCTGATTCTCCCAAGGACCCCCCCCCCCAAAACCCAAATAAACAAACAAACAATAAAGTCCTGGCATCTCATATTATCCCCCTGTAAAAAGGACCCATGTGCCTGAATGATAGTACATGATGGGTATGGGTATGGAAGCATCTTGTCAAGTGTACTACGGCATATGTAATTACTTAAACTGATTAGAATTTTTTTTTAAAAAAAATTAAAGACAAATAATCATGACAGTATACCCAACAGTGTATTTCGTATTCAAGCAAAGTTTCAGGTGTCTTCACACAACAATTTTGGAACTATGATAGTGAAGTACAATGTGTTAATATAGATGGGCAAAAAAACCCTTCATAGTCACATCTAAAAGGGTTTTTATAGAGCTGTCATGTGGGGAGACAGCAAATTCAACCTTTTCCTCTCCCTTTTTCTGGAAGTATGCATGAATAGGAAGCAAAGCTCTATTCTGCCACTGATAAACATCTACTGATAAACATGTCTTCTACATTTTAAAAGTTCATCATCTGTTATTTGCGCTCCATGTGTGTTATTGCTACCATGGGCACCCAAAATCTGTCTATTTGAATAAATCATTTATTACAATTGAGAAAATGTTTAGTTTAATTTACAGTTCTAAAGGTAGCAATTATCAGCAGAAATAAATCGTGAATGCCCAAAATATTCTCATCAATTGTATCTTTGCTTTTTTGACCCCCTTTCTTAACTACATTAAAAGGAGAATATTTTCCCCAATTTTAAATTAGTTCTTTTTGTAAAGTCTTTATTACATCATATTAACCCTCTATTAAGAAGAGAAGGGTTCGAACTGTTTCTTGGTTCTACAACTTCAATGGGTTCTGATCTGTTTTTTGAGAATAATACTCATAAAACTGTATACATGCTAGCAGTGGGCTATGCACAAGACTGGATTGTACCACAACTATCTAGTAGGGCTGTTTCTGAATTTAAAAAAGTGCTTCAAAAGTCGATTCGAATGTTGATTGTGACTTAGCTTTGGATGTGATAGACTTCCGATTTTTTTTTTGGAAAAAAATTCAGAATTGATTTGGAAGTATTTCCAAAATTTGGAAGTCTTTGGAGGTCTTCAAAAATGGCGTCCACTTTCAAAAATGGGCAAAATAATTAGCAGAAGGGAGAGTCAGCTGTTAGCCATCAGCCAATGAGCAATAAGCAAGAAAATTCAGAAATAACATCCGAAATTCGGAATTCCTGTTGAGAGGGCTGATCTCGAAATTGCTTCAAAAGTTGGAAGTAGGCAAAAAACTTCTGAAATTCGGAAGTATCCGAAATTCAGAAACAGCCCTACTATCTAGGTATCAAAACTTTATGGGCCATCTTTGGAAGGAATGTGAAAGGGTATTCGATGTCTGCTCCCAGTCACTGGGAATTTGGTGCTAAAACAGATTAATCTGTTTTTCTCATAACATGTTTTTAATCTGCTTCTATATCTGACATACTTGGGAACTGCAATTCCCTTTCCTTTGGCACCTATGCCCCATTTTATGTTGTGCTAGTCATAGACTGTAATAAATGATTGATTGATTGGTGCTAAGACACTAAAATTCCTGCTGTACTTCTGACAGTTGGCAAGGAGCACAGCTCTACAGACCACAACTGGCTACTCTGGATCAGCATCACTGAAGTCCATATGGCCAGCTACCAAGCCAGTGTAAAGATTGGAGTGTGGCTGCACTACATGCTCCTAAGATGGCCTGGTGGCTGGATGGCAGCCGTACTGCCCAGTAGCACTAGAACTGGTTTGGCACCACTGGTCTATCATGTCTATCATGGCTTTGAAATGGCCACTGGGCACAAAAATAGCACTTGTAATTATGAGAGCCAGATGATGATGATGAAGAAGAAGTATTTTATTTCTCTCCCCATGGCTTGAGGTGGGTCATAGCATGGTTAAAAACACACAAATACTATAAAAACTCTATGAATAAACAGTAAAATTTAGTTCTGTAAAAGACACAGATCAAAGCATTTCTGAAAAATACACATTAATCACACAGGTCAGAGACAAAAACGCATGACATGACTTTAAAATTCATGCTTAAAGACTGACTGGGTAGGCCTGCTGAAAGATATAGGTATTTACATGGTTTTTAAATTCTGATGGCTGATCTAGCTGTCAGAGCTCTACCAGCAGGTCATTCCACAGTTGGGGCAGCCGACTGTCCTCTGGGAGACAGTTGACAGTCAGGTTCTGGCTGGTTGGAGCAGATGCTCCCCCCAGAGTACATCAGTGTGTGGGACAGATTGTGCAGGAGAAAGAGATCCTTTACGTATCCTGGACCCAAACCATGTAGGGTTTTAAAATCAAAACCAACACCTTGTAATTTGTCTGAAAACTAATTGACAGACAATGGAGTTACTTTAGGATAGGCATGATATGCTCACTCCTGAAAGGTCCTGTAACCAATCTGCCTGCCATATTTTGAACCAGTTGGAGTGTCCGAACTTGGAAAAAAGGTAGTCCAATGTAGAGTGCATTGCAGAAGTCTAGTTTTGAGGTTACTGGTGCATGCACTACCAACTTAAGGTCCTCCAAATCCAGGAAGGGGCAAAGATGACATATCGGTTGAAGTTGATAGTAAGCACTCCTGACCATCACATCTACCTGGGCTGACATTTGGAGGGATGGATCTAGGTCAGCGTTTTTCAACCTGGGGGTCAAAACCCTTGTTGGGGGGGTCACAAGGGGGTGTCAGAGGGGTCACCAAAAAGCATCGGAAAACAGTATTTTCTATTGGTCATGGGGATTCTGTGTGGGAAGTTTGGCACAATTCTATCATTGGTGGGGTTCAGTGAGCTCTTTGATTGTACGTGAACTATAAATCCCGGCAACTACAACTCCCAAATGTCAAGGTCTATTTTCCCCAAATTCCTTCTGTGTTCACATTTGGGCATATGGAGTATTTGTGCCACATTTGCTCCAGAGCTATCATTGTTTGAATCCACAGTGCTCTCTGGACATAGGTAAACTACAACTCCCAAACTCAAGGTCAATGCCCACCAAACCCTTCCAGTATTTTCTGCTGGTCATGGGAGTTCCATGTGGGAAATGTGGCCCAATTTTATTGTTGACAGTGTTCGGAATGCTCTTTGATTGTAGGCAAACTATACATCCCAGTAACTACAACTCCCAAATGCCAATTTTCCCCAAACTCCACTAGTTTTCACATTTGGGCATATTGAGTATCCGTGCCAAGTTTGGTCCATATCCATCATTGTTTGAGTCCACAGTGCTCTCTGGATATAGATGAACTACAACTCCAAAACTCAAGGTCAATGCCCACCAAACCCTTTCAGTATTTTCTGCTGGTCATGGGAGTTCCATGTGGGAAGTGTGGCCCAATTTTATTGTTGACAGGGTTCGGAATGCTCTTTGATTGTAGGCAAACTATACATCCCAGTAACTACAACTCCCAAATGCCAAGGTCTATTTTCCCCAAACTCCACTAGTTTTCACATTTGGGCATATTGAGTATCCGTGCCAAGTTTGGTCCATATCCATCATTGTTTGAGTCCACAGTGCTCTCTGGATATAGATGAACTACAACTCCAAAACTCAAGGTCAATGCCCACCAAACCCTTCCAGTATTTTCTGTTGGTTGTGTGAGTCCTGCTTGCAGATTTTGGTTCATTTCGATTGTTGGTGGAGTTGAGAATGCTCTTTGATTGTAGGTGAACTATGAATCCCAGTGACTACAACGCCCAAATGATAAAATCAATGCCCCTCCCCAACCCCACCAGTATTCATATTTGGGTGTATCAGGTATTTGTGCCAAATTTGGTCCAGTGAATGAAAATCCATCCTGCGTATCAGATATTACATTGCAATTCATACATTTATGAAGTAGCAACAAAAATAATGTTCTGGTTGGGGGTCCCCACAACATGAAGAACAGTATTCAGGGGTCGCGGCATTAGGAAGGTTGAGAAACACGGATCTAGGAGCACTCCTAAGCTGAAGATACAGACTTTCAGGGGAGTGTAACCCCGTCCGGGACTGATTTATTTATTTATTTCAAACATTTCTATCCTGTTCCTCTCAACCCCCGAGGGGGGACTCAGGGCAGCTTACAAATGGCAGCCATTAGATGCCAACAATAACATCAATCACATTACAAAACAAAATGACAATTTGGTGAACAACAGGATTACAAGTATACATTAAAATATTAAAAATAAAATGTTTAAAAATTGAAGCATTAAAACAGTGCCAGGCCCAAATCACAAATCGAAATGGTTGGCACACATCTTTCCCCAGATTAGGACCCTTGATGGCAAGTACCTCTTTTTTTCTGGATTCAGTTTCAATTTGTTTTTCCTCATCCCCCCCTTACCTCCTCCAGGCATTTATTCAGAGGAGACATTATATCCTTCGCTGAGGCTGTTTTTGAAGGCATGGAGAAATGTATTGCAGTATCATCAGCATACTGATAACACTCCACGCCATGCTTATGGATGATATCTCCCAGCAGGTTCATGTAAATATTTAAGAGCATTGGGGATAGAATAGCACCTTGTGGAACACCACATAACAGCTCATTTTTTGAGAAGCAGCTATCACCCAGCACCACCATTTGGAACCTGCCTGAAAGGTACAACCAGAAGAGTGCCTCCAATTCCCACTCCTCCAGGCAGGGCCGTAGCCAGGATTTTGATTTGGGGGGGGGGCTGAGTTTGGTTCGGGGGGGGGGGGTGAGACTGGGTGGAAGAGGGTCTACCCTAGCAAACCTTTTGTATTGTGATCCCAATAACCCCATGAATGTGGGATTTAATGAGCATGGTGATCAGATCATGATATGAATAAACATAACAGTTTAAATAATGTACCAGTAAGGCCTTCTCGCGGACCACCCTGAGAATTTGGGGGTGCTGAAGCCCCCTTAGCCCCCCCCCCTGGCTACATGCCTGCCTCCAGGCATTCCAGAAAGATACCATAGTCAATGGTATTGAAGGCCACTGAAAAGTCTAGCAGCACCAACAGGGACACATTCCCCCTGTCAGTATCAAGACAGAGATCATCCACTGAGGCAACTATATAAGTCTCAATTCTGTACCCTGCTGTGAAACCAGTTTGAAATGGGTCAAGGAAGTGTGTGTCATTCAAGACTTCCTGGAGTTGGAGGGCAACTGCCTTCTCAATCACCTTGCCCAAAAAAGGAAAGTTAGCAACTATAGTTGTTTAATGTCCAGGGGATCCAGGGAGAACTTTTTTCAGCGGCGACCTAACTACTGCTTCTTTTAAACAGGATGGAAAGTTCCTTCTCTGAGAGATGCATTAACAATTTCTTGTATTTGAGATCGAATTGTATCTCCTTCCTGGATCACCAGCCAAAATGGGCAAGGATCAAGAAGGCAAGTTGTCCTCCTTACTTGTCCACATTAACAGTACTCAGCAATTGAAATGAATCTAATGTAATCACACTCACAGAGTTGCTGGATACCTCGCTGTTGACCTCTGCTCCAATAACAGATCTAAGTTGGCTCTTATGGGAGAGATTTTATCTGCAAAATGGTTGTTGAAAGCATCACAGTGAGCTACTGAAGATTAATGATGTAACGTGAGTAAGGGGAAGGGAGTAAGGTGGAAACGTTTCCTCCTTTCACCTGTTCCTTCTCTGATTGCCCCAATCTCTGGCTAGCAGCACTTTAGGTGCTGAAAAATGGACACCACCATGTATGTGTCTGCCACGAACTGCAAAGTCCAGAATGATAGGGCATGGAAGATGCCATTCCCTGTTCCTGAACTAAAAAATGATGGTGTAAATAGATGTAGCTGCTTCCGGAATAGGAAGCAAACAAGTGTTTATAATAGAGGATGAACTCCAGAGTTTAGGAAATATTTACTGATACTGTTCAAGGCCACATTTACCCAAATCAGCTTAATGCATCATGCAGCCACCATGGATCTGATTACCCTCTTCTCCTGCATTCAGAATAAAGGCTTTCACAGATGTATTTTGTTGTGTTTATTGCTTTTATTATGATTATTGTTCTTCAATGTTGTTGGTATTTTGTGGTGTGTTGTTCGGGCTCGGCCCCATTTAAGCTGCTCCGAGTCCAGGAGATGGATACGGGTTAGAAATAAAGTATTATTATTATTATTAATGTCCCCTCCTTCCTTTTCTTTGGCCCAATGGGCTTTTGACTGGATTACTTCTAAACAGAACATCGGCTATTTTACCACCTTCATTTAGTATTTTCAATCTCTCTTTTTAAATTTTACCAGTGCTAGCCACCTTGAGTGCCATATATTGGCAAAAGGTTGGGCTTTACACACCATATATGTATGTATGCAGGCAAACATATATGCCAGGTTAACTTGTAATTTAATCCCATTTTACCAAATTTATTATTTAATCAAGTTTTTGTGTTTTAATTTGTTTTAGGATGGGGATTAGTGTTTATGTGTCTGAGTATGTTTTGTTTTTGTCTTCTGTTGCTTATATGATCAGTGGACTAATAAACAGATCTATCGATCATCTATCTATCTATCTCTATCTACTAACCAGGCTAAGTAAATCACATTTCAGATTGTTATCTGAATACCTTAGTTGTAACTTATGTTAAAATCTAAAAGTTACAGATAATATTCCTCATAGGCATAAATTTATCACTCATAAGCTATGCTTTTAAAAAAAACTGACAAGAAAAATGCATTTCTAAAAGTAAAGATCTCAACATTTGGATTTTTACCTGATTTTCTTCATCCTCCCTTTATTTTTTCCTTCTTTCCTGCCCCTCCCCTCCTTCCCTACACTTGTCTTTTTTTCTTTTCTTTATATTTTGCTCTGGTTTTTGAGGAAAGGTACTATAAGTGGCATTTAAATAAGTGGCATTTAAAATTACCTATTTTTTCTGGTATTAATGCACAAGGTTGGTTTACATTACACTGTACATTGGCTACAACATCTTATGAAATGATCATTTCTAAATAGAATACAAACAAGTGTGAGGAAGTTGAACCCTTTACCTTCAGGAGATATTATGTGCATTTTATTTTATATCGATTAGATTCCCAATTACTAATTCACAACACGGGAATATTGTTCAAGCAGGATTCTAACCTGTCTGCATGCTGCAGAATGCAGAAAGGGAAGTCAAAGTGTAAAGGGTTTAAATTAGAGTATAATGACAGAGATTTATGATAACAGCTGGAATATGGATTAAATAATTGCTCTTTTTCCTTTCCTAATGCATTACAAGCAAGCATATGTTTATTTATGGTACTAGTTTCTGAGCTGAAAAAGCATTTTGACAGTATGTTAAAACATAAGGATTTTTATTTAAAAAACATAAAAATCACTTAAGGTATTCCTATACTTTAGTCTAAAAATGGGTTCACTGAGCAATTGGAATGACATGGCAGCATAAACAGTATATTATCAAGAAATCCAGATTACTTTTCTGTAAATTAAAAAAATGGATCCACGAGACATACAGAGTAAAACAGAGCAGCTGCTGTTGGTGACCCACCATTGAAATAAAGAAACCCAACTCGGTTGGGTTGAACACAGGTCACTTTATTAAAACTATTATTTAACTCCAGTGAGGCTCAGGAGACTTACTTGTGGCCTCTTTTCCACTGGAGGTCAGCAAATACAGTTCTTTCCACTTGTGCCGTATCATGGAAACATGGTGCTGGATTTCCATAGTTCTTTTATTGCTGATACTGTGGACTCTTTAGATAATTTTGTCCATCTTGTTTATCACATTAAAAGCTATGCTGAAATGTGTAGACAATGTATTAACGCAATTTGTTTCATCATTCTCAGAGGTATAGTTGATTGGGATGCAAAACATTGTGCTTTCTACTCCTCCTAAAAGGTTTGGTTGCCTTCTTCTCATTTAGACTTTAAATGTATGGCTAAGTAAAAAAGAAACCTTGAAGATAACTCTTGGAAAAAGTGCATAGTTTTGCAAAAATAGCTTCCATAGCTGTTACAGGCATATGCAATTGCATACCCTTAAATAAATCTTGGTTGTAAAAGGACAGTGAATACCTGACCTTCTGGTAGATGAAAAGGTGTGGGGAGGACCTATATGGCAAAATGAGACAAGTGAGAATCTGCATCCTTCCTTGTAAAGCAGCTCATTCTGAAGATTCTTAGGGCAGGAAAATCTTAGTATTGCAACTAGACATCAGAGATAGAATTAGAATGTATGCTCCTAATTTTTTAATCCCATACTAACAGTTGGGAATCCCTACTAGGTAATATGATCGACCATTGAATGTATTAATTTTCTTCTAATATTTGACATCCAGTGTTGTGTAAGAATTATTCTGAAGAGGGCAAAAACACATTTTGTTGCATAAAAGAACTGAAAGGTGATGGTGAGGGTTCCTTTGTGGAGAACTTTGACCTATGTAGCATTTTCTTCTTTGGGGGGGGGCACCTTTCCGGCCCGACTCTGGACGCTCCAAAACTAGCTACGCCATTGACGGTTTGAACTTTATCTTTTGCGTTGCATTGGGAGCATTCGCTTCCACACTGCTGGCAATTTTGTTTGATATTGAGAAGTATAATCCCTTCATTCAGAGTTGCGTCTCCTTAATTGTTGCTACTCTACATCATTAGAAACAACCGCATCTTGGGATTTACTCCATATTTAACAACTATCATGGATTATCCAGCTAAAAAACTGACGCAACATGCTGTGGACTTTTACTGCCTTCTCAAAATCACGAAGAGGTAACATCCTCTAGTAAAGACTATAGACTCACTGATAGCCGCCTTATTTGATATGAGTATCTATATTTGATGATATATATTTTCTAGCACTTCTTCCAATGTGATATTATCTGCAATTGCACTTTAATAATAGCGTTCGATTATCAGAGGGTACAAGATATGATTCATATTAATATATACAGCATTGTCTGAAGCTTTTTTGTGCCTTAATTCTCAAGTTTATAGTACTTTCAGACTGTTGTTGTTGTTACTAGATGGTAAAATAATGACATTGGTTAATGCAGTGTTTTCCAACCTTTTTTGAGCCGTGGCACTTTTTTTACATTTACAAAATTCTGGGGGGAAAACCACCAACCAAAATGACACAAAATGACACTCTAACACTGTAATACATATAGTTAATATGTTTTAAAATGTATTTATACACTCAGTGTGAAACCTGGGCCTGTTTCAATGAACACAACATATATATGACTTCCTCTCACATACTTATACATGGCTATCATGTCTCCTCTCAGCCTTCTCTTCTTCAGACTAAACATGCCCAGTTCTTCAAGCCGCTTATTCCCCAGACCCACATGAAATTTCACCCTGAATGAAGCTTGCTTCCAGTTAACTATGGATGTCATGAAGCTGTTATAAACAATTCCTTGGGGGGGGGGGACAACTCTTGAAAAATCCAGTAAAATAGTAAAAAAAACCCCAACATTTCCAAGCAGAGAGGCTTAATCTGTTTCTTGGAAACCTGTGAATGCTTCAGCCTCCCGATGCTCCCAGGTTCACTCACTGCCCAAATCACCAACATGGAGCTTCCGGCTTTGGCTGTTCTCACGATAAATCCAAGCCAATGTGAAAACGCTAGTAAGAATATAAAAGGGAATATAAAAGGAACGGAGGGTCCAAGAAAATTAGTTTTTATAATATGGGGAAAATGGCAAAAGCAATGGATCCCCACATTATCTAAATGGTCACCATTATACAGCTTGTTTGAGGATGAAGAGGAGTGCTGGCTGAAGAAGTTGAACCGAGCCGGATTTTTAAGATTGAAGGATTTATATAATAATGGAGGAGAATTAATGGCTTTTATGGAGTTGGTGGGAAAAGGTGGAAAAGAAAATTGGTTGAAATTGAGAGGACTGTGGGAAATGGTTAAGATTGGAGTAAAAAGAGAGGAAAATAAGTTGGATTCCCTGGTCAGGCAAAGGGAAGAATGTAAAAATGGTTAAGATTGGGGGGAGCAGGAAAGGGAAGAATGTAATATACAAAATGATAGTGGAAGCAAAAAAGATGATGCTTAGAAGGGTAATACAACAATGGAGTAAGGAATGAATACTTTCAGATGAAAGGGTGGAAAAGGTAATGAAGGGGGTAAGTACCGTTAAAATTGAAAAGTTTCAAGAATTAGTAAAAAAGATTTATCTAAAGTGGGTTAGAACTCCAGCTCACATAGCATATATGATAAAAGGGTCCAGCTCAAATTGTTGGTATTGTAAAAAGGGATGGTTTACACATATGTGGTGGGAATGTGAGGAAGTGCAGAGATTCTGGAAGAGGATATTAGAACAAATAAATGGGTTATTCAAGGTAAATTTGTACATTGGGCTCTTGGAAATTGGAACATTGGGCCTACAAATGCTGAAGAAAGAAGACCAACAAACTTTGATGGCGATGGTTAAAGCTGCCCATGCTGTGATAGCATTGGGATGGAAGGATAAAAAATGGACAATGGACAGATGGAATGAATACACTTATGAACAAGTACAATCGGGTATTATGGGAATAATACAACAAGATATACCATGGTCTTTAAAAATACAAAGAATCAAAGAGAACTGGGTAAGATACTGTATGTGAAATGGGTTGAAGAAGGGAAAGCTAATGATCAGATAAAGGAGAAAATGATCAGATAAAGGCGACAGAATCCTGGACTGGCTGTACTTAAGAAATGCTTTGTTGTAAAGTTGGAGGGAAGGGGAGGGGGAAAAAGGAGGGTCAAAATGTAATGGTTTATGGTTGTATATAAAGTAAGTTTATTTCGATGGATTAGATGGATACCATTACAATAAAAACATTTTAAAAAGAATATGGGAAGAATACTTCAGAGTACGGTAATATTCTTTTCTACAGTGGAAAGAAACAGATTTCCTGTGTCGCATGACAAGATAAATATTGGGGGATATGCATCCCTGCTAAACAGCAAACTGCAGTCTAAAACTTCACATTCAACTTTAACAAACAGGAATTTGGAATGGAAGTCATAAAGTCTGGAAAGTTATTGCGACATAAAAGGAATGAATGATAAAATGTCAAAACATTCACACTTTATTCTATTTGAAAAACAAAACTAAAACTAAACGAAATGCTACAAATTGTTGGCCTGTGATGAAAAAGCTCTTTGCACAGAAGTTTCTGTGGTATGTATCTTTCCCATTCACCTCACTGAAACTTCAATACCTATACACATTAATGAGACTACCTTACCATAACAATATAAGTAACTGGAAATTATAGTTATGAATTGGTATAATTCCTTGTTCTGTTGTAAACCTACTGTAACATGTCTATGTCCTTTGTTATTAGACCAAGGGATAAGTTGCAAGTACCTAGTTAGTAGTACCTTGCTATTTTCAAATTTCTAGAAAGGGAGTAATGAAATGGGGGCATCTTCAATGGAATCACACTAACAGATTTTCTGCCTTCTGCGGTGAGCAATTTATTGTACATTATTTATATTACTTCACAAACATAATTAAGTTTTGTGTTTGGGTATGTCACATCACTTACTTAGAGTGAATAGGATAGCCATCCATTTTGCCTAGATACAGATAACAGCAATGATGAATTAAGAGGGAAATTAATCATAAAGGTAATTAAAATATATTTGTTACTCTCATAAACCTGTCAAGAAGAAATGGAATTTGTTTGCGCAAATTCTTTAATTGCAGGCTATATAGAGTAAATATCTCCATACGTATCTCTCGTTAATTATTCACTAGACAATCTGTTGCTACTAAGGTTCCAAACTAGCATTTCAATGAAGTTCATTTTGCATACAATACATTTTTTCAGACACATCTCTCTAACACAAACCATTTATCCCCTAGAGAAATAGACACAAACACGACACACAGGTGCAGCACAAACCGCTTCAAAGACATTATTTACTTCAAATAAAGGATTTCAAATTGCAAAATTCAGGATTGTAAAGAGCCTGTGCTGAACTCATTTTTAGAATTATAATTTAATGACTTACAGGGAAGGGCTGAATAACTAGAGTGGAGAAACAAAGGCTTGTGAGTTTGTGTGGTTAGCTTGTTTCAAGGGTGGGCATTAGGTGGCCCCATAGATGTTGTTTGACTTCATGTCTCATCACCTTTCACCATAGGCTTTGATAGCTAGAGCTGCTAGGAGTCTTGCAACATCTTATGCACCTCAATATTTGAATACCAGTCTACTTTAATTAGAATCTCAGTATCATGTTGATTTCATGGAATCGTAGAGGTAGAAGGATTTCCATAGGACAATGAGTCCAACCACTCATTCAGTGCAGGAACTCCAGGTAGAGCATCTCAAGCAGGTAGCAATCCAGTTTTCCTTTTGAAAACTGACTCCATCACCTCTCAGGTAATCTGCTCCATCTCTAAATAATTCTTACCTTCAAGAAGCTCCACCTAATGTTTAATCTACCTTTATTGTAATTTAAAGCTATTATACCCTTGAGGGTAAGTTTCGATGTCAACAGGCAGCCTTCTCCTGAAGCATTTGTATGAATCTGTGCATATGCAGTTAGTATTTCATGCTTTTATTTTCTTTCTTTTATGAAGGCAGAAATAGGAGGAAACATAGGAAGTGGAGGAACGGATTGTGAAAGTGGTAGAGATGGCTGAGTTGAACATTCTGATGGGATATCTTCATTCATTGCAGTTTCAATCAAGTAACTTGTCAAATGACCCTGGAGTTGCCACTGAATTGAGGGAAGGGAAACTCCAGAATTCAGTGCAAGCTACTGGAAAACCAGACCTATTATTGGGCAAGATTGAAGTAGCTGCCTTAAGGGACAAGTTGAGTGCCACAAAGATTCAGCAAATTCTTGAGTATTTAAAAATGTTGTTGTACTCCAATAAAGTGTTGCCAATACTAATGGATGAGCAGAGATGTTCAGGGATTTACATGACTAAGGAAATCAACAAGGGAGGCAAAGCAAGATGGTTCCTATGGCATGACACTGTGATCATCCCATTGCCACTCTGCTTTCTCACCCATGATTAACTCATCCTCAACAATTGGAATCATGGAATCATGGAATGATTGAGTTGGAAGAGACCTGTAGACCATCCAGTCCCACTTCCTGCAAAGAAACAGGAAAATCGCATTCAAAGCAGGAAAATCACATTCAATTCATTGGAAAAAACCCAGAAATAGAATGTGAGGGAGCATTTCATTTCTGTGCTGTGGTGCTGGCATTGAAGTGACATCAAGGGGCAAAATTAACCTCCTCTCCCCCTCTCTCTTGCTATTCCAGAGCTACCTTCTTCTGCTTCTGCTTGTTATAGAATAATTCTTTTTATTACTATTAACCATTGTGGAACTTCTTAATTGCTTTTTAAAATGTAGTGGAAGTGTAAGAAGAAGAGGTTGTGATGGTATGCAGAAGTGCAAGTGCGAGACTAATGATGGATGAAACAGTGCTATTGCATGAAGGGAAAGATGTGCAGTCATAAGGGTGTTTGTGTCAGTATGAATCTGCTATTGCTTCTTGCACAACTGTCATGGAATAATGTGGTTTTATTGGGTGCTACTACATTGAGAAATATTATCCTCCTCAGACAACAAAATTTATTGGGTTGGTCCTGCCAGGGGGTCTGCTAATAAATGTGGAAGAAATCATTGTTGGAATCCAAAATTTTATGACTGACTTTTCCAGAACTTTCCTACTATCTCCATTTATATTTCCTATTCTCAACTCCTCCTTTAACCTTAACAACATCAAAGGGAGATTTGAGAACAGGGAATGTAAATGAAAGAGGTGAGTGGATCAATTTTGTTTCCTTTCTCTCTAGACTTGTAGCCCTTCCACACAGTTGGTTAATCCATAGTAGCAATCTGGGTTTTAAAATCCCGGTATCTGAAGGAGAATCCAAACAAGGACTCATTAGTTCAAGTAAATGGTCCCATTGCATCCACAAAGATCTGGTTAATGAGGATTGAATGGAACCACAAAAGCTAGGTGGGACATCTACCGGAAGTTTTCCTTTATTTTTCTCCCTAATGATGCTCCAAGACGTGCTGCACCCCATTCAGCCATGTTGCAGCACTGATATAACAAAGTGTGCATGAGCAGGTTTTCTGTCATCGTCTCTCCTCACCCTCATTCCTGGTGCCTCCAGCTTTGCTCTCTTGAACTCTGGTTCCCTTTGGAAACACTTGCCTAAAACATGCAAAAGACAATCATATTAAAAACATTTCATTAAAACTTGTTTGAAAGGCAGTAAAATATATCAGTAATGATACAAATAAATTAAGATCCCTGTAACCACAGAATCCATTGTTTTATTTGGACATGCCTGGATAGGAAACAATCTCTTTAGGAATTTGGTAGGTCCTCCAGGGAATTTTATGGTACACCTCCCCCAGAAATGACCAAAAAGCTGTGCTGGAGAACCAAACAAATTTCTAGAGAGGATATTTCTAGGAACCTCTAGGTCCTCCAATACAAATCTATAGAGTGCTAGAACTAGAAGCAAGGTGATTTAATGGCATTTGGTTGTATTTATGGTTTCATGTAACTGTAATCCATCCGGGAATATATCTCCTGCAGATACAGCAGTCTTACTGTATAGTATGACCGAATGCAATGGAAAACAATCAAAACCTGGATAAACAAAAATATTTTCATATTCCAGTAGAAGTAAAGGAGATAGCATCCCACAGGAAAGTATACTATAGCCTAGGAGAGGTTGCCAAGAATTCTCTTTCCCCCATTTCTCCAAAAGATGTATGTGATGGAAATGAGGAAAAGTGTTGTATTGTACTGGGCAATCCAGAATTTGATCTTAGGCAGACATCAGAAAAAATGTAAAGAATAGATAACCACAAAAAAGAAGATTGTTCATTTTTTAATTGCTATTCCCTTATAGCATTCCCAAATGCTGTTTTCTCCAGCTTAAAATATTCAAGCTCTTGAACTTTGTGCACTGCTCCCAGACAGGAAGATCAACTGGCTCATTATTTGAATTTCATTAAAAATGCTTTGGGTAATACACTTTATTTACAGAGGTTTCCCACTTGATACTTGCCCCATGTTGCAATTAATGCCGAGCTTCTTAATTCATACTTTGTCTCCTTAGAGTAATCACATTCGACACATGGAGGATTCAACTTTGAGACTGCCTAAAGGATTTCACAGTGTTTCATCTTAGTCTCTATCTATGGCAGTCTTTCTGCTTTCTTATCCATTATGGAAAAATGGTAAAACATAAAACATCTGGGCATCCTCTGAGCAATGTCCTTGTAGATGGCTAATTCTCTCACACCAGAAGTGATTTGCAGTTTCTCAAGTCACTCCTGACATGAAAAAGAATCCACTATTGCTTAGCCTATCTTTTAAGCTATGATGCCCTCCTTGGATGATATGACTCTACTTCCCAGTTATTATTTCTATTTGTAATTTCATTCTCCCTTTGAATTCATTTATTTCTGTAGGCACATGATTTAGGTACATGCCATGCATATTTCACATGTAGAATTCTCAAAATCAGTCTTGTTGATTTCCAAACATTCTTCCGGTCGGGCGAGAATGGCGACAGGTCGTGGAAGATAGGGGCTCCTCTCTTCCAAACCCCGTAGAAGACGTTGGGTAGAGCTATCGCTCCCCTCTCCTGGTGGATCGACGCCAGGGGGAACGCTAAGGTCCCAAAGACAAGATCGGGTTCCTAAAAACCTTCTCCCCTCAAGGGAGGAGGCGAATAGGGGATCCGTGAGTCGGGACGTGCGGACGTCTCCGGGGGAAGCGGTCTCAAGAGGGACCGCAATCACTGTCAGCCCCGCTCGACTTAAAATGAACAAGGACTGAGCAGAAAACAGGACGTAAGTTCCAAACAATATTCTTCTTCGGAGGTGGGGAGAAAGGACTTCGAGACCCAGAGACGCAGAAATTAGAAAGAAGGGAAATTGGGTCAAATTGACAAACCAGAAAGTAACCTGGAAACTATTCATTGATTAGAGACAGAAGGCCTGTGAGGGCGGCAGCAAGGGGCTAAACAAAGACTAATAATAATAAGAATAGTCACGAAAAAGAATCTGACCTTGACGCCATTCTTGTTGTGTCTACAAGCTGAGCCTTCTTCATCAACAATTATTTCAAAACTCCGCCCAAAATCAGGAGGCTGGGAAAGCCCGCAGGGAGGACATCCGGGATCCCGCGAGACAACTGAACCCAGCCAATTTGAAGAAGCGGAAGTGAGGCAAGAAAGGGCAGAAGCCAGTGAGCGTCAGAGTGATTTGGGCAGCGGAAGGGGCCGATCCGCACAAGCACTGATTGGGCAAGGAAGAAAGGAGCACTGGATAAACCAATAAGATTAAAGAGGAAGGCGAGGACGAGAAGGCGAGCAACAAGGAAGAGAAGCAGACGATCTACAGAAAAGGAGACAGCTTACCCAAGACAACGACATCTTGTGACGGGAGGGCGAAACAACACAACAATTCATAATAAAGAAAACCACGATAAATCGACCATGGCAATGAACAAATTAAAGACAGATAAAGAAGCGAGAGAAATAAAAACACCATTACGAAGGGGATCTTTACCAGAGGACCCAGGAGCTTCAAGTGTAAAGGATATATTAAGAGAGTTGCAAAAGCTACATGAAACACAAATAGAGACAAAAAAGGAGATGAAGGAAATGATGGATAGACAGAATCAGGACCAGAGGAAAACGCAAGATAAATTGGATGAAATACAGAGAGGACTGAAGGAAGACATCAACCAAATAAAAAACGAGCTATCCAAGGTCACGCAAGAGGTAGTAGAGGTTAAGGAAAAGAACATAAAAATAGAAAAATCACAAACAAACCTGGAAGATAATTTTGAAAAATTGAAAAATAAAAATGAAAGAATGGAAAGACAAGTAGAAAGATTACAACAACAAGAGATGGAGAATCAATTGAGGCTAAGAAACTTGATTGAGGAAGAAGGAGAGAATTTAAGAAGAAAGGTGATAAGAATTCTCACAACAGTCCTAGATAGCCCAGAAGACGAGATCAACAGAGAGGTAGATAGGACCTACAGGGTTAAAAGTCATTTTGCAAAGGATAATAAGACCCCTAAAGATGTAATAGTCAATTTCACGAAAAAAACGACTAGAGATGATATTATTTACTGGACAAACAAAAAACCAATGACATACAAGGGAAAAAAAATAATTGTACTTAAGGAGTTACCCCCGGCGGTACTGAGCAGACGAAAAAACTACTCATATCTGACTGATGAGTTGAAAAGATTGAAAATAAGATTCCGCTGGGAAAAAACGACGGAATCATGACGACCTATAAAGGTCAAAAATACTGGCTGACCAACGAGGAAAAAGCGAAAGAATTTTTCAAGAGATTGAAAAAGGAGAATTCTCCCCCCCCAGAAAGAACACTCTCAAGGGAAGACAAAAAAAGAAGAGAGCACGTATGAACTCTCCAGAAGAAGAACAAAATAAGATGGATGAAGCAGCAGCTTTTCCAGAAGGGGAGCAAAAAGAAAAAATGACAGAAGAAGAAGAAGGAGAAGATGAAGGAGAGGATACAGAGGAGGAGGATAAAAAATCTGATGATGGAAAGTCAGCATTTGAAACTATACTCACTCAACACCAACGGGCTTAACAGCCCCAACAAAAGAAAACGAATCTTTCAACAAATTATAAAAGGTAAATACACAATAGCTGCATTACAGGAAACTCATATTTGCCACAAACACGTCTCACACCTCAACCATAAGAAATTAGGGACAGCATATTATTCATCGTATGGGACTAAGAAAAGAGGAGTAGTGACGTATATAGCGGAAGGAATCAAATCAGAATTAAGTTTCCGGGATGTAGAAGGCCGAGTGGTGGGAACGACCATTTACACATCTGATGGGAAAACCTTAATATGTAACATATATGCCCCAAATGGACCTAAAAGAAAATTTATAAAGTACCTCAAAGAAAATATCCAGAATACCGAATATGATCATCTCATCATCCTGGGGGACTACAATGGGATTATTGACAAGGATTTGGACAAGAGTCATAAAATTAAAAACTAAGGGAAATCAAGGAGTACTCCCAGAGAATTCTTAAATTTAAAAACCGAATTAGACCTAATAGATATCTGGAGAACAACACATCTAGAGGAAAGGGATTATACCTTTTACTCTAACAGACACGATACATGGTCTAGAATAGACATGGCTTGGTTAACAAATTCCCTAGCAATAACTGCAAATAAGATAGAAATCATCCCAAGAGATAATTCGGATCATTGCGCCATGACATTAGAATTAAATATTAAAAAAAAGACAAGGAGATGGCGTCTCAATAACAACCTATTAAAAACTGAGAATGACATTAATAGCAATAGAAAAATATTAAAGGAATATTTTGAGATAAATGACACGGGGGATTTACCCCTTCAGACAGTATGGGATGCAATGAAGGCCGTCATGCGCGGCCAATTCATAGCGCAGAACTCCAATAAATTTAAAATGAAAAATGAGAAATTAAAAGCAATCCAGACGGAAATTCAAGAAACGGAATTAAAATCCAAATCCAATACTTTAAAGGATTTAAAACAGGATTGGGAAAGGAAGTTAAGACAGCTACGACAGGATAAACAACAATTAGAGATGGAAAACCTAGCTAATCAATATAAATATATAAAAAGGGATACCTTCGAGAACGCAAATAAATCTGGGAAATGGCTGGCGAATAAATTAAAAAAGAAAAAACAGGCTCAATTAATAACAACAGTAAAGAAGGTTACTGGAGCAGGAGAAGCGATAATAGGAAAAAAGGTAGAGATACAAACAGAGTTCGTGACGTATTTCAAAGAGCTATACAAGAAAGATCAAGTTAGAGAGGAAGAGATATACGAATACCTATCAAAACGGAAAATAGAAAAAATCTCAGAGGAAGATAGAGAAAGAATAAATGGAGAAATAACGGAACAGGAAATCACTGAGGTAATCAAGGCTATGGACCCAAATAAGGCACCGGGTCCGGATGGATTCTCAGTGGATTTCTACAAACAATTATCGGAAGAATTAGTGCCCTATTTGAAAAAATTAATGAATAAAATTCTACAAGGTGAAGAAACTCCTAAGTCATGGTCAGAAGCAGTCATTACATTAATAAAGAAAGGAGACGTAACAATACCAACAGTCGGAGACTTCAGACCTATCTCGCTACTCAATGTAGATTATAAAATATTCACAAAAATATTAGCAAACCGACTTAAAAACTTTTTGGCCAGATGGATTGGAGATGAACAAGCTGGATTCCTTCCAAACAGGAGTACCAGAGATAACATAAGGACAGTACTGAATACAATTGAATATTACGAGACGAATAGCCAGAAGGAAATGACGCTTCTCGCACTGGATGCTGAGAAAGCGTTCGATAATCTAAATTGGGATTTCTTTAAGATAATTTTTAAAGAATTAGATATAGGTCACCAATTTAATAATGCGATCTCCACCATTTACAATAAACAAAAAGCAAAAATACAAATAAATGGAGAATTAACGGAAGAATTTAACATAGCCAAAGGGACACGACAGGGTTGTCCCCTCTCCCCTCTATTATATATTATGGCCCTAGAGATTTTGCTGAAATCAATAAGGGAGAATGATACTTTACAAGGCATAAAAATAGCTAACCAGGAATATAAAACGAAAGCCTTTGCCGATGATATTATTTGCATTATCGAAGATCCGATTAAAAATATAACAAAGTGGGTAAAAGAAATAGAAGATTATGGGAAAGTAGCAGGCCTGAAAGTAAATCACAAAAAAACCATGCTCTTAACGAAAAATATGACGATGTCCAAACAAGAGACTCTACAGAGAAAAACTAAATTCCAAATAAAAAATAAAATTAAATATTTGGGAATCTGGATAACAGCAAAAAAACTCAAAACTTCTGGAGAACAATTATATAGAAAAATGGAATTTAATAAAAAAAGATTTAGAACAATGGAAATATCTCAACCTATCCTTGTTGGGCAGGATAGAAGCTATTAAGATGAGTGTCCTACCAAAACTCTTGTACTTATTCCAGAATATTCCAATAATTAGAAACCAAAAGATATTTAATACATGGAATAAAGAAATTAACAAATTTATCTGGAAGGGTAAAAGGCCAAGGATAAATCATAAAATAATGGTCGACAAGAGACAAAGAGGTGGGTTCGGCCTCCCGGACCTAAGGAGTTATCATGAAGCTTGTGCCCTAGTGTGGGTTAAAGATTGGATTGCACTCCAAAACGAAAAACTTTTAACTTTGGAAGGGTTTGACCTGAGGAGAGGTTGGCATGCATACCTCTGGTATGGCAAAACGGAGATAGAAAAGAACTTTGGCAACCACTTCATCAGGTCAACCCTCATAAAAATATGGCTAAAATATAAAAAAAATTTCCACCATAAGATACCTTTGTGGGTATCACCCATAGAAGCTGAACATAGACGGCAACAAGGATGGAGAAAGTGGATGACGTACAAAGATCTATTAAAAACAGAGAAGGGCATACTAGAAATAAAAACTCAAGAAGAACTGTCCACGCTCGCAGGGGGGTCATCATGGTTAATGTATCATCAAATTAAGTCAGCGTATAATAGAGATAAAAAAAATGGCTTTGACGAAAAGGAAGATTTCTGGGAGAAAATCATAACATCAGGGAGAAAATTGATAACAAAATTATATAACAAATTGATAGAAAGAGAAACAGAGACAGAAACAGTGAAAAGTTGCATGATTCAGTGGGCAAAAAATATAGGGAGACCAATAAAATTAAATGAATGGCATTTAATCTGGACAAAGAAACTGAAATACACGTATGCTATGGACTTGAAAGAGAACTGGATGAAGGTATTCCATCGCTGGTACATTACCCCCCAAAAAAATCAAAATAATGTATAAGAATAGTAATTCCAAGTGTTGGAAATGCCAAGATCATCCAGGCAGCTACTTTCATATGTGGTGGTCTTGTCCACAAATAAAGAAATTTTGGGACCAAATTCATGAAACCATGCAAGATATTTTCAAAATAAAATTCCCTTCAAACCAGAATACTTCCTTTTGGGAATTATAGATCAGGACTTAGTATTGGAAGAAAATGAAGACAAGCTATTTTTTTATATGTTTACAGCGGCAAGAATCGTTCTGGCCAGAAAATGGAAGACTGATAAAATCCCTGATAGAGCCGAGTGGATGGAAAAGGTATATGAAATAAAAAATATGGACACACTGACATTCTACCTAAAAAGAATACCCCTACGCCAAGGAAACAGACAAACTGGACTCAAATAGACGACTATTCCAGAGTAAACTTTTAATAAAGATAAACAAGAAATAAGGACTTATATACCAGGACATTGTATTAAAACCACACCACGAAGAAGAAAAGGAAGTCAACTGTATATAACTTTCCTCACAGAAACTCAATCCCCTTTTCCTTTCCCCAAGTTCCCCCTTTTCGCATTTATCTTTTCTTTGCCTTTACTATTCTTGACTTACTATTAGTAGCTTAATGTCCCTACCCCGTTTCACCACTCCCTACCCTACCCAACACCCGATTATAATAATGAAAAGTTGTAATTTTCCTTTTTCCTTTTCCCCTTTCCTTTGGCTCTATATTGTTCTGATAAGAAGGTGGTATCTACTACCTTCGTTTTTCTTTACTTAATTTTGAAAATCAATAAAAACTATTTTTAAAAAAAAAATTGTTACTATATGGTTTTAATTACGGATGCAACTCCTGGCATTCTGCTGAGTTTTAATGTTATTGTGCTACTGTGTTTTATTGTGTTTTTACTGTGTTTTTAATCATTTGTGAGTCACCCCGAGCCAGTCGGGAGAGGCGACTAATAAGTTGAAATAATAAATAAATAAATAAATAAATAAATAAATAAATTTTGTTTAACCCTGTATACTTCTAGCTCAATAAATTCTGGATTTTTCTCTCAATATTGTTTTTAGGGGTAGTTGTATTTCTATGCTTGTCACAACGCAGGCCCTGACTCCACCCCGTAATCACACACACACAGACGATGTCAATTAACTATTTATGCTTTTATGCTTTTATGTTTTTATGTTTCAGAAGAATGTATTAAACTGTACTGTGATATTGTATGTGAACTATGTAAACCGCCCCGAGCCTGCCAGAAGGAGCGGTATATAAAAATGAATAATAAAATAAATAAATAAATATCATTAGCAATCAACAGATCATATTGCTGGAGTAAGTTTTTCAGTTCTGCCAGAATTCCCTCCCCCCCCCTCCCAATTCCTCTCCAGCTCTACTTCCTTTCCTCTAATCTTGACTAATAACTCCAGTTGCTTTTTATTATTACCGTTGTACCAAATTGAATTTTGCTGACCTCATCTTCATAGCCTTGTTTTTCTGTGCCAACTTCTATGATGATTAGCCACAAGCCAAGTTTTCAACTTCTTAGCTTCAAATGCAGTCTCTGCTTTCCATTACATATTAATACCATAAATGCTTTCCCAACTGTAGTGTCTTCCAGACTTTAGGAACAAAATGCCCATCAGCCATAGCTAATGTGACCAACAATGAAAGGTCATGAAAGTTTGCCAAAATATTTGGCGGGCATCGTTTCAAACCAGCTGTTCTAGAGTATGACAACGTGTCAGGAAGAGAACTAGCTCTTATATATACAGGGAGATTCATTTATTCCAAAGTCAAGGACTGAAAAAAAGATTCCATGTGATTCATGGTCCCAGCTGAGCTAAAAGTCATATGAAATTTCCTTTCTGAGTGAGTGGGGCAACTTGTTAGAACTGATGTGCATATAGAATTATTTGCAAGCTGGAGAATAATATGTTGACAATTTCAAAAGCTCAAGGAAAAAAACCTATTGTGTTGAATATGTAATGATTTCCTCACAGTAATAACAAGACCCTTCCACAATTTCCTGCATTTGACTAAACATAACCCTGATGTTTTCTGTAATGAAGGGTGATTCAGGCTTACTAGGAAAAATGATGCCAGATCATCATTGTCATCACTGAAGCTACAATTTCTGAGTATTCAGTTCAAGGTAAATCTGGAAACATTTGTTATTGCATTTCATAAAGACTTTTAAAAAGGCAATATAACTTGACTATGCAAGGGAGATAAAACAAGAATACAACAATCCACTTCAATGTGAGCAATTCAAGAACAATTTATTTAAAATGCTCTCTCTCTCTCTCTCTCTCTCTCTCTCTCTCTCTCTCTCTCCCACTCTCCCCTCTTCTTTCATTTAAATTCATTGCTCTGTGTCCTAGTCTCTGGAAAATCAGAAAAGAAGCCTGAACCATCTTCAATATGACTTTGTTTCAAATATTGTTCCCATTGTAAAAGAGAGATCAACTGAACTTGTAACAGGGGCAGCAGCAAAGAGGAAAGTGCGTCCATTTAGATCACTGTTCCATGGAAGACATATTTCTCCCAGCCTCTCCCAGAAGAAAATAAAATCACAAGAAACTGAATACCTAGAACCAATAGTCATTTCTAGCATTCCTAAATTCTCCCGTTTATACGTCTAGATCTTTGTGGAACTTGCAAAAGGATGGAAGGAGAGGGAAAAGAGAGAAAGGGGGGAAGGGAGAAGAGAGAGAACTTTAAGAACTGTGTGTGTCAATTGATTTTGTGTCTAAATTTGGATCCCAGTGAGGATACTGAGGATACAGGTCTACCCCCTGTTTAAGGAGCTCCATTGGCTGCCATTCAGTTTTTGGTTCCAATTCAAGGTGCAGGTTATCACATACAAAGCCCTGAACGGTTTGGGACCCACCTACCTTCGTGCAGGGGCGGTCCTACAGGTAGGCCAAGGAAGCGGCCGCATGGGGTGCCATCTGGGAAGTGACAAATTCCCCCGCCTGTTCCTCAGGCAGCACAGCGGCTGCCTGCTTTTGGGCCCTGGCCTTGTGCGCTCTGATGCCGCTTCTGGGCATGTGCGGAGGTTTTCGCGCAAGCGCCGTTGCTACCGGAGCTGAAGTTGAGCGCAGGAGCAACTGTGCATGCGCAAAAACCTCTGTGCATGCCCAGTAGCTCCTAGGCACAGAAGCCTGCAAGCAAAGCACTCCCTATCGGGCAGGCAGGGAGTGCTTCCCCTCTCCCTTTGTCTCTGCCCTGCCACTGAGTACAGTGACCCAATTGGGCAGGCAGGGGGCGGAGGAGAGGGAGCCAAAGGGGCATTGGCGACGTATTGCCTCCTGACAGCCGCCACCAGAAGTAGCCGCTGCGCGCTGAGGTGAACTCTCTCACCAGGCCCAATCACATGTGAACCCTACCACACCCGCCCACCTCCCCCCCCATGCGCGTACCGGCCGGGAGCATCAAGGAGAGACAGGCGCAACTGCACAGGCAAATAGTAATATATAATATTTTATTTTACTTTATTTTGGGTTATTTGAGTTTTATAGGAGTAATGAAAATATTTAGTAGAGGATAATTTTATTTAAATAAATAATTTTATTTATTATGTTATAATAATAATATAATGTAATGTTATATTATATTATAATGTCAATATATTCTAGTATAATTATATTGTAATGTAGTATAATATAATTGTGATATAATATAGTATGAGTATGTACTATAATATATTGTATATACATTTATACAATATAATACTACTAATGGTATTGTGATATTATAGTTGTATATTTGTTTTACATGGGGGGCACCAAAATAATGTTGGGGGCAAAATAATGTTTTCTTACCAATAAAATTACCTTAGACCGCCCCTGCCTTCGTGACCACATCTCCTACTTTTTGATCCTCTGGGGAGGCCCTTCTTTCACTCCCTACTTTATCACAAGTACGACTTGAGCGAAAGAGCCTTCTCCGCTGTTTGCTCCTCTGCTTTGGAACTTGCTACCCAGTGAGATTAGGCAAGCCCCTACCCTGACAGCTTTTGAGAAAGACCTAAAAACTTGCATTTGGTGCCTTTCGTCAGTGAACATATATTTCATATTTTGTCTGTTCCAACTACAGTTCCATCCTTGTGATGCACTTTCCTCCCCCGCCCTCAATGAAGGTCTAACCCCACTGTTCACCCCTTTTGAGCTCCTCCCTCCCCCAGAAACACATCCTCCCACTACTTATCTCATTCAGGGTTTTATCAATTTTACCCTGTGCATTTGGCCCGCCCATTGTGTTCTATTTCTCTATCATGTAACTGTTTATTTTATTTTGTTATTTCATGTATTTTATTTTGATGCTATTTTTGCTTCTTTGTACTTTATTTTGCTGTACTGTAGTTTTGGGCTTGGCCTCATGTTAGCCGCCCCGAGTCCCTTTTGGGGAGATGGTGGTGGGGTATGATGATGATGATGATGATTAGTATTATTATATTTGAAGGACTGTGAATATCTATTCAAAAATCTCTGGGACATCTAGTTTCAAGTCATTTTGTTTTTCAAAACAGAGTCAACTGGATGGAATCTTTTTGTATCTTTTGAAATAATTGTGCCAGAGAAAAAAAAGGCAACAATATATGTTCAAATAAGGAAAGCTGTGAAGTGGATATCATGAAACTAGGGATCAAATGAAATGTTTAACTTTATCTAACTATTTACAGCACTAGATAGATGATGAAGAATTAGATATGTAGATGAGATGGATGGATAACTAGGTAGATATAGCTACCTAGATGATGGATAGATAGGTTCCATAATAATATATTTTAAAAGTTAGGAAGGAGCATGATAACAACAAGCATACTCACAAATACTACATGTTTATTTTGCTTGGTTCCTCCATTGTCCTCAAGACATAATATCCCTATCCCATTGCAGCAGTACATCTTATTATTCCACTGACATTTGGATGTTTGTTTGACAACTTATTAGTTTTCTCATATATATATATATATATATATATATATATATATATATATATCAGTGGTTCATTTCATTATAATTACTGTAAGGCAGGTCATTCTGTAGAATATTTTCTGTTGCTGTTGTTCTATATGCTACTCCCTTTACCCTGGAGGCACAACACAGTGTTTCAGGCACTGCCTTCCTGCTAAGAATTTGATATGTTGGGGCTGAACACATCACTTTAACTTGCTGAGGAAAAATGAATCGAGAGGAACAAAAAACGTCTCCCTTTGCCACTCATTGGAAACCCTGTCAGCTTACTGATGCTGTAACACATTCTAGTCTGGTATACCCTGAACACTTGTTTGGCCCATGGGCAACAACACGGAGCTCAACAGACCATTGGTGTCCAGAGGGAAGAAAAAATGTTATATATCAACCACTGTGGGCAGTGCACTATGTTCACCCTGTCACTTTGAAGAATCATGTTTTTGATAGGAAGCAGAATGGGCCTCAAGATCTCTCAATAAGTAATAAGAAAAGGAGAAAACCCCTTCTGGGGTCTGTTTCCAGTGACTTTCATATCAACTGGTAGCATACATCGCAAGCAAAACTGATGTGGGATTGGGTGACAGTTGGCTTTCTTCCAGACACTGGAAATGGAAGTTATGTCATCTTTATTCTTTGTGCAGAAGACCTAACATGGCATTATGTGATAATCAACTATCATACTGGGAAAATTTTTATCTAAAGGAGAGGGTGATTACTTGAAGTTTTCTTCACATGGCCCATGGGGGTCGCCGGTGAAAGGAAAGGTGTGTGTGCTGCCTCGTGGCACTCCATGCGGCCTCTCTCCTTCCTCCATCACATGGTGGGGATGGGGGGCACATTGGCATTCTGTCCCTGTCCCCATCAGATGGGAGAAAGAAATGGCAACATATATCCCTCCCGCTGCCTTTCCACCCATCATATGGGGAAAGAGGGAGGAAAGTGTGGGTATCTCCACTGGAGTTACCCCCCAAAAACCCCCAACACTTACCTCTTCATGGTGGACGAAGAAATGCATTTTTACTCTTCCCTTCCTCTTTGTGAGGAATGTGGGTGGGGGCCTGCCATGCATAATCTGATGGCACTCGGCAGGCCCTGAACAAGTCCTGACTAAAAGTGGCAAAATGGGGCAATTTTACCCCATGTGAAGATGTCCTCAGAGTAATATACATATCTTTATATGTATATATCTAGTAAAGTAAGGTAAAGGTTCCCCCTGACATTAAGTCTAGTCGTATCTGACTCTGGGGGATGGTGTTCATCTCCATTTCTAAACCAAAGAGCCAGTGTTGTCCTTAGACACATCCAAGGTCATGTGGCCAGCATGACTGCATGGAGCCCTAAAGCGGTACCCATTGATCTACTCACTGTTCCATGTTTTCGAACTACTAAGTTGGCAGAAGCTGGGCCTAACAGTTGGAGTTCATCCCACTCCCCAGACTCAAACTGCCAATCTTTTGGTCAGCAAGTTCAGCAGCTCAGCAGTTTAACCCACTGTGCTACCATATATATATATATATATATATATATATATATATATATATATATATATATATATATATATATCTAGAGAGAGAGATATCTAGATATCTAGATATCTATGTACGAGTGGGCCAATTCCATTGCTTGGTGATGAAATATATACACCTGTATGCATGTCAAATCAAATACACCTGGTATTTTTATTGCTGGAAGAATAGAAGTGGTATTAAAAAGTGACATTCTTTGTATGCATGCAGCTGGTCACACCATTGCTGTGAAGATAAAATGGGATTTACAGCACCATTCTTTTATCTTCCACCCGACCATGAAACAGAGCCCATAACAACAGCAGCAGGAACAGCAGCAACTGTTTACAAATGGTAAAAGTTTCCTTCTTTTTGTTTACATTTCCAACATATATTTGAAGAACCCTGGCACATTTTTTTTTGTTGAAATCCTAAATGTGACTATGTCCCTTACATATTCTGGGGTGATAGAAGGAAAGAAAGAAAAACCATCTGTAGTGAGCAAATACTCTCTTTCAGGGAGACTTTGCTTTATGGATGCCATGATGAAATTGTGCAGTTGTGTAAACCCGCAAAAAGTGATGTTAGTGTGTTCTTGAAGGTGCAACCTAAGAACTAAGTTTTTAGAAGATAAGCTGACAATGTCTGAAGATAGCATATCATCTGAACTTAAAATCCTGCCTCCATTTTAAGCATACTTCATAACTGAGAGCTAATCTCCTAATACTGCTCTGACTATGGAATAGTAAACTAAGACTGTCACAAATGGTTAGGTGTTGTGTGTGTTAGAAAACTAAAATGTTTATATTTTATTGTAATGTGCTATGACTTTATCAAAGAAGGAGAATAAATTTTATGTCAAATAAATTTCATTTGTATTTAAAATCTGTTTGATCTAAATATAAGTGTCTCTGATAACTTGATTATATTTTGCACCTGTTTCTAGACCTAAAGAATCGAAAACCCTTGTTTAAACAAAAAAAACTTGAGTGACATAAATGTGGCAGTGTGGCTGGGCACTCAGGAGAAATTAGCTGTAACAGAAATTACCTACAGTAGTTGGGACTGATGAGGTTGGACAGTTCTCTGGCAAAGCTCATTGGTGAAAGACTACACAATACTAAAGTTGGTATAAATCCTTTTTTCAGTACAACACAACTGGGCTTGCTGCCAAGGGGATGAAAGATAAGGTAAAGGGGAATTAGACAGCAGTCCACACTTGGCACAGTAAATGCAAACACTATTGTAAAACTGCATTCATGTGACAAGTGTTGCGTATTGTTTTAAAAAGGACAATGCAGTAATTAGGTTCATGTGGTTTTTTCGGGCCATATGGCCATGTTCCAGTAGCATTCTCTCCTGATGTTTCACCTGTATCTATGACATTCTCAGAGGGTTGTTCAGAGGTCTGTGGAAATGAGGCAAGTGAGGTGCATTTATATGTGTGGAATATCCGGAGTGGGAAAAATAACTCTTGTCTGTTTGAGGCAAGTGTGAATGTTTATGAGTGGTGTCCGTAATTTACTGTCTTGATTCTGGTGCTTTTTAATACTAGTTTCCTCCTTTTCACTGAAATTGTCAGTATGCTTGTGAATTTCAATCGCTTCTCTGTGTAGTCTCACATTATGGTTGTCAGAGTGGTCCAGCATTTCTGTGTTTTTAAATAGTATTCTGTGTCCAGGTTGGTTTATCAAGTGTTCTGCTTACTTACTTAATTACTTAATTATGTGATCCCTCGTAGCTCAAGGATGATTGTTTACCAAATTTGGTGTCTTGGCAGTGGGTCCGTAGGTGGCTTTAGAGCCCTATTCTTGATCCACATGTTCTCCCACAGTGAGGACATCAGTTTCCAGCTGGAAGGTGGTCCCGGTCGAGGTTGGCTTGACGTGCCTTCCTCTTGGCATGTTTCTCCCCTTCGCCCTCCATTCATGCCACTTCAAATTCTGCAGCACTGCTGGTCACAGTTAACCTCCAGTTAGAGCACTCAGTGGCCAGGGCTTCTCAGTTCTCAGTGTCTATGCCACAGTTTTTGAGATTGGATTTAAGCTCATCGTTAAATCTCCTTTCCTGTCCTCCAAAATTCAATTTTGTTCTTGAGTTCAGAGTAAAGTAACTTCTTTGGGAGACGGTGATCGGGCATTCAGACAACTTGGCCAGTCCAGCGGAGTTGATGGGGGAGGAGCATCGCTTCAGTGCTGGTGGTCTTTACTTCTTCCAGTGTACTGACATTTGTCTGCCCATCTTCCCAAGAGATTTGCAGGATTTTTCAGAGGCAGTGCTGATGGAATCATTCCAAGAGTTGCGTATGACGTCTGCAGACAGCTTACGTTTTGCAGGTGTATAGCAGGATTGGGATGACAATGGCTTTATAAACAAGCACCTTGGTCTCCCTATGGATGTCCTGGTCTTCAAACACTCTCTACTCCATTTGGAAGAATGCTGCACTTGCAGAGCTCAGGCGGTGTTGTATTTCAGTGTCAATTTTGACTTTTGTGGGGAGGTGTCTGCCAAGGTAGCGGAAATGGTCAACATTTTCTAATGTTACACCATTAAGCTGTATTTATGGCATTGGCTGGTAACTGCTGAAAGAGCACTTTGGTTTTCTTGATGTTCAATGAGAGGGCCGAGCTTCTCGTATGCAAAGGTGTTTAGAGTGGCTTGTAGGTCTTCTTCTGAATGCGTACAGACAACATTGTCATCAGCATATTGGAGTTCTATAACAGATGTTGTGACCTTGGTTTTGGCTTTCAGTCTGCTGAGGTTAAATATCTTGCCATCTGTCCGACAGATGATTTCCACTATGGTGGGAAGCTTCCCATAGGAAAGTGCTCTGCTGTGGCTGACTTATCTGGTTGAATTAGTCTGCAGTGCCTTTCATGCTCTTTGTTTCGTGTTTGGATGCTGTGTTTGGTGGTTCCTGTGAAGACTTGTCCACAGCTGCATAGTATACAATAGACTCCTGCAGTGGTTAGGGGATCCCACTTATTTTTTGCTGAATGTAGCATTTGTAGAATTTTCTTGGTGTGTCTGTAGATTGTTTGGAGGTTGTGTTTCTTCATCAGCTTCTTTATGCAGTCAGTGGTTCCCTTGATGTATGGTAAGAATACTTTCCCTTTAAGTAGATATTTGTCTTTACTCTTATGGCTTGTTCTTGGTCTTGCAGCTCTCATGATATCTGTAGTGGAGTACTCATTTACCTAGATGTTCTAGGCATTTGCAAACCAAATCAAAAACTGGGCCACACAGTTTACATTGACAGATACTTGCATAAAAACTCCAACCATCACCCAGGTAAAAATTAAAGCCCTGTCAGATCGTGCAAACAAAATCTGTGAACCTCACCTCCTCCAAGGTGAACAGAATTACTGACGAGACTGTTTTATTGTTTTAATGCTTGTTGATTTATTGTTTTAATTGCAATTTATGTTTTATTGTGGTTTTACTATTGTAATTGTTCGTATTGGCATTGTATCAGTGCCCAATGTAAGGCATTGAATTTTGCTATTATATGTGTGAACTGCTTTGAGTCCCCCCCCCCCCCCCGAGGTGAGAAAGGCGGTATATAAATACTCTAAATAAATAAATAATAAATATTACCTAAACTGGGCTCTCCACTATAGACATCAGAAGAGCTTTTCAGTTTCAGGCTTTTGAAAATTAGGTGCATAACATTTCATTTGTACATTAGACTCGAGTAAATATGGGTAAATCCTTGTTCAAAATGTATCCTTTAGTTACAGTGCTACAATGACTTACTGTATTTATTTATATCATTTATATTCCACCCTTCTCATCCGCAGAGGACTCGGGGCGGATCACAATGCACATATACAGGCAAACGTTCAATGCCATAGACAAACAATATATATAGACAGACAACGAGCTACACAATTGGTCGAGAGCTCACCCCAACCCGGGCAGGCCTCAAACTCATGACCTTCTGGTCAGTGGAGATTTTATGCAGCTGACTCCCAACCAGCTGCGCCACATTCCCGGTGCTTCCTATTAGAAGCTGAATAAATAAAGAACTGTCTCCAAGACTTTTTAAATGCATCTTCTACAAGTGCTAGTGTCATGTATAATGATTTGAGTGTTAACATTGGATAATGGGAAACTAGGTTTCAAATTCCTGCTTGACCATGGAGACCCATGGCCAAGCAGAGGGGAAAAAGCAAAAGTAACCATCCTCTGAATAAATTCTGGCAAGGAAGCCCTGTAATAGTAATGCCTTAGGGTCATCAGACGTCAGAAATGGCTTGAAGGCGTATAACAATAAGGCAATAATGTCTTCATCATTGATAAGAATACTGTCAGAAAAAAGGACAAAATGCTATTCATACCAGCTAGCCTGTCATCACTAAAAGTAAAATTTCAAAAAACCCCAAAACCCACAACAAGCCTGAGTAGCCTTCACCCCCTTTGATCACATTTGAAGATGCATTCCTTGGTTTTCATTTTCAAAAGATCCTTGGATACCAAATGTATATTATAGACTGAAGGCATTAATGTAGACAGATAATGGAATCTTGAGAAAATACCTCCAAAATATGGAGAAAATATATCCAGAAATGTCCTCTCTGAAACACAGAGAATTTATATAAAATGATTTCTCTCAAGGACACAGACTGAAACATCCTAAATCATACCCTGAAGTACCCAGCATATTCTTCTTTGATAGTAAATTCTCTCTGAATAGGAAGGTTCTTTAGAGATGCATACACTGCTACCTCTAGAAACCTTACTGACCTTGTGAATATTCAGTTAGTGGTCTAGGAAATCACAATGAACAACTGGCCCTTTAGATATATTGGTCTACAGTTCCCTTCAGAATCATCATAAGTGGCAAAAGGTAATAGACTTTATACATTAATGTCTGTACAGCCAAAGGTCTCCCACCCTTTCATTTGATAGCTTGATTCCAGATGGGTTACCTCAAAATTCACTATGTGTTTTGCTTATACAATTTTTGTTGTAATTTTAATATGACACATTTTCTTCTTTATTCCTAGGGCTAAAATTCAGGACATGGAAAGAATAGTAAGGAAGATAAAACCTTTGAATTTAATAATGAATCTGCTATTCACCTTGGTATTATTAACATCCTATTATACTTTATATTTTATCATAATTTTTTCCATAGGTATAAGAACATAAGAACATAAGAAGAGCCATGCTGAATCGGACCTCAGCCCATCTAGTCCAGCATTCTGTATCACACAGTGGCCCACCAGTTGTACACGGGGATCTCGAGCAGAAGGGAGGGCAAAACCCTGACCTGCTCCCGACCCCCCACAACCAGTACCCAGGGAAATCCTGCCTACCTCAACCAACTCTGAGGTGGCACTTGAATGTGCCTACTCTTACTAGTCATCTGTTGATGTATTGTGGTCTGATGAACTACACAGAGTTTTATGTATCAAGAAATACTCAGAGCTGTTTTGCCAGGTTTTTTTCCTTTGAAATATAGACTACAGTCTATATTCATGGAACCCTCAGTGGCGCAGTGGGTTAAACTGCTGAGCTGCTAAACTTGTTGACCGAAAGATCGCAGGTTCAAATCCGGGGAGTAGTGTGAGCTCCAGCTTCTGCCAACCTTGCAGCTTGAAAACATACAAATGTGAGTAGATCAATTAATACCATTCTGGCAGGAAGGTAATGGCACTCCATGCAGTCGTGCCAGCCACAAGACCTTGGAAGTGTCTACGGATAATGCTGGCTCTTCGACTTAGAAATGGAGATGAGCACCAACCCCCAGAGTCGGACACAACTGGACTTAATGTCAGGGGAAAACCTTTACCTTTACCTACCTGATCTTCATTGGCAGTTCTCACATCCAAATACTAACTACAGCAGATCCTGGTTATTATCCAAGATCTAACTGGATCTAGTATTTTTAGGATATTTCAGCTCTCTTACATGTGGATCTGGTCACAATGACAAGATATTTTCCAGTTTCCTATCCCATTATAGAAGTACATCTTTGGCCTCCATATATTTTCGGCATCCAGCATCCTTTAAAACAGATGAATAGAAAGATAGCAACAAAAAGGCTCAAGAAAGTTGAACACCCGTTCCATAGTCAAAAACCAGATAGGAACAGTGGTGTGTGTAACTCAGGCCCCTTCTACACTGCCATATAAAAAAACCCAAATTATCTGCTTTGAACTGGAATATATGACAGTGTAGACTCATATAATCCAGTTCAAACCAGATAATGTGAATTATCTGCTTTGATAATCTAGATTAAATGGCAGTGTAGAATGGGCTTCAGTGTTGTGGAACCAGCATCTTCACTGACTGACTGGACCGACTACGTGACGAATGTTGTTGTCCTTGAGCAAGCAGGCATCACCAGCATTGAAGCCATGCTATTGAAAACACAACTGCGCTGGGCAGCGCACGTCTCTAGGATGGAGGACCACCGCTTCCCAAAGATACTACTCTACAGTGAACTTGCCACGTGTCAGCGCAATAGAGGCGCCCCCAAAAGAGATATAAGGACTCCCTGAAACAACATCTCAGGCTTGGCCAGATTGATCACCAACAATGGTCCACCCTGGCCTCACATCGAGAGGCATGGAGACGCACTATCCACAATGCTGCGGCCTCTTTCGAGAAGACACGCCGAACGGGTCTCGAAGAGAAATGACAACGCAGAAAGAACCACAACTTGGAAACAACATCATCCAAGGAGACTTTCTGCTTTGCTTTCTGCAACTGGACTTGCCTATCTCAGATTGGCCTTTTTAGTCATCAACGCGCTTGTAAAAAGCGTGGGATGAGTCCTTCCTAAAGAATCTTTGTTCACAAAGTAATGCCAAGAGAATGGGCTTCAGTGTTGGGGAAACAGCATCTTCACCATTCATCCCCATTGAACATTATTTCTTATCTGATCACTTTTAGGAGTTTTAAGGTGGAGAAATGTTATGTAGAATGCATTAGGAAAACCTCTGCACCAGGGGTCTGAAATGTGATAATACACATTGCTACATATCACAATTTTCTACTCACACATTCCTTCTGCATGCCATGGAATTATCACAGATAAGGTTACATATGTAGAAAAATCAGTATGTGAGGGTGACCCACAAGGATGTGTGGGTGGGTTAGGCCCAATGATGAACTTATCTCTGGCATCTTCAAAACTAGTGAAAACACTGCCTTAAAAATAAAAAGCAATGTTTATGAAAGTTCTTCCCTGAAATCCCCAGAAGGCAGCTCATTTCAACCTAGTCATGTAGATGGAAAGTTGCCATTTGTTATCCACTGCAACCATTAGTGCAACACACAATTTGAAGAAAGCTTTGAGTCGATGGTAAGTCGTACATTCTCAGACTATCAACATGCGGTTACAGAAGCTAGAATCAATTCAATCCGAGCAATTTCATTTGCAATTCAGGAAAGTAAAAATGTACAAGAAACCCCAGAGGTCCTAGTTTTGTGGTTATATGGACATAAACCACATAGATGTTTTATGAGCCAGGCTACATGTGAACTCATTTTGAACTTATTTTCCAGGCATGATAAACAGCCAGCTTTTTTTGCAGCTTGTTGCTACGTCAATATGAATAGCCGCAGGTGATTGGTGTTGACAGGCCAAATATGCATATCTTAAATTTAGGATGCCACTGGCAGCCACAAAGACCAGTGAAGGCAGCACAGCTTTACATCATTACATTATAACATTAAGCCTAGTGGTGGTTGTTCTCTTTCCCTATAGCTTCTGTATACTGGCTCTGTAGTACCTCTGTACCACATGTAGATAAAAAAATCCTCCTCTTTTTAAAAAAAGAACTTACCAAAATTAACATTTTTCCATAAACATGAAAGAATTTGATTTTAAAAAGAAACAAAAACAAAGCTATGTGTGTGTAAAAGAAGGCAAACAATGTTTGATTTGTCTGTTGGAGGATAAAACTATAGGTACAGACAGATTAAAAAGGCACTACGTCCATAACCATAAAAAGAAGACTTCACCAAAGTAGAGTAATTTAATATTTGTGTCACACTCTTCTAAAATATGAGTAAGTTAAATACCATGCTCCATGGTCATTCAAAATACATTGGTGAAAACTGAACCGACAGATTAAGTCCCTACCTTTTCATCTAGCTTCCAGTTTCTAAGCCTTTCTCTCAAGATCTAAGTGTGCATTGAGATAGTAGGGTAAACATCACTGTAAATAAGAACCGCCAGAATAATTTTAGGTTTTAAGGAGCTGAATCGTCTCTAAAAGGTGAACGTATATTTGAAACTGGGAAACAATGAAATTGGAAACCAATTAAAATCTCTCAGCATGGGGAGAATTTGGCTTGACTCTATGACTTGGGAATCAGGTATTTTATATTATATTAACTGAGGGCTGCATTCAAGAGCAGTCCCACTAGATTATGATGGTAGTGAAAGTGTTCAGATGAAAGTGATTATGACATATGGTGCTTTATACCTTATGGATCTAAATAAAATCCTCAACAAACATTTTAATGAATATAAAATATCTTGCACATTACTTAACGGTTACTAAACCCTGACCATTCATAACCAACTCCCATTGGAATCAATTTCCCCCGATGGATTGTCATGGTGGGGGGATGGGTTTACGTGTTCCAATGAACCTGCGGGCATAACCACTGGAGTCATGCACTTCCGGGGCACAGGGAGGTTCCAGACCAAGCACAATCCAAAAACCTCAATGGCGGAACAGGTGGAAGATAACATGTTACAATGGCTATGAAGGCAGAAGAAGACTGCAACAGATTGAGAAGCTACCATTGTCGTGTTAAGCATGCCGTTGGTTGGGACCCTCACTCTGTGAAGATTGTGTGTTGATCGGCTGTGTAACAACCTCCACACATTAAAAAAAAAGCATGCACAGGCATATTCCAAGAACTTGGAAGGCTATCATACTCGCACAACAAGGGATCACCTAAGTGGAATCAACTGAAAAGTGAATAGAAAAAGCAAGGTGAAGAAGGCAACACTCACAGTCATTTATAGAATCAGGAGATAAGACAGAAGAAAACAGTGACTCTTAGGGGCCTTCCACACAGCCCTATATTCCAGAATATCAAGGCAGGAAATCCCACATTATCTGAGTGTGTACTCAGATAACCAAGTTCAAAGCAGATATTGTGAGATTTTCTGCCTTGATATTCTGTGATATGGGGCTGTGTGGAAGGGCCCTTATTTTCCAAAGAGGACTACTCATGGCCATTAAAGAGCAAAACATACCAAGAAGCTGTGACACAAGATCAGAAACAGTGTAGTAGATGCACCCATAGAGAGAAAAAAGGTACACCCCAACCTGGGTGCTTGCCTACTTATACAACATACATATAATATTACAAAATAAATTAATTTTGTCAGTACACTTGTGTTATCCTTTGCAACTTTGTACCATTTACAGATGGCAGGAATAGCAAACTATGCACACTGTTCTATGTTTGATAATAAAGCAATGTTTAAAAGTAATTCAATGAATTAGGAGGCTCTGAGGCTAGACAAGGGAAAGCTCTCAACTATGCACAGAGGAGACAATTTTATAGGGCAGTGTGAGGCTTTCCATTTATTAGTTCATCTCATCACAAAGTTTTAGTGCAAATGATATACCATTAATGAATAAGTTTTTAAAATATATTATGAACTGCAGGGCTCAGATTTAAGTTAATAAATGTGAAGCCTGTTGGCAAAAACATTAGACAGCTGAGATATTTCAAAATTATGCAGTGACCTTGCTGGTAAATTGCACCTTCTCAATATTAAGTGGAAGTTTACTTTTCATTCTAAATTATCCTAGACAAAACAAACAGCTTTAAACTGCCTTATAAAATTATTTTCTCTGTACATAGTTGAGAGCTTTCATTTTTCTAGCCACAGAACCTTCTCATTTCTGTTGGTTGATTTGGACTGAGAGTTACTTAGTACTTGTGTAGAAAAATTGTACATGAAACTTTTAATAAATTTATATTTGCATTGTAGATCAGTTAAATCCCATTTTAATTGTACAGGTAATTTTAGTGCATCTTAACTTTGCTGTAACTTATACTAATGACACAACATTTAATTGTTCTTAGTTTTTATATTTACTATTTTGCAATTTTTGGGGCTGTGTCATATAATTGTGAGCCACTTCCCATGGAGAGAAGGACAGGGTAGAAATTAGGCTTGTGCAATCTGGCAAACTGTGATCCGTTTCATTGTCCCTTATTTTGGGTGGGGGTTGTGATCCATTTTTGGGAGCCTCCTGAATTCAGGAGGATAGAAATCCATTTTTGATCTGGGAAGCCGAAAGATTCATTTTCTATTCGGCCCATTATGGGGGGACTGACCCATGCTCCCCTTCCTGTCATTTTAGGCATTATTTGTCTTTATATCCTTCATTAAGACCTGGATTAAAAGTATCAGAGTCGATATATAATTCTTTCTGCGATACTTTCCCTTCCGTCTGTAGGGGAGACCAGATTTAATGCTTAGTTGAAGCTGTTTATACTCTCAAGGAAACAGATGCTGCAGGCCTGCACGGTGCTCACTCTCCCTGCAGCACACAGCTTTCCAAGGCATTTTAAGGAGGCTTCCCTACTTCCCAGGGAAGGTAGAGCAATCAGCTTGGAGCTATCCTACCTGGGATTCCTTTTAAAAGCCTTCTCTTTTCTCTTGATTTGCAGGCCCTGGAGTGTTGCCTCCCCACACTTCTCGCTTTTTCTTCTAGTGGCTGCCTACCTCCCACACTCCACTTGTAACTGAAGGCAGCCTGTGTTTTACAGCTACCATTCTGTTGTGGATGAAGAAAACAAGGGGGCTGGGTCCTTTCCATTATGGCCAATTGAACAAGCCAGACCAGCCAAATTAGCCAAAGAAAACTGGCCAAATCTAATCTGTGCACAAGCCTAGAAGAAATAAGGTAAACTAATAATAATAAGCCGTCATTTGAAAACAATAAATATTGACAAAATCACTATCTGTCAACTGCAAAAGGTCACCTTACTTGGATCTGCAAGCATCATTCGAAAATACATCACACAGTCCTAGACACTTGAGAAGTGTCCGACTTGTGATTTTGTGATATGAAATCCAGCATATATATCTCATTTGCTGTGACATACTGTGTTTTTGTGTCAGTAAAATAAAAATGATAAACGTTTTAATTTTTCTTCATATCTTTGTGAAACTTGTTGCACACCTTTTCGACTACCAAGAAAATGATTGGAAGTAATTTTATATTTGGACCAGAACTTGCATCAGGGATTCCATTGTAGAGCTTACCATTCGAGCTTCTCCAGGCTCACCGGTTCACAGGAGCAGAGCTTCTCTCGGGATATATCACTATCTCCCCCATAGTCATATGATGTATAGAATAGGGATGACAATGTTCACTTACTTTATTCTTACAGATATGACTATAAATGTATTATTCTTAAATAAGAATTTTCAAAGAACTTCTGCCTAGTGGGAGAAATTTTGCTATTTTTTGTGGACATTTTCACAAAAAGGTTTGAATACAGGCCCCTTCCACACTGTCCTTATATCCCAGGATCTGATCCCAGGTTATCTGCTTTGAACTGGATTATATGAGTCTCCATTAAACTGGGAAAATCAGATAATCCTGGATCAGCTTCTGGGATATAAGGACAGTGTGGAAGGGGACACAGTGTGCTAATGTGGCTAGTGACAATTAAAATGTTTGTTTGCTTGTTTTCCCCTCCTTTGCAGAGGGGTAAAATACATCAATAAAATAGATAATATTTCTCCCAAAGGTAATGTTACTCTCAAAAATGAAAAAGGTTGCGAATATTTTTCTTACAATCCTAAATAGCAAGCTAATTGTGCTTTCAGGGAAATGTGTCATCAATCACATTCTCATTGAGGTGGCTCTGACAACTCTTAGGCAATGCTTCTTGACCTTTGTTTCTTCATATGCTTTGGACCTTGACTTCTACACTTAGATCCAACAACAAGCAGGCAGAGTTAATGCTTTATTCATGAGGTTCTGTTTCATCACTCTGTCATTGCATCTGTCAAACTTCAATGCTCTTGGGGAGAAGAATTGGGAGGAAATAGTTAAAATGTCGCAGCAGTAGCTGATCTCAGCCTCGAAGCCGGAAGAGACAAAGATCGGACACATCTTTCATTTCCTTCCCCATGAAGCCCCTATCAAGTGAACTGCTTCTTCTCCCTCCACACAATGCTATCCATAACTTCAAGAAGTTGGTTCAAAAAGTCTAGTAGAACAAAGGGTGAAATGAATTCTTGGGAATATGGCTTGGAAATCACTAATAATGCAGATGGAATAATTGAGTTTTTCCTTGCTTATTCCAGATCAGGGCTGTCCAACTTCTACCGGGTCCAGGGCCGGAATAGAGGTCACTGATGACCTCGGGGGCCGCTCGGCCCTGCCCCCAGCCCCCGCCCCCAGCCCAGGCCCCGCCCTCTCCTAAAGCTGTCATTCTCCCGGGCAGCGCATCACAGGCCTGGCGTGACGCGCTGCCCTTGGCGCCACCTACTCCTTTTCGGCGCCCCCCGACCTTCCTAGGGCGGGAGCCGCCAGGGCAGCAGCGGGCACCAAGGGCAGCGCATCACAGGCCTGGCATGACGCGCTGCCCTTGGCGCCGCCTACTCCTCCTTTTCGGCGCGGAGAGAGGGACGGAGGGGGGTGGTGCAGGGAGGAGGAGCTAGCTCTCTTCCTCCTCCCTGCCCCCCCCCCCCCCCCCCCGGCCGCCATTTTTTTAAAAAAAAATTAGAATTTTTTTTAAATTTAAAAATGGCGGCTGGGGGCATAGCTGGGGCCGTGCCCAACAGGCTGGGGGGCCGGATCTGGCCCCAGGGGCACCAGTTGGACAGCCCTGTTCCAGATTGTATGGTAGTGTAGACTTATAAAATCCAATTCAAAGCAGATAATCTCGGATCAGATTCTGGGATATAGGATAGTGTAGATCCAGCCTAAGTAAATGCTCGTTGTTCAGGCAAAATCAGAAAGCATATGTCCTGCTTGAGCATTACTAATTGCAACTCCTAAACATTCTAGAGTATTTCAATGGTAACAACCTCTTCACTTCTTCTAAGCAAGCAGGAGGACAGAGATACACATTGGCGTTACATTTTGGTTCTACTTCTGTCCTCTCTATTTTGATACAGAATATCCCCTTAGGAGGTAAATTAAATATAAGAATTCCAGGCGAGATAAGGCACCAATACCTCATTGCCCACTGTACTTAGAAGAACTGAACCCCTGAATATAACTATCCATTTACAATTTTATATGCAATATTATGCATACTTTGTATTAAAAAATCCTTATCAAAAAGTCTATCAAAGTCCTTAGTTATTGCTTAGAGGGGAAATCACCTTAAGGATGCATCTATTCCTTCTGCAGTTGGCAACTATAATGAAATTTCAGGTGTTACCTTCTTTCCTTCCAAAACTCATGTAAATCTCTGGAATGATGTGGGGGTTGATGTCCACCATTATTTTGAATGATTTGTTGTTGTGAATTTTACAATCTTTTGGTGATTGAAATACTATATTTTGCTAATTCTTTGCAGAATGCTTGATAATACTTTGACCAATGACTTGTTTACTGACATTCGTATGTTTCACAAACGTTCTTGATTTTCTAACTCTCCTCCCTCCAGAATTGGGAAAATGTATTGACTGGGAATATGTATTATTCACTGAAAAAATCTAAGTTTCATGTTGGTGATCACTTTAATGTAATTATAAAAGTGTTTCTGTGTTTGGAACTAGCCTCTAATGTTAGACCATATACATTATAATATGGGCCAAAATGAGGTATTTTTTCTTTAATTGTTTTAGGATTAATGATATGAGACATCTAAAACATCGTAACTGCTTTGATTAAGCATTATATCTCTACTTAGAACTGATTTGCACATTAAATTTAATATGTTATAATATGTTATAGCTGGAATTTAAGGGACTTAGAAAACCAGAGTATAAAGTCAGAAGATGCTAGAATAGTTCTTCTCTCCTTAAGTGTTATCCCTCCTCAAAAAACAAAATAAAATAAAAGTGTGAGTGTGTGTGAAAGAGAGAGATTTTTTTGCATTTACTATTAACTGTAATACTTCAAATTCAAACAACCAGGGGACATGTGTGTATGAAGTTAGGAGCACATTCTCTCTACCTCAACTTGAATAGTGAATCTGCACGTATCAAGTTTTAACTCTATTCATCATGTGTGCTTTGTTAAACAATGTTTTATTCATTCCAGCAGCAATTAATTTGCTTCTAGAAGAAACATTCTGAATGCACAAAAGCACCAGAGAAGATTCAACTCTCATTTCCTTTTCATTATCATCTTAGTACTTGACAGTGAACATCAATTAAGTAATGGCATTGGAACATCCATGAACAATTCAGGCAGGTATTTTGGTAAACAATATAAAGCCTTTTCAAGATAGGTGAGGGACAGGTTTTCCCCCAATAACCTTAAAGGATGGAGGCAAAAAATGGAGTTCAAGGAATTGTTAATATCATATATGTGGGAAAGGCAAAGTTCATTCTATGTTTACAAATTCATATTTTCCATATGTGGGCTTATTTGCTTATTTTCTTTGCAAACGAAGATTCAGATTCAGGAAGGACTCATCCCACGCTTTCTACAAGCATGTTGATGACTAAAAAGGCCATTCCAAGATATGCAAGTCCGGTTGCAGAAAGCACAGCAGAAAGTCTCCTTGGGTGATGTTGTCTCCATGTTGCAGTTCTTTTTGCGTTGTCGTTTCTCTTCGAGACCCGTTCGGCGTGTCTTCTCGAAAGAGGCTGCAGCATTATGGATAGTGCATCTCCATGCCTCCCGATGTGAGGCCAGGGTGGACCATTGTTGGTGATCAATCTGGCCAAGCCTGAGATGTTGTTCCAATGAGTCCTTATATCTCTTTTTGGGGGCGCCTCTCTTGCACTGACCCGTGGTGAGTTCACCATAGTATCTTTGGGAGGCGGTGGTCTTCCATCCTAGAGATGTGCCCTGCCCAGCGCAGCTGTGTCCTCAATAGCATGGCCTCAATGCTGGTGATCCCTGTTTGCTGAAGGACAGCAACATTCATCACATAGTCAGTCCAATGTATATTTAGTAATGTGCGAAGACAGTGCTGATGAAGGTGTCCGAGGAGTCATAGGTGTTGGCAATAGGTGACCCATGTTTCAGACCCATATAGGAGAATAGACGGTACAATTGCTCTGTACACACTGATTTTTGTACTTTGCCTCAGGTGCTTGTTGCTCCAGACTCTTTTGTGAAGCCTTCCAAATGCACTATATGCTTAGTGAACAAATATGAGAAAAGGTAAATGGTATTCTTGTCGTACTTAATTGAATGTTGCTAGTCATAACCCTGTGCACATCATTTGGACTTTGATTTATGATGACCTCATGAATTTATCAAGTATTATTGTCTTTTCTAGTGAGTCATATCTTCTTATGATATATCTAAGGTATGGCAGTCTCAACCTATTGAAGCAAACTTGATAAATCAATACTTATGCAACTTCTACTGATTTGATGTTCCTACTGCAGTTCAGGCAAACCATGGGATCATCACATTGAGGTCCAATTTGTGGGTGATAGTCAGGGGATTTGCCTGGCAATGTGGCAAATCCAGCAAGAAGCAGGGAAAACTGTCACCTCATGCCATACCTCATCCACATCAGCACTTTCCCCATCCCATGGGGGGAAGTGTCACCATCTGGTTTACTTCTGTTCTTGTCAATAAGAACATGACATATTCTCTGGGCAGCATCTTAGGATGCTTAGAGGATACTTGGAGGATGCTAGGAGGACAGAGCCCAGCTGGAAATAGCTGTGTGACATCTGATGGGATCACATAGGCTCCATCCTCCAAGTGTCCTCCAAGTATCCTCCAAGTGTCCTCTAACCATCATAGGATGTTCAAAATTGTCTAATATGTTGTGGTTCTCAGTAACTACCCTTTTAAACTTCCAATTTCTGAGCAGTAGCAACCTTTCTTCATTCAATATTATGTCATTCCAGAATGTACATGTTGGATCAGACTAAAGATACTGCACATTGCATGATGGGTCTTATTCCACAGTGCACAGTGAAGTAGACATTGACAACAACTAAAGTTACCATTTAAAAAGCAGCAAAAATAATTGAAAACAAGAAAGAATGACTTGGACCCCATCTACACAGGCCAGAAAAAAATGCTGTTATTCAACACATTTCTCCAAACAAGGTAAGAAAAAAAGTCTTTTGAGTATGAAGGGAGCTTTGTGGATGCCACATGAGCCTTTTCACAGAGACTCTCAGAGTGTAACTTTATTTCTTAGATCTACATTCTGATCCAGATTATGTAGCTGTGTAGAAGTAGCCTTGCTTTCACTATGTATATCTTTGTGTTTAAAATCAAGTTCAAAATATAAATTTTTCACTCCACCAATGTTAGATGAGAGATTTATATCTCAAAGTCAAGAGATATTTCCCACCACATATTTTATCACCACTTGGAAATATTTCCCCTCGGCCCGCTTAAAACATTACACTATTTTACTTATTCCTATATACTTCATATTTGACTATTAGGGTAAATGTAGTCCAATTGTTTCAGACATTTTTCAGTTAGGCTTGAAGCCCATCATTTCTTATCAAACCCTGTAAGTTTTGCAACCCTTTTGGCTCCTCGCTTGGTGGTAGGGCAGTTTCTTGAAATGTGTATCTCATAGAGGGACTGATAAAGAGAGGGAGAGAGAACTGCTGAACAATGCTGTCATTTCTATCTAGCAAAATGGGGGAAAACATTAATCTGTTTGCTTCACAGGTGCAGTTATCAAGTTTTATATCAGGATGAGTTGAAGCAGAACCAAATTTCAACTCAAGGACGAAGGATACTGATTCACAGAACTGTCATTTAGCGCTTCAGGCTACTCCTTTGCCTGCATTACACCTTCCCTGCCTGAGTGCTTGTTATTCACCCAGTCATGTTGCATTCCCAGCATGTCCACAGTTTCCTTCCAGTGCATTGATTTGGGGATTGGTTCTGAACATATTCATTCAGCAGAGATAATCTCTAGCAACAAAACCAACTTTTCTCTGAAATGTAGCTCCACCCACAACCAGGCAGCCATAAAAGAAAATGACTTCTGGGAAGGTGAGGTGTTGGGGGAAATGAATTAGAGCACAATCATATATAGCAATATGTGCAGGGCTTTTCCCCCCCTAACCATACCACTTCAGATGTAATGTAACTCCTAGCACCAAAAGCCTGATACATAATATTTGCCGCAAACTGCTAGAGTTAAGGGAGCAGATGTTTCATATCATGTTTGAACAAAATGCAATCAATGTACTTGTCAGATATAAAAAGGAAACAGCAGTACACAGTGGGGATGAATACCAGGCAGTAGTCAGTAGGCCATGATCCTCCAGCCCTCTGCTTCCATTTATTTTCTCCTCTTTGGGAGAGAAAAAGAGCTTGCCTAAGATAACACACACCTCACTGACACTACGAAGTATTTGCTAGCAGAAGAGAGACAATGACAGACAAAAGAAACAGCTTCAGCTACATTGTGGATACCTGAACCTCCACTTTGGCAAATGCATTGCTTAGTGAACTGTTGTATCTGGCCCTGAATCTTTCCCAGGGACTCCACGAAAGACAGCACTCACAGTGAAGCACATAGAATGGAAATAAAAAGGCACTCATTCTTGAATGTGTGGGAAAGAACTGCTATATAGACCTTGTATAACAAATATAGATAACTTTATTTTTGTCCAAAGAGCCAATTTACTATCAGTAAGCAAACTTTAAGAGAGCCATTCAATATAATAGAGTAGAGTAATAAAAATCTGGGGAAAGTGATGCCATAACCAATCTCCTGTTGTGAATGATCACCAACAACCACTTCTTTTCCTTCACCTGAACCTTCATGTTAAGCATCTTCATGGAGTTTTCAAACCTGAAGGATTGTACTTATGGAGAAAGGGTTCTCCAGACTTTCATGTGGTACTTTATTTCTTGATTTCGTGTCTTTCCCAATAGATCGATTTCTTTTACATGCTTTAGAAAATAACACTTTAGAAGTGAGCAAGAAAAAGAGAAATAAGAAGGTATGCCATTTGATAGTTTTGTCCTCATATTACAACAGGCTTAATATAAGCATGAACTCAGATTGAATTCTTGAAAATATATTATATTAAAATCCAAGAGCTATTATAAAACTTCAAATGTTCATATTATTTGTTCAGAATCAATTCAAATCAAATTCCTTTTTTAAGCGATTTCGAAGTGATTTGGGAACCCGGAAGTATCCTTGCCATTTCAAAGCTTTCTCCACCATTTCTCTTAAGAATCAGTGAGTTGGAAATTATTCATATTCATATTATTATCATATTCATATTATTATTATATATATATATTATTATTTTTATGTTCATATTATTTGTTAATGTATCTCAAGCATCTTTATTTTGCTCCTCAATGGGTGGTCTTTTTCATTTTTAAAAGTCAGTAGAATATCAGTGTAGGTAACTGTTAGGCCTGTTTGACTTTTTAAAAAAATGTAGCAACCCAGTTCCCTTCGTGCCTGGGGGCAGGGGCAGCACCGGGGTCCCACTTGCATTAGGGCCAGCTGCAGTTGATGAGGACCTGGAGGAAGGGGCTGCTGAGTTATCTGGGCCTTCCTCTCCCACAGAGAGTTTGGCCTGGGATGATGAATGGCCTGACGGCTATGCTAGCTGGGAAGTTCAGACTGACCCTGAGAGTGATGACTCTGACCATTATGAGAAACCGGGTGGTTACGGGTCGCAGGAAAGAATCAGGGAAACAGTGGAGGATGAGCCCATGGAAGCTGAAAGGGAGTTCAGCTCTCATGAAGATAGCAAACCAGGTGCTGGGAGGCAAGGACGGAGCTTTGATAGGAGACAGAGCATTGAGTCCAGCAGGAGGGATTGGCACCATAGCCTAGAGCGCCAGAGAGGCGCGAGATCCCGTAGCACAGATTGGCGCAGAAGCCTAGAGCGTCGGGGGCCTCGCCAAGGGGATTAAGTATAGGATCCGTGGGAACGGATCCTCAGTAGCTCGGCCACTTCCATTCTAAGCGGAGTGAAGCGAGCGGAGTTCCACGGAGCCAAGTTGCCGGCTCGAGTCTTGCCAAGTAGTTTCTTGGAGTTGTTCCTGAACTTTGCCTTGTTTTTTGTCACTGACCAAGTTCTTGATCCGCATAGTTTTGCGGAGCCCTTGCCACGTTTGCCTTTGGATTTTACCTATGGACTCTTTACAATTGGATTGAACTTTTGATACTTTTTATGGACAATTTACCTTTTCACCTGTTTTTTATTATTCAATAAATAGCTGATAACCGTCTTTGTGTGTGTGATTAAGGGGCTGGGCCGAGACCCTGCATCGTGACAGTTGGCCGAGCTACTCCACGAACCCCTTTTCACATCACGGGACGCTCCAGGCGACGCAGAGCGTGGGTCGCTGAAATGGCTCAGTTGACTGCCGCCCAAGTTGCAGAGATGCAGCAGGAACTGGGAGAATTGCGGGCCAGAGCTGGCCGACACCCTTCTGTATCTACTCCGGCCCGGTTTGGTGGCAACCCGGCCAAAGTCAACATGTTCATTGGACAATGTGAAATGTACCTGGAACTCCGGCCCACGGAGTTCGCCACCGAGCGAGCCAAAGTGGGCTTTGGCTACACTCTACTGGAAGGGACGGCGGCGGCATGGGCTACCACACAGTTGCAGTCCGCCTCCCCACAAGTGGCTACGTTGGCGGCGTTCCTGGAGGCCATCAAGACTACTTGGGGAGACCCCGTGAATGCAGAGCTGGCGGAGAGGGAGCTGGATCGTTTGTTTATGAGAGACATGCCCTTGTCCCAGTACATCTCTTGGTTCCGTGTGTTGGCAGCTCAAGTGGCCTGGAATCCCACTGCCTTGCGTTACCAGTATATGAAAGGCCTGTCGCCGGAGATGCAACAGGAAATCCTGAGAGGGGCTACTCGGCCTGCCGACCTGGAGGAGGCGATCGTTTTGAGCATACGGGTGGAGGCTGGATTACAGACCCGGAGACGGTGGGACAAAGGGTTTGGGGGCCCGGTGCCAGCGGCTGAACCTGTGCTGGCGCTATGGAGGATCCGGTCATTTTTCCAAGGAATGCCCCCAGAAGCTGCGCGGCAAGACCCCACAGGCCTCAGCCACGTTTGAAGAGCCCCAAGAGGCTGAAGAGGCCATCCAGACGGCGGGGGAAGGGCCCGGCCGAGTTTAAGTGGGTTCGCTAACTCGGCCACGGTCGCTAACCTTCCCCCAGAACCCCAGACTGGACAGTTGTTTTTGGTGGTGGTCGCCCTGTGGTCAAAAGAGAAGGGCCCAATGATGGTACATGCCATGATTGACTCAGGGGCCACCAACAACTTCATTGATGCAGACTATGCCAAGTCTGCCGGATTACAGTTTCATGATCTCAAGGAGCCTAAGGGCGTACAAACCATCGACGGAAGGCAACTAAAAGCCGGGGCCGTGACTCAATAAACTGCCCCTACCAAGATGTGGACCAGCTCTCACAAAGAGGACATTTCTTTCCTTGTAACCAAGTTGTCAGATTTCCCGGTGATCCTGGGAATCGTTTGGCTGACTCTCCACGATCCGCATATCTCCTGGGCCAAAAGGCAGTTACAGTTTTCCTCAGAACATTGCCAGGGACATTGCATGACGGCCCGGGCGTGCCAGGCCCAAGAGGTGGAACAAGCAGCTACTTTGCCCAAAAAGTATGCGGGTTTTGGGATGTTTTCAGCGAGAAGGAGGCGGAACGCTTGCCTCCCCACCGTCCTTATGATTGTGCCATTGAGTTGGAGCCCGGAGCCCCCATCCCGCGTCGAAGACTCTACCCTCTCTCGGAACCCGAGCAAAAGGCTCTCCGGGAGTTCTTGGATGAGAATCTGCGTAAGGGGTTCATCTGGCCTTCCCAGTCCCCAGCCGGGGCGCCTACCCTGTTTGTCAAGAAGAAATCTGGGGAGTTGGGGCTCTGCAATGACTACCGAGAGCTCAACAAGATCACGATTCGGAACCGCTACCCCCTGCCATTGATCCCAGAACTGTTGGAGCGGATGAGGGGAGCTAAAGTTTTCACCAAATTGGACCTGAGAGGTGCTTACAATCTGGTGCGTATTCGTCAGGGCGACGAATGGAAGATCGCGTTCCAGACCAAATGGGGGAGTTTTGAATACAGAGTTATGGGATTTGGTTTGTGTAATGCTCCCGCCTGTTTCCAACACTTCATGAATGACATCTTTCGAGACCTGTTAGATCATTATCTGGCAGTGTATTTGGACGATCTGTTGATCTTTTCGCCTGACCAGGCGACCCACGACCGCCATGTGAAAGAGGTGCTACAGAGGCTGAGAGACCACGGTCTCTATGCCAAGTTGGAGAAATGCGCATTTGATCAACGCGAGGTAGATTTCCTGGGCTACCGCATCTCCCCCACAGGTATCGCCATGGATGATACCAAGGTCCAAGCTATGGCAGACTGGAAGGCTCCTGCCAGCAAAAAAGACATTCAGAGATTCCTGGGCTTTGCCAACTACTACAGAAAGTTCATCCCAGACTTTGCCAAGTGGGCCGACCCCATCACCCAGTGTTTGCGAGGAAAGGTGCAGTTCCGGTGGACATTGGAGGCGGACGCGGGGTTCCGGAAGCTGAAGCAGCTGTTCACCACGCAGCCGCTTCTGCAGCATCCTAGCCCCGCACCCCTTTCATTGTGCAAGCAGATGCATCGGATGTAGCAGTGGGAGCGATCCTGCTCCAGCCGCAGGGGACAGACTTATTGCCCTGTGCTTACTATTCCCGGCAGCTGACAGCGCCGGAAAGGAACTACACCATCTGGGAGAAGGAGCTCCTAGCCATTAAGGTAGCTTTTGAAGTTTGGCGACACTTGCTTGAAGGGCCCAATTTCCGGTGGAAGTTCACACCGACCACCGGAACTTGGAGCACTTGAAGACCCAGCACAAAATGAACCAGAGGCAGCAGAGATGGTCTTTGTTCTTTGAGAGATTCAATTTCCGCATTCACTATGTGACCCCCAAGCAGACCAAACAAGCTGATGCACTGTCTCGAAAGCCAGAATATGTCAGAGAAGGAGAAGGGCTTTCCGAGACGCCGCTGCTGAAATCAGAGAACTTTGCCGCCACTGGCGCAGCCCTGAGCCTCCCCCGGTCCCCAACCCAGACCCGGGGGACAAGAAAACTCTGAGCCACCGCATTCAAGCTCGACAAAAGGGAGACCCTTGGCTTCGAGAGCAACTAGCCAAGCGGGAGCAAACCCCTTTCCAGTAAAGAACGGCTTGCTATACCGCCATGATTGTGCATATGTTTCCCCGGGCCTGAGAGAGAAGACATTCTCAAACTTTGCCATGATAGCCGGGCCGCAGGACATTTTGGGCTGTTCAAGACCTTACAGTTGGTGCTGCATGATTTTTGGTGGCCCAAGGTGCGGAGGGACATGGAGGCTTACGTCAGCACTTGCCCTGTCTGCCAGCGGGCTAAGAAGCAAGGGGCAAGCCGGGCCGGCTTGCTCCAGCCGCTCCGACCCCTTCGGCTCCATGGAAGATGATTTCAGCCGATTTCATCACTGACTTGCCAAAGTCCAAGGGGTTCACCACGATCCTGGTCGTGGTGGACTGTCTCACCAAGATGAGTCACTTCATTCCATGTGTAGGGGTGCCTACTGCTAAAGAGACTGCTGACATGTTTGTACAACATGTATTTCGTTTGCATGGACTTCCACAGAATTTGGTGACGGAACGAGGCACCCAATTCACTCCCCAGTTCTGGCGGGCGGTTCAGAAGTTGCTGGGGATTGAAGCACGGATGTCTACGGCTCATCACCCCCAGACCGACGGGCAAACCGAAAGGGTTAACGCCACATTGGAACAGTACCTGCGGTGCTATGTAAACTATCAGCAGAACAACTGGGCGTCATTGTTGTCTTTGGCAGAGTTTGCTTACAACAATGCAACACAAGAATCTATCAAAGAAACGCCTTTCTTTGCCAACTATGGACATCACCCTAGGTTCTACCCTCCTGTAGACCAGTCCGGAGATGTACCTGCAGCAGAAGATTGGCTGCAGGAGCTCACTGCGATGCAAGAGATGCTGCGCACTCAATTGGACCAGGCCAAAGCGGATTACAAGTGGATGGCTGATCGGCGGCGCCAGGAGGGTCCTGAGATCCAGGTGGGAGACAAAGTTTGGCTGTCTACCAAGAACTTGCCTACGCAGAGACCTAGCTTCAAACTGGACGCAAGATTTTTGGTTCCCTACAAGGTGTTGGAGAGTGTGGGGCCTGTTGCTTTCAAACTACAGCTTCCAGCAGACATGAAGATCCATCCTGTCTTTCATCGTTCCCTGCTGAGACCGGCGAAGGGGGTGGGGCCTGATGTGACGCAGCCGCCACCCGCTCCTGTAATGCGGGATGGGGAGGAGGAGTTTGAGGTACAGGACATCCTGGATGCTCGTCGATCAGATACCGGAAGCTGGAGTATTTGATTGACTGGAAGGGTTTTTGGACCGAAGAGCGTTCTTGACACCGGCACGAGACGTCCACGCCCCGGACATTGTTGCCCGCTTCACCGCAAGTATCCCGACAAGCCCAAGCCTCGAGGGAGGCCTCGGAGGGGCCCTGAAGGGGGGGGATAGTGTAGCAACCCAGTTCCCTTTCGTGCCTGGGGGGCAGGGGGCAGCACCGGGGGTCCCACTTGCATTAGGGCCAGCTGCAGTTGATGAGGACCTGGAGGAAGGGGCTGCTGAGTTATCTGGGCCTTCCTCTCCCACAGAGAGTTTGGCCTGGGATGATGAATGGCCTGACGGCTATGCTAGCTGGGAAGTTCAGACTGACCTTGAGAGTGATGACTCTGACCATTATGAGAAACCAGGTGGTTACGGGTCGCAGGAAAGAATCAGGGAAACAGTGGAGGATGAGCCCATGGAAGCTGAAAGGGAGTTCAGCTCTCATGAAGATAGCGACCCAGGTGCTGGGAGGCAAGGACGGAGCTTTGATAGGAGACGGAGCATTGAGTCCAGCAGGAGGGATTGGCACCGTAGCCTAGAGCGCCAGAGAGGCGCGAGATCCTGTAGCACAGATTGGCGCAGAAGCCTAGAGCGTCGTGGGCCTCGCCAAGGGGATTAAATATAGGATCTGTGGGAACGGATCCTCAGTAGCTCGGCCACTTCCATTCTAAGCGGAGTGAAGTGAGCAGAGTTCCACGGAGCCAAGTTGCCGGCTCGAGTCTTGCCAAGTAGTTTCTTGGAGTTGTTCCTGAACTTTGCCTTGTTTTTTGTCACAGACCAAGTTCTTGATCCGCATAGTTTTGCGGAGCCCTTGCCACGTTCGCCTTTGGATTTTACCTATGGACTCTTTACAATTGGATTGAACTTTTGATACTTTTTATGGACAATTTACCTTTTCACCTGTTTTTATTATTCAATAAATAGTTAGCTGATTACCGTCTCTGTGTGTGTGATTAAGGGGCTGGGCCGAGACCCTGCATCATGACAAAAAATGGTTCAAAACTTGTTTCGGATTAGGGGGCACTGGTGGTTTGGATGTAAAGTCAATTCCGATTTTAACAGAAAAAAAGTTCAAAACTGTTCAAAACTTCTGAGACTTCTGAATCCTTCGTTAATGGTTTCAAAGTGTTATTACATGTTTCATTGGGTGGTCTGAGTAGTTGTTTTATTTCAGAAATGGGGGGGGAAGCAAAGGGAAGAAATCTGCATTCAAACTGGGTTAAATACGGCTCTCGCCCCAGGACTAACGTGGGAGAGAAGGTCATCCACATCCAAACTGGGTTATAAACACAGCTCTCACCCCAAGTCTGACACGGGAGAGAAGGACATCCGCTTGACCTTCTCTCTTGCTTCAGACCTGGGGTGAGAGCCATGTTTATTAAACATTGGAGAGAAGGACATTGCATCCAAACTGGGTTAAACACGGTTCTCGCACCAGGTCTCATGCGGGAGAGAAGGACATCTGCTTGTCCTTCTCTTTTACTTCAGACCTGGGGCGATAGCGTGTTTATTAAACATTGGAGAGAAGGACGTCTGCATCCAAACTTGATTAAACATGGCTCTCGCACCAGGACTGACGTGGGAGGGAAATGAAACTAAGGGAATCCATCCACACTGGTTTGAAAAGCTGAATAATTTCCAACTCACTTACTGATTCGTAAGAGAAATGGTGGAAAAAGCTTTGAAATGGCAAGGATATTTCCGGGTTCCCAAATCACTTCAAAATCGCTTCAAAAAGGAATTTGATTTGAATTTATTCTGAATTAAGAAGATTCCAAATGAACCTACCCAGGCCTAGTAACAATCTTTCTAGTCTTGAGAGAATAAGGAAGAATTCAGGATCAGAAAGTAGAAGTAGAAAGAAACAACAATCCAGAATAGAGATTAGGTGAACAGATCAGCAAAGGGTAGATCAGCCCAAAAGAACAGAGTGCAAACCTGACTTCAGTCAGTTCTAGAATACTTGCATTCATCTGGGAAACTGAACTACAACATGCCCTTTTCCTCCTCCTTCCAAATATAAGCCTTTATATCTCTAATCTTTTAGACTGCAAATCTGAAGCCAGGGACAACTGTAGAAATAAGTCTTATAAGCTGCTTTGGGATACTTTTTTTGGTTGAATACCTGAGTTCAAAACTTTTAAATAACAATAAAAACAATCAAAAATTATTTGCTAGCTCCCATATCTCTCTCTATAAAAGTCAAACTATGTTTAAATTTATGTATGTATGTTTGTATGTTTAATCCACAAAGTCTCCTCCGTGGCTTGATGTATCTGGACCAAACTTGGCACACATACTCATCATGATCAACTTAAAATACAGATGGGATTGGGTGGGATGTAAAGAGGATTATGGAAGTTGTAGTTTATTCATATCCAGAGTCCAGAGAGCCATGTGAATCCCACCCATGATAGATCTGGAACAAACATGGCACACATATCTATCATGGCAACATTTAAATACTGGTGGTTTTTGAGGGATGGGTTACAAAAGATTAAGGGAGTTGTAGTACACCCACATCTGGAATGTTCATCAAATAACTGCTAGCATGGTGCAATTGCACAGATATTGTTCCAATAATGTTATGTTTGTATTCGCTTAAACAATGCAATTGTGATGAGGTAACAGGCTGGCATGATAGTCCTTGGAGAGTTAAAACACAGGACAGAAGTGTGAAAGCCATGGAACTGGGGGCAGGAAAAAAACAGTTAATCTTTCAAAAGCATCCTGCTTCCCATCGTATCACCTTCAGCCAAAGCTTGCTGGAATGGAAAACTGTTAACCATACATCAAGGGAATCACTGACCGCATAGGGAAGCTGATGTAGAAACAACCTACAAACTATCTACAGACCCATTAAACAATCCAACAAATGCTATGTTCAGCAAAGGACAAAAGAGATCCTCTCACCTCTGCAGGAGACTACCATATACCATGCAGTGGTGGACAAATCTACATAGGGATCACCAAACACAGCTTTGCCCAAACACAAATCAAGGAACATGGAAGGCACTGCAGACTAACTCAATCAGAGAAGGCAGCCATAGCAAAACACTTCATGAAGCAACCTGGGCACAACATATTATTTGAGAACATGGAAATGCTGGACCACTCTAACAACTACCATGTTAGACTACACAGAGAAGCCATTGAAATCTACAAGCATGTGGACAATTTCAACAGAAAGGAGAAAATCATGAAAATGAACAAAATCTGGTTACCAGTATTTTTAAAAAATCTAAAATAAGGATAGTAAATAAAGAACAACATTAAAAAAACAGTGGACTTCTGTACATGAAACAATCCATGCCAGCTAACACTTCCTAACAAAGGATTCCCCCAGGCAGGAAACAGCCAGTCTTTGAAGCTGTAAGGTCATTCAATGCTAACCAAGGTGGCCAATTGCAACATTCACATCTAGCTCCAACAGACAAGAGTTATTTCTCTCACCCTAGATATTCCACAGATATATAAACCTCACTTGCCTAGTTTCTAACAGACCTCACGACCTCTGAGGATACCTCCCAAAGATGTGGGTGAAACTTCAGGAGAGAATTATTCTGGAACATGACCATACAGCCTGGAAAACTTGCAGCAACCCAGATTTAACATTAATTTTGGGAAATCAGAGGCCTGATACCAATGTATGAATACCTTCATTATAAGTGCATAATTCATTGTTCTAAAATAGAATTTTTCATTATCTATTTTTTCTTCTCTTTTCAAATGAAAAATATTCAGGGGAAGAAGAAAAAAATCATCTCTGTTTAAGAAGAATCCCCTAGAAGACTAGTTTGCAACACAACTTTAGTTCCAAATAATTATCTTGCAAACCATCTCTGAGTTTTCATTGATTGACAGGTAAGTTGCACTGCTGTGAAATGAAATGTCTCTCCTCTATTTTTGAAGCCGTGTAATATATGGCCAGATGTATTATAATTTCAACAATGACTTCTTAGGTGGAAAACTATGTATGCTCTAGGTGCAACTTGGAGCTTGATTACATTATTTTGTGCTACAGTCCACAGGCACATATGTTAGGCTTCCAAATATGTATTTTAGTTGATATATAGTGTAAGGTGTATTGCTACTATGTCACTGATTGCCAAATATGTTGAGTTAACAAGAAAAAAATATGTCAGAGAGAATCTTAGAAGTTGCTTCAAGGTTCTGGGGAGCAGATGTTGAATGACTTAATATATGGCCAGAGGATTTGTTTGGAGATTGTCTTGGAATTAAAAGAGTAAGGTGTTTCTTTTTAAACACCCCCCAGGTCTCCTTTTTAGGTGACTATACGAAGAGCCTTCTGAATGGTAGAAATTTGATTCAATAAAAGGTATAGGAAATATATATATGCTCAATCAAAGGGCAAATATATGTACTTGACAGAATACTGCTGAGGGGCTATCCTTTTTTAATGGATTTAAATGATAGGAAATTAGAATCAAGTGGTTTTGTAATGTCTGTATCTAGTAAAGGGCTGCTGTTAAGTTGCTATGTAGTGGAGCCAGCAAAGTGACTGAGATGTATTGGAAGAGATGTATTTCAGGAATGATGTGTATTGATTCTGTTGTTCATGTTTGGACTCATCTACACTGAACACTTAGGTTGTTATGCAGTTAAATTTGCCCCAGGGTGGCTAAATGCTACATGCAGGGCCGGACTAAGGTAATTTAAAGTAGTAAGCAAACCTTATTTTTGCATGTGCAGAGCCTGTTAGTTGTGCGCATGTGCACCCTCCATGAGACCGAAGACTGAGGAGGACGGTTTGGCAGTCAGGGGCAGAGCTCTGCCCTAGCCGCCAAACCATCCTCCTCAGTCTTCGGCCTCAGTCAGGGGCAGAGCTCTGCCCCCAGCCGCCAAACCATCCTCCTCAGTCTTCGGCCTTGTGGAGGATGCACATGTGCACAACTAGCAGGCTCTGCGCATGCATGCCCGGTGTGCATGCGCATCCTCCAGGGGCGGAGGCGGCTGGGCACTCCTCCTCGCCTTGGTCTCCGGCCTCGTGGAGCCGCTGCGGGTGGCTCTGGCCTGCTCGTGCCGCAATTTGGTGCGGCGTGGATGCAAGCCCGGATTACCCATAAGGCCAACCTAGGCTATGGCCTAGGGGCGCAAAGCCAAGGAGGGCGCAGTTCACGGACCCAAAAAAAGTTGAAACAAAACCGCAACGTGCGGCATGGAGACGACTCTCTCTCTCTCTCTCTCTCCCCACCTCGCTCTCTCTCTTGGGGGGGAAGTGGGGGAGAGCATTGAGAGGGGGCGGGGGAGGAGGGAATGGTGCCCCCCTCGTCATCGCCCCTGGCCCCTTGTCAAGGAAGGAGGGCACGAGGAGGTGGAGGGAAGCCCCCGGGGCGGCACCCAGAAACATGGCGGAGGAGGCAGAGGCGCTCGCGCTCTCCTGCTGCGCATGCCCAACAGCGGCCCCGGGGGCGGGGCTTTCTCCGCCTCCTCCCCCCGCCCTCCTTCCTTGAGTCAAGGAAGGAAGGGAAGGCCCTGGGGCCGCTGCTGGGCAGTGGAAAGAAGGAATGTGTGTGTGTGTGGGGGGGGGGTGCGGTAGAGGTTGGTTTGGGGGCATAATTCCAAAGTGTGGCCTATGGCACCAAAAGGGGTTAATCCGGGCCTGCGTGGGCGGACCGCCTTCCACAGGGCCAGAGACTGAGAAGAGGTGTTTGCCGGCCGCCGATGCGCCCCTGAATATGTGGCGCCCCCTGCGAGTGCATAGTTTGCATAATGGTAAGATCCGGCCCTGGCTACATGGCACTGATCTAGCTTTACCTGGACCAAGGCCTCCTCAAAATGTGATGGTTTCTAATTTTAACGTGTTTTGTTTTGTGGATTTTTTAAAAAAAAATTGTGGAATTTGTGCCTTATGTAAGCTGCCCTGAGTCCTTCGGGGAGATGGTGGCAGGGTACAAGAATAAATTTATTATTATTATTAATAATAATAATGACTACAACTACTTCTACTACTAAGTGGAACCACCAGCAGTAGTTTTCACTGTCAGACTGCCTACATACTGAGTAGAATGGGAAGAGGAGGAGAGGTTTTCCTTGATCCAATAGCTTTCTTAGCAAGGTGCTTCTCTGTCCGATATCAGCCTGAACACTCAATATCAGATAAATGGCATGTTATGGTTAGAGACAGTTGTAACACCATAGGTGGGAGGAGGGACCTCAGCAGTGTTGAACCATGTTTGGCATTGGAGGCAGTCAGAATTCCCTGCCACCTCTGGAGGGTTCAGGGAGTCCCTATCTGACCACCATGCAGGCCCAATCCAGCATCCCAGATGCCGGATTAGACCAGATTAATGGTCGGTGTAAAAAGACCTATGTGTATAGGTACAGGAAAAGAAATTTAAAGGTGAGCTTAAAGCCAACCTTAAAAGCAGTGGCATAGACACTGAGAACTGGGAAGCCCTGGCCCTTGAGTGCTGTAACTGGAGGTTAGCTGTGACTAGCAGTGTTGCAGAATTTGAAGAGGCACAAATGGAGAATGAAAGGGAGAAAGGTGCCAAGAAGGCGGCATGTGAAGCCAACCCTGACCAGGACTGCTTCCACCTGGAAACCAATGTCCTCACTGCAGAAGAACATATGGATCAATAATAGGTCTCCACAATCACCTACATATCCACCACCAAGATACAACATTTTGAGAGTCATTATCCTAGGGACACTGGATATGAAGTGTTGATGTGCATTGGGAGAGTCTAACGTGCATATGTTCACAATTCATTAATAGTGCTTTTAGCACAGAACAGACCCCCAGCTCAATATTTGTGCTTTGGGGGGGGGGTATGTTCCAAAACCCATGGTGCTTGAAATCATGGGCAGAAGTCTGTATTATGACTACACTATAAGCATACCATAAAATTGCACTGGTGGACTTAAAGAGGCACATAAACATTTCTAGAAGCAGGGAGAGGTTTTGGATAAGTGAAACCATAATTATTGAATCTGTGGATAAGAAAGTCATGCTTTATATGTAAAGTTAGATAATGTACGATTGACATAGTGAACTCTAAATAATGTATCTGTAAAAGACACCATCCAAAACTGCAGCTGAAATGGCATTTGAGTTAAAAGCCAAGCCTCTGTCAAATTTGGAGCAACACCAATTTTCTGGGGGAATCTCCAGGTGCACTTGACTCAAATCTATCCAAAATATTAGTGAATTGAAACATTAAAATATTAATCTGTGCGATAACGTCATATATATATTACAGCACAGAAAGCAAGTCTGCTAGAGAAACTTTCTATGCAGTAGGCTGTCAATGTCACCTGATATGACATTGCCTAAAATAACTTCAGTTGGTAAAGTTGGTGACTCCCACTTGAGAGAAATACCCAAGGCATTTTAAAAGAGGTTGTAACAATTTAAAGGAAACTAGGAAAATTTATCATGGGGATTCTTCAGAGCCCCTTGTGAGCAACACTAATATGAGAAGATTTGTAATTGATAGAGAAATGAAATTTTCTGCCAGAGGGAGCTGGTCCATTGAGCAGGATTCAAAAAGAAGTTAAAGGACGAAAAAGCAAAAGAATACAAAAACAAATGGCTATGTTGAATTGTTGTAAGTTTTTCGGGCTGTATGGCCATGTTCCAGAAGTATTTTCTCCTGACATTTTGCCTGCATCTATGGCAGGCATTTTATGGCTATGTTGTACTTGATATTGTTGTTTGCAGACCCTGCGATAAGTGAAGGAGTTGGAAAAAGCACATATCATTCGACATTTCCATGTTCTCCAGCTTTCTTGGTGTGGCTATAGCCATGTGTACTGCTTTGGTCCAAATTCTGAAAATTGGTAATTTTATTTGTATTTATTTTATTTTATTCCTGTCACATTTTTTCCTTAGTCTTTGAGCTGCAACTGAAAAGGATTTCTCTCATATTCTCACCAATCCTATCTGTGAAGATGGCGAGACCAATGATCTCCAATGAAGATCATAAAACTAAGGATAGCTCCTATGGGCAGAAACAGCCTGGTAAGATTGGCTGAGGATGTGCTTGCAACCAAGAATTAGAAACATAACTACAATAGCTATTCAGAAATCATTTCTATTCTGTTCAGTGGGACTTATTCTCAGCAAAAAGGCTGATCAAAAAAGAATGATAGGTTCACACTTCATTTTAATAAGTTACCAAGAGTTAAACAAAGAGCCTGATCATTATGGTGGTGCATTAGTCATCATTATAAAAAAAGAAAAGTAGAGGATGACACTGTACACTTTACCATACCTTGGTACTTTGTGTGAAATGTACAGCAGAATGACACCTGAAAAATATCACAATTGTGGAGGAGCCTTTATCTTTTCTTTCTTTTTTTTAAAAGAAGCTAATTGCTAATATGTTTCATTTTCCCAATGAAAGAATTAGATGTCAATTGTTCCTTCTGTAAAAATCAAGGCTATTGGCTTTCAGAAAAATAGAAGATAATAATTTTGTAAAAAAAGAATCCACTACAGTTTGAAGACTGTATTTTCACATTATAATTCAGCAATTGTTTTTGTGGGTCTGCTTTGGATGGGATTTAGGCCATGTGTGATAAAGCTTTAGTAGGGTTTGATGGCCTATTGCAGCCAGTATCCTCACAGATGTCTAACAACTTTTGGAGGCTCTTCAATGATCTTGCAGTTGTATTTATTTATTTACTAGCTTGGGGACCTGGCAGTGCCTGGGTTATGTGAGAAAGGCATTGTGTGCCAAAGTTGGTCTTTATCAGTTATTTATGTGGCTCGCAGTGCTCTCAGAAAGTTAGTGAAGGTATTGTGAGTCCCATTGTCCATGGTTCATCCTCCTCCAAACAGTACCAGGATGTAGAGTGGCTCATGGGGGCTCTGTGTGCCAAGTTTGGTCTTGATCAGTCATTGGATGAGGGTCTCAGCAGTCTCGGGAAGTGAGTGAAGGTACTTCAAGTCCCATCATCCATGGTCCATCCTCCTCAAAACTGCACCAGAGGGTAGAGTGGGTCATGGGAGCTCTGTCTGCCAAGTTTGGTCTTGATCAGTCATTGGATGAGGGTTGCAGCGATCTCAGGAAGTGAGTGGAGGTACTTCAAATCCCATTATCCATGATCCACCCTCTGCACCAGGATGTAGAGTGGGTCATAGGGGCTCTGTGTGCCAAGTTTGGTCTTTATCTGTCTTTGTTGGGGTCCACAGTGGTCTGTGGGAACAGAAGGGTTTGAAAGTACTACAAATCCCAGCATCCATTGTCAGTCCTCCCCCAAAACTCACCAGGATGGGAAGGCAGTCATGGGGGTTATGTGTGTCAAATTTAGTCTCAATCAGTCATTGGATGAGAGTCATAGCGCTTTCGGGAAGTGAGTGGGGGTCCCATCATCCATGGCCCACCCTCCTCCAAACTGCACCAGGACATAGGGTGGGTCATGGAGGCTTTGTGTGCTGTTTGGTCTTTATTGGTCTTTGTTGGGGGCCACAGTGGTCTGTGGGAACCAAAGCGTTTGAAAGTACTACAAATCCCATAATCTGTAGTCCAGTTTTACCAAACCACACCAGGACATAAAGGGCATCATGGGGGTTATGTGTGCCAAGTTTGGTCAAGATCCGTCATCCGTGCTGGTCACAGTGGCCTGTGAAAGTGGCAGCCGATCAGAAAGCTACCACATACATACATACAAACATTCACTTTTATTATGTATATATATAGATATAGATTTATATATCATTTTTCTCACCTCTGGTGGGAGATTCAAACAAAGTAAATGGCAAAATTTAAGGCTTTGCAAATAATTAATACAATACTTGACTAAAAGCATACACAATAGATTAAAACTAATAAACTACGTATAAAACATAAAACATCAGACATATCAAGATAAAACTTTAAACATTCAACATTGCAGCAATCCCCAAAAATATCATGACTACTTGATCTCACTTGCTTGATCTCACTAATAAGAGGCAGAGATGAAGTACTTTGACCATTTCATGATAAGACAGGAAAGCGTAGAGAAGACAATGATGCTGGGGGGAAAGGAAGGAAAAAGGAAGAGGGGCCAACCAAGGGCAAGATGGGTGGTATGCTTGCAGTGACTGATTTGACTCTGAAGAAGCTGAGGGTGGTGACGGCCGACAGGGAACTCTGATGTGGGCTGGTCCATGAGGTCATGAAGAATAGGAAGTAACTGAATGAATAAACAACAACAATTTTTGTCCATCTCTATGTCTGTATCTGTTACTCCTAATAGAAAGTATTCTGGTTACATTTGCATTTTAATTTTTAGTATCTTCTGTGATATTTCTTGGATCTCTATCCAATAGGTCCTAGCTTTTCCACAAGTCCACCACATATGGTAGAATGTATCGTATTGTGTTCCACATTTCCAGCATTTGTTCTGAATATTTTCATAAATAATTTTTGTGTGGGGTTATGTACCATCGGTACATCATTTTATACCAGTTCGCTTTTAAGTCTACTGCATAAGTATATTTCAGTTTCTGGTTCCACATATGTTCTGTATTCCTGTAATTCCTGTAATTTTATTGGCTGGCCTATATTTGTTGCCCACTTTATCATGGGGTTTTTTATATACTCAATTTCAGTGTACCATTCCAAAAGTTTTTTTATATATCCTTGTGATAGTTTTATTTTCAGATATTATTTTATCCCAAAAATAATTTATTCATCCATATTTTCAAGCTGGATGGGAATGTATCTTAGCTACCTCTCACTTTTTAGCATTATAAAGCATGTTGAGTCTATTTTCTGTTTATTCAGTTTCCTATTGCCTTGGGTTTCCTTTTATATTTTATCCTATTCATTCCAGTGCCTTTTCAGTACTCCCTTGTTATTTGCCTATTCATTTGCTTGTTAACTTGTTTCCTGCTTACTTTTGATCCCCCCCCCCCAACCTGGTTCCTTTTTGTTTATCTGGATGTCTTCTTTTATTTTGCACATAATAATTTTAATTTTTGCATTTTGCTTTCTGGTTGTACAAAATGTATCCCCCTCCCCCGTTGGAATTGAAGACATACTGTATAATCATTGATAGATTCATATACCTAGCTGGCAAGTATAATTCTCAAACATCCAATGAACTCTATCATGCATGTTTTGAAATGAAAGAAATGTACCCAGATAGATTCCATATTTTTCTGATATTGTTATCTGAAAATGGGGATGAAATATAAATATGCCCTGTTCTTAAGAAGTTGTTCATCAAAAAGATATTCAAAGACATAGTTGTGTTAGTATGAGGATCTTGGAGCACCCTTGAGATTACCCAAGAGAAAGGGGCTGTAAGTGTAAGTTTTTGTAGACTTAAATCTAATTCATCAGATGTGCTGACAAAATATCTAGGAACACACTTTTATGAACAGTCTGTATGTGTAAATACAGCCGTTGGCACCTCCTTGTTGTGGGGGAGAGGCTTGCGTACCCTAATGAAGTTGTGCGCTATGCTGGCAGTGGCATAATAGCCACTGGTAGGGCCTCCCATGCAAGACAGGTCACAACTGAAGGGTCCGACAAAGAGTGTCAATGGGCAGGGTGGGCTCTCTAGCCTTTTGGCAACCATTCTAGGAGAAGGAAAACTCTGATTTCAAACCCAGGCAGATGGTGCTCGCCTAACCCTGTAAGGTCAACCATCTAGAGAAGGAAACTCAAACCAAACTTATGACCTGTGGACCTCGCTGCCACCATCCCAGCTTGCTAGGCCCCAGCAGAGGAACCTTTGGTTTAAAGGGTGAGGCCAGTTCTGTGCATGCTGCGCTCCACCAGAAAAATCCATTGCACAGGCTCGAAGGACACATCCAACCTCCGAATCATCAATGCACTTGTAGAAAGTGTGGGATGAAGAAGAAGAAGGAGAAGGAGAATGTGTGAATAGCAATAGAAATGTAAAACCTGTGGTCAGTGTTGAAGCTATGACAAGTTCAGTTTGAATGCTCACCTTTTGGCAATAAAGGCAGAATGAATGATGTTGCCTAGAGTAGACGTGAGTAGATAACTGGATGGATGGTGGAGCAAGTTTTTGGGATTATGTGTGATGCTGGCTTCGATCCAAAAAGAAGATGTGATAAACTGGCCAGGAGAACCAGTTTATCACAGTAACCAGTAGGGGTGTACACAATTTCGATTCAAATGATTCAGTGGATTCAGTTGCTGAATGCATGAAAACGGGCTTGGCATAGGGCAAGGCTTAACTGGAACAGATCACAGCGGTCAGATCTTTTCAGCTAATTAGGGCTAATAATTAGGAGCAATGGGGCTCAGTGGCACTCTACTTGAGGTGGAGGCAGAGTTGTGTTGGCATTGCAGCTTCACTAAACAGAAAAGTTGCTTCTCCTCCTTGCTTTCTTCCCCAGCGGGCTCCTCCATCCCTTCCCAATGCACTCTTACTAGGTTGGGGTTCATTGCTTTGGGATTTTGGATTACTCTTATACCTTGAACCTTGTGGACAATTTTATATGTCTAGAGATGGAAGTATTTAATATTTTCACTGAAATGCTTTTTATATCATCTTCAGTAAACCACTTTGCTGATTTAACTTGGACTGCAGTGTGGTGGTTAAGTACAGAGGTGTTTCCTGGCCTGGAGTGCAACAACTGAGTTGATGTGCACTTTGGTTTTATAGTCAGAACTTTCTGACCATATGCAAATTCAGTGAACCTTTTCTTCCTTTTGTTCTCTCTTATCAGCTTGCATTCCTTCCCAGTAGCTTCCATTACCCCCTCCCCCCTTTCTACTGAGCTCTCTGTTTTAAGATGGTATTTTTCCTTTCAAGACCCTCTCTTTCTCTCTTCAGGTCATAAAGTCCTCCTCTTGAACCTTTCTCTCACTTTCATCTCTTCAATTGCCTATCAAAGGCCCATTCTACATCGTTGTATAGAATATAGATTATCTTCTTTGAACTGGATTATCTGGCAGTGTAGAGTCAGATAATTCAATTTAAAGCAGGATTAAATGACAGTGTAGAAGGGCCCTAAGACTCCTGCTGTGCTCTGTTATGCTTAGCAGAGACTGACAGAGTGAGCTTGAGATCTTATCAAATTTCCCCCTCCCTCCTGTCTCAACCTTCCCTTTTGACTTTCTTAAAACTTCATTCTTATAAAATTCACACTTATAAAATTTAGTTCTCTTCAGAAGAAAGCAAGCTTCTTGTGTTTTTGCTTTTATCCCCCACACTTTAGCTTCCTGTATGTTTAAGAATTAGTTCTAAGGCAGTCTCTTTGGTTCCAAATGTGTATTCGGAGCCACATTTACACAGACAGTAAAATCTGACTTGAAGCTGGCTCAAGGTTGTCCAGAGTATTTATCCAGATCTTCCAGGAAAGCATCTAAAACTTTGGAAATAATATCATGACTAATATTTGTCTCTTTATATGATTATCCAGGATGAATATTAGCTTGATCAACACTTTACAGGGCTGCACATCTCTGCCTACTCAGAATACAATATAAAATCTGTAGGCAGTCATGACAACCCATCACCATTCTTCTGGAGACTGAATCACTATACCTAAGAGTATTTATTGGTTTATATTCACATCCATAAGCAATATGTTCATAATGTAAGTTTGACTGATTTCTATTATTCATTGCATTGTGCAAGGAATACTGTGCTACTATATACTTAACATCCTGATCTCAATTCAGTATTAGGTGTTCCAACTTGATTTTCTTCTTTTATGTTGACATGGCTAGCAAGGCCTGCAGCTACTGTTGGTGGATGCTCAGAAGGTGATTACTCTTTTAACCCCTTTCTTGGGCTTGTAGAAAATGTCATTACTTCCTCAGACATTTTTAATGGCCTAACTGCTTTAATTTGCACAGTGTAATTTACAGAAGACCAGCCTGGCTCCTTCCCTTCAGGGAGAGTCATGTATGCCCCAGGGTAAAGCATACGTGTCATATAAATGGAGCGACCTTTACAACAGCAAATGTAGTTGGCTGGGAAATGCATGAGGGAGTTCATATGCTAGTCCCAGAACATTTGGACATAAGGAAATTAATTCCTGAACAACAAGCCCTAATAAAGGTAATAATAATAAATCTGCCCTTTCACATGTTTTGGATTTATGAATACTATAACCTTTTCAATACACCAGTTTTGCACAAAGAATACAAAAACTGTAACTTTCCCTTAAAATGCCAATTCACTTCACCTTTGATCTGCAGTTTTCTTGTTCTTGAGTGGCTGGATGGGGTGAAATCCACATAGATATTAATTTAAAGTTTCAAACTAGCTAGCTAATGATACATATTAAGTCTCCTGCTGTTGAGGGAACCGGTCTATTTTGTACTGCCAAGTCTTGAGTTGGGGAGATGGGAAAAGTTAGTTTCTCCCTTCCTTACCCAGTTTTCAAATGTGATATTGTCACAGATAGAAGGTGGGATTTGAGAGGGAGAGTCATGGGATGTGTGAGTCCCATTTCCATATCTTGGTCTCCTGTTGGGTGCATACCAGTTTGGATTACTTATAGTTCAAAGCTTAAATCTTAAGACAAATGGGGTAGGTTGTTTCGGCAGTTGTATCTGTTCCACCACATTGCTTTGGAATTACAACCTTTTGTGATAATTTTTTTTGTGGACAAATATCCATCCCAGTATCAAACCATGCCTAAGAACCATAATTGCCAGGGCAACCATGAGATGTTGTGGAAATTGGTGCTTATATGTTTAGTCACATCATGTCATTATCTGATTCTCTTGGCCCAGTTGACTTTTAAGCTTTCCGTGGCTTAACATCTATGAAATGAGGGGGAACGTGTTGAAACACTTTGTCTTTGGAAGCTATTAGGTTCTCACTTATTCTATAGGTTTTTTTCAGGTTGAAAATTTGGTGCAGTTGTTAAAGCTCAAGGTGTTTTCTAAAATAAAGATATAATTTTAGCAGTTTCCACAAGTGTTGTGGTCTGTACAAAGCTTGGCCTGTTCATATTGAAAGTGTATGCTTACTTTTATGTGCTTTTGCTAGGTTAACAGGCCCCCATTTTGTTTCAAGGCCTCTTTGTAGCTTTTTGGCTGAGGTTGTTGTTTTTTCCCTGGGTGGGAGGGGCTCATACTCTTAGTTTTCCTTTCAGAAATCACCTCATAGCCTTCCTCAATCACCACCTAGGGTTTTCCCTCCAAAAGTCATCCCAGAGACTCCATCCACTCAGCTCCTAAGAATATTCCCTCCAAAAGTCACCCCAGAGGCTCCATTCAATCAGTGTCTCTGATTGGATTTCACTCCAATGTTAAAGGTTATAAAAGGGGAGAAACCACTCTGTTTGTTTAGTGACTGCCAGGGACATATGGCTGGATTTTGCGGGGCAGTCAGCTCTGGCCTGCCACCTTATTTCAATATATAAATCCTGCCAGCCATCCATACTGGGCATATCGGAAGGCCTGGGTGAAGGATGTGGGACTTTGGCCGCCTTCGACAGCCCTGGACTCAAATTAGAAAGGACTTGCCTTTCGCCTTATAGGAATCCAGTGGCTGAGGTCTGTCTACCATCTGTGGCCGCTGACCAGAGACAAAGAGAAGGAGAGGCAATCACCATCCATCATCCACAGACCGAAGAAAGAGACTATGCGCCTCTTTTTTAGTTCTGCAAATCTTTGCACTTCATAACTATTCTAGAGCCAGGCACCTACAGCTTTGTGCCTTGTAGAAAAAAAATCCAGTTGGCTTTCTCAAAAAACTTTGGTCTGTGGAGTTTTTGGAACCCTCTCCCATAGAGGAAGGCATCCGCGTCCCCTGGGCTCTTTACAGCAATTTACCCAGTCGCCCTCTTTAGGCCCAGGCGTGACTGCAAAACAAGTGTCCTGAAGTGCTTGCTCCCAGACTTTGGAACTCTCCTCCATGGGAAGGTGTTGTTCTCAAAGGCATATGCAGGCTTGCCTTGGGTAGTGATTTATTTATTTATTTTTAAACAACAATACTTTTTGAAATGCTTTGTTTGGTTGAGTTTTAATATCAGAAATTTAAAATAGTGTTTTAGTATGATAACATGTTTATTCCCATTCCAATCACAGACACAGACACAGACACACAGACACAGACACACACACACACACATCTATCTATCTATCTATCTATCTATCTAGATATATATAATGTCTGGATATAAAAAAACTATGCAGAGAGAAATCTAATAAGAACTGAAAATGACCTCTGTCGTAAAGGCTTTTTCCATTTCTCTCCATAGTATACAAGTACTGGAAGTTCTGATGCAGATATCAGAAACAAGAACATAACCATTTGGATGTTCAAAAAATAAGAACAAGCTAGGCATGAGAAAAAAGTTATGAAAATCAAAAGAAATCGTAAGTGATTCGTATGTAATGGGACTTTCTAGTTTATATGCATCACGGCAGCTAACCAGGAAGTAGACTTTCTTTTACGGTCCTTGAGGCCAACAATTTGCATTATGATCGTAATAAATTCTTAATTATTGTACTACGTACTCACTTCTCCCTGTCTTCTCCCCCTCATTTCCTTCCCGCCTTCATTCAGCTTCTTCTTTTTCCCGCATTTCTATGGGGAACTGGAAGTGACGCTGCTGCTAGGCAATGCATTCTGGAAAGTGTAGTCCTCCACGCTTCTCCCCCCCTTCTCTTCCCGTTGCTCTGCCTTGCCCCATCGCAGGGGCCAACTTCAGCCCTCCAGGTAGGTGTTTTGGACTTCATCTCCCACCATTCCTCACAGCCTCAGGCCTCTTCCTTTTCCTCTCAGCCTGGGCAAACTTGGGCCCTCGCTCCCTCAGGATCGGGGTGAGAGAGAGAGGCAGCGAGGAGCGGGGGGGCTCCTCCTTTTTTGCTGCTTCCAAGAATAGAATACCCCCTCCCTCCTTCCCTCCCTCCTTCCTATTTGGAGAGTCCCATCTAGAATTCAGTGTGATTTATTCAAGTTTTTGGCCTACAACTCCCAGAAATCCCAGCCAATTTACCAGCTGTTAGGATTTCTGGGAGTTGTAGGCCAAAACCATCTGGAATGCGCATGCGCTGGCATACGAACTACTAATGAATTTCGTTAGTAATTAAGTTACATTTTAGAAATTTTTGGATTTTTTTGGTAAGTCTTTCTTTTACTAATTGAAAAAAATCCCCCCCAATTTGATTTTAGAATCGCCATTTTTGGGTTCGACACCATGCCTAGAACAAGCAATCAAAGCAGGACCACGACATTTAGTTCTGTCCCCATCTAATACTATGAGAATTGTGTAGTGTATTACAATGTTAAATTTATGATGCACATGTATATAGGATATATGTATCTTTCCTCCATATGATTCAGAACCATGGCCATATGGGTTCTGGACCTTGTGGAAGCCAATACATATACAATACCTCCTAAAAATGAGTGAATACTTTCAGATGGCTTCTCTAAACCCTGTTTTGATATTGAAATTGAGGCAAGTTTTTCTAGAGGTGAGGAAGCTGCTTTGTGCCACTAAGACTGTCCAAACACTAAGACACGGCTATTTGCTTTTTAGAAACAAAACCCCATGGGAAATGGGGGAAAAGTACAAAACAAATATAGTTTAACTAATGAAAATTGTTTAGGCACATGTATTTTGAGACAGAAATGCATTCCCTCAGGAGTCTATTGTTGAATATTGACTTGCAGTAAGTCAGAATAAAGGAGGCTTGTTAATAATAGGTCACTGACACCTGTCAAGATAAACTGTCTTCTGTGAAATATTCATATGTCATATGAAGCATGTTTTCTGCATGTTTCTGATTTAGTGAAGTCCAACATTTGGACTTCTGGATTTCCATCACAAGAATTCACAAGCAAAACTACAAGGATTGCCCCATATGCACCATAGTGCACACTTAACTGGTACATTTTTTTAGACTTGCCCTGTGGCATGTTAAAAAAAGAGATCACCCCCTTCACAATCATATGCAAAATATATTCTAGAACTGCAGCTGTTCAATATAAAGATCATTCTTAAGTCTGGAAGTGTTATATTTAGAATTGGAGAAAGAAAAAGCACTTTTTATATTCAGGTTTCTGTTTGGAATTCTTTTCAGACTTAAAACAGGACATTCTCAATGCAATCATGTAACATTAAGTTATATAAATAACCTAGGCATTCTACAGTTACACAATATTCTGCAGACACAAATTGTACATTCAATCATTTTGTCAGCTAAAGTAAAGAAAAACATATTTAATAGAGCCCAGAGCCTCAGGGACAGAAATAGACGCCCTTGCTAACCAAATTTTCCAGCTATGAGAATATTTGTACAGTTCCTAAGATCAAAACACATTTTACAGCCAATGTTCTCAAATACTGTGTTCCATTCCACTCTTTTTTTGTATAGCATTTTGCTTAACTTTTAGATAGCCTTTTACATAGTTTTGTTTCTTCATGTTGTATATTTTACTATCTAATATAACCAAACTGTTTGAAACTTTGGAAATGGCTTCATACAGTGATATGCTGCTGGCCCATCAAAACAGTATTGACACTGCCTGGCAGCAGCCTTCCAAGTTTTCAGACAGTTGTCTTTCATAGTTTAACTTGAATGTTTTGACTTCTAGAAACGGTACCTAGATCCTTTTGGAGGTGAAGTATGTGGTGATGTACTGGCCCATGATCCATCCCCAATGAAATATCCAAAATGTCTACCTCCTGAGGAGTGAACTGTAATAAGGAGAAAAGTTTGCCCTGAGCCTACCACGTCTCCAGTTTTGCTTGTCTTTGTTCTTGCTTGTTTCTTCAGATTTGCAGCTAATAAATGTTCTTGTTTGTGTGGACATTGGTCAGTTTTATAGTGTTTTTTATGGTTTTAAGCATGCCCCCCGAATAAAGAGGTGACTAACAAATTGAAATAATAAATAAATAAAGCTATGAATAGGATGCAATTTGTAATCATACTCATTTTTTTGTCTTGCTGTATCTTCCTGTTAGTCTCCATTTTGTTTCAGTCAGCATGCATTTAGGACCTTATCACACACACGCATCCATGCAGTTTCACCAGCAAGCATGGGAAGCATCTCTCAACTGGGGCAGAAGTATGTTGGCTCCATTTGAACCAGCACAACATGAGAGCCTTCCCATGCTGACGAGAAGGCATTGAGGGATATTGTATGATGGGCTGTGTTTCCATCTATTCCTCAACTGGCTGACAAGTATTCCAGGATGCTTAAATTGGTAAGTGTGGTGAGGGCCCAAGTCTCTGTATTCAGTTTCAGATACTGTGGAATAATGTAATGCATCATTTTATCTCTTGTTTACATCTGGTATAAATTAGAGTATCTCATGACTTTTCTTCACTGATGAGATAGTGATTTCATCTGGAAGAGGAAAACACCTGTTTAAATACATAAATTTTTGGTGTACGACACTCACGACTGGTCTATTGTGCTCAACTGATCCATAACAAGTCTTTCTATGACTAAACTTCTATAATCTAGGCCCTGATTTTGTTTTTGGAAGCAACTTTGAGCTAGCTTACTGACTTGTTCTTTTAATACAGATCCTCCATTTTGCCTGTGATGATCCTGTGGTCTCAAATCTTGCTTTGTTATCAGTGATAGAAAATGGAACTATTAATTACAATCAAGTAAGTTAGAAATTTTCTAACAAAAAGAGCAACCTAATTAAATCTAGTTCAAGTTCTTTGATTAACATATTTTGGAATTTGAATTTGAATATTGATTTAAGTTATTGATTAGTTGATGCAAGATTGTGATAGAGACACCATGCATTTCCCATCTACACCTAGTTCTTTACTCGGTCTCTTGTACTCTTGTATTTTTGATTTTAAAATCCGTTTTTATTTGCTTTTCTATTTAACTCAGCATTACAGAATTGCAATGTTTTAGACAGAAGCTTCAAAACAGTGCAAATGTGCATTTTTGGTTACTGATAATAAGCATGATAATTCAGTTTGTGATAATGTTAAAATATCTTAAACCAACAGATAGATAAGGCAATCTCTGAAAACTGAAATTTGAAACTCTAAATCAGAACCTTTTTCTTGAGATTCATCACAAACTCAAGAAAGGGGAAAATATGAAGAACAATGAAATGAAAAGCAAGGATTTTTTGTGTGTGGAGTGATTAGGAAGTGGAGTTTTTTTTAGCAAGCAGATATATTGGGCTTTATTACATTAAAGTTTGGAAGAGAAAGAAAACAGGTAGTATCCTTCAAAACCGAGGTCCCTTCCACACAGCCCTATATCCCAGAATATCAAGGCAGACAATCCCACATTATCTGAGTATAGACTCATATAACCCAGTTCAAAGCAGATATTTTGGGATATTCTGCCTTGATATTCTGGGATATAGGGCTGTGTGGAAGGGCCCTGAGGTACAGACATATTCATTACACATTATTAGCATACTTTTTGCTTCCTATCTGTAACTGGAAGAGATTTCCTTCACTTTCTAAACAGCATTCACTAGCAATCATATTGTCTTTCTAGGAGCACCTCAAAAACAAGGAATAGGACAGATGTCACCTAGAAATTTCAGTTGAGAAAGAACATAAAAGTAGAAAATGTTGTCAGAAAAGTTTATGTTAAGAAAGACACTATACATTGGCCAAAAGCATAGTACATATGGAGAACCTTCTGCCTTCAATCACAAGACTAAAAAGATACCAAATAGTATCAAATTATATTCAGTCATAGAATCATAGAGTTGGAAGAGACCTCTATGATTCAGTCAAGGATAAAAGAAATATAAAGCCTAAGGTGACTACACTGTACCTGCTCCTCCTTGCTCACAGTTATTAATAGTAGGCAAAATGGCACAGTTCTGGTTTTAACATGGTGGAGAAATCATATTTTAAATGGGAAGATCACACCTTTGTTGTTTCCTAAAAATCTCTTTGATAAAAGTAAACAAAATCTCAAAGAAGTTTTATTTTTATTACTGGTGTAATCATTACCAATATGCAAGAATAAATTTTCACCTGGTTAAAAGCAAAAACACAACTCTATCAAATGCAGTCTGGTATGTTAAGTTTAAAATTCTAGTTTCATTGTGAAAATTCTTTATTTTATCCCTGGTGCAAGCCTCTATGTCAGGAGTCCCCCAAACTAAAGCCTCTGCCCTAAACTTTAGATTTAGGATCACCCTAAGTCTGAAATGACTTGAAGGCACACAACAACAACAACAACAGCAGCAGCACCCCCACCACCAGCAACACCACTCCTAATTTACTTGACTATTTCATCAGCCAGAAAGCAGGCCCACACTTCCCATTGAAATACTGTAAGTTTATATTTGTTAAAATTCTTCTTCGTTTTAAATATGAAACTGTCATTTCATATTATTTTGCATTACAAATAGGATATGTGCAGTGTGCATAGGAATTCATTCATTTTTTTCATACTATAGTCCTCCCCCTTGCCCCTCAACTGTATGAGGGACCGTGAACCAGCCTTCTGCTCTATGTATATAGTTAAAGTGAAGTAGGTCTTATTTACCTCTCCATTGGCGCCCCCTTGTTGTAGGGAGAGGCTTGCATACACTAATGAAGTTGTGAGCTATGCTGGTGGTGGCATAATAACCGGTAGGGCCTCCCATGCCAGACAGGTCACAACTGAAGGGTCTGACAAAGAGTGTCAAAGGGCAGTATGGGCTCTCTAGCCTTTTCGCAACCATCTTAGGAGAAGGAAAACTCTGATTTCAAATCCGGGCAGATGGTGCTCATCTAACCCTGTAAGGTCAACCATCTAAGAGAAGGAAACTCAAACCAAACCTACGACCAGAGGACCTCGCTGCCACCGTCCAAGCTTGCTAGGCCCTGGCAGATGAACCTTTGGTTTAAAAGGTGAGGCCAGTTCTGTGCATGCTGCACTCCACCAGAAAGGTCCATTGCACAGGCTGGAAGGACACATCCAACCTCCTTAGTTATCAGCGCGCTTGTAAAAAGCGTGGGATGAGTCCTTCCTAAGAATCTTGGTTCACGAAGTAATGCCAGAGGGAGGTCTTATTTAATTCAATGGGACTTTGCTATTGGACAAATTGATGCAAATTGATGCAAGATTACAGTTTACTCTAATTTAACATATTTAATAAATAATAATTTGGTAAAAGAGACTGCTCCTAGGCTAAATCGGCGTTGTAGTTTTTATTCGTTGCTCCTGGGTAATGTAAAGGGACTAAAATGGACAAAATAGCTATACGGTATTATAATTAAAAAAACCTTGACTCACAAAAAAAATCTTACAAAAGGTTTCCAGGTTTTGAGATTTTTCAGCAATGAGAGTGGAGGTGGGAACATGAGTTCTTTTATTAGTCCCGTCTAGAATAAACCCACTGAATCAATTGTTTAAGGTTGAATTGTATGTGTGCATATCCCATTTATTCAAACTGGTCTAATGGATCTACAAATATGATTTAAGCCAAAATGTCTACGAATAAATGCCAGCATTAAAGAGAAATTGCTGCAAAGAAGGACTTGACCCAGGACCTCGGTGGTGAGCAATTGTGGGAAGATTCACTTTGCAGCCTTGCAAATCCAGTGGGTAGCGTGGGAACCCATCACCCTGCACCCCACATAACCTGTATTGCCCACTTACCCATTCCACAGGGGAAAGCATCACTAATCAGTTTCTCCCTGCACTTGCCTCATTCTTCTTTTCAGCTTCCTAGGATGCTTGCAGGATGCTAGAAGCACAAAGCCCCACTGGAAGTAGCCCTACATCAGGGGTGCTCATTAGGTAGCTCGGGAGCTACTAGTAGATCTTCGGCCCTCTTCCAGGTGATCTTCAGACCTCACCAGCCGGATGGGGCGCTCCTGCCATGTACGCGCACACCCTGTGTGCATGCGCGCTCCTGCTGCTGGCTTCCGCTCTTGCGGTGCTTCTTTTGCCTGCGGGACATTGCAGGAAAAAGGAAGCATGAGGCGGGGCCTCTGGAGGGAGCGCCCTGCCTCTCTCTCGTCCAGAAGCAGCTCTGTAGCCTCTGTTGCCGGTGAGACAGGCAGGGCAGAGCGCTCCCTCTGGATGCCCCGCCTTGTGCTTTCTCCTTCCTGCAATGCCCCGCAGGCGGAAGAAGTGCTGCACAGGCGGAAAACAGCAGCAGGAGCACGCGTGGTGGCAAGAGCGCGCAGCAGCGGGAGCACGCGGGAGCGCACGGCGGCGGGAGCAGGTAGATCTTTTGGACTTGGTTGCTTTAAGAGTAGCTTGCATGCTGAAAAAGTGTGAGCACCCCTGCCCTATATCATCTGATGGGCTCTGGAAGGCTCCGTGCTTTTAGCATCCTGCAAGCGTCCTAGAATGTTTAAAACTGTTAGTGCGATGATGTCTCCAAATACAAACCAAAATTCTTTGCAACAGATTCTTGCTTTGAAATGGACTTGGCATAGTCACAGGCATTCCTCAGTCTGCCCGGATATCTCAGCAAGTGAGAACTGATACGAAGCTGGGTGTTGAGCTTTGGCATGTGAGCCTCTTAATATGTCTGGACTGCTGGTGGCCTTTCAAGGCAATACGATTGCTATTCTTGATAGAACATTTTTATAAATACATCCTACAAAGAGCTGTCTAGCTGACTCACACCTCTATATTCATAGATGCTTCATTTTTCTTACACCCAAGAGGGGGTCCATTTGCTGGTTGAATAAAATGTATATTATTATCTGCTTGTAATACTAATGTAATGCATACCTCAGAGAAATAAAAAATTAAATGCCTAATGAGAACAGTGAGCCACTGCATTATCATGACTAATTTTTTTTAAAAAAAACATAACAACATATTTTTAAAGTTACTTCATTTAGAAGCAGCAGTATGATAATTGTAAAATGCAAAGTTTTAATTGGTGATATATTGAAACAAAAAGGCTAAGCATTGTGCTCATTATATTATTTAGGATCATACTTTATCTTCTCTGAGAATGATGTGTGTGTTTTTTTTTTAAAAAATGTATACTTTCACTGAAAGTGCAACTTATTGAAGAAAACTGAAGGAACGACATCTGTGTACCGAATATGTTCACACAATTTTCAAAGGGAAGGAACGTGTTTCCCCAAAAGGGGGGGAAGGTGCTTTTCCATGACATCCTTAATCCATGGGTCTCTCTCTCTCTCTCTCTCTCTCTCTCTCTCTCTCTCTCTCTCTCTCTCACTCTCACTCTCACTCTCACTCTCACTCTCACTCTCACTCTCACTCTCACACTCTCTCTCTCTCTCTCTCTCTCTCTCTCTCTCTCTCTCTCTCTCTCTCTCTCTCTCTATATATATATATATATATATACACACACATATATATATACTAGGCATGAGAAAAAAGTTATGAAAATGAAATGATTCGGAAGAAATTCGTAAGAAATGCTACTTTTGAGTATTTCCGCACCTGGAACGCCAACCAGGAAGTGGACTTTCTTTATAGAACTTCGGGGGCCAGGATTTTCTTAAGTGTCGTTATTAGGTCGTAAGGGGGGGGGGGGCACCCGCCTTCTCTCTCACCACCCTCCCGCCTCCCTTGCCAATAAGTATTATGGCAAGGCAAGCCCTAAACTCGCTCCGTCGTTCAGCTGGAAGCCTGGAAAAATGTAAACAGAGAGGATTACTCAGAAGTAAATCTGCAAAGGAGGGCACTTTGGATGAAGTGCCCTCCTTTGTGGATTTACTTCTGAGTAAACCTCTGTTTACATTTTTCCAGGCTTCCCTGCCTCTTCTGCCTGCCAGGATCTAAAGCATCAAAGAGTATTGGGGTGAGAAACTGACCTAATGTATAATAGAATGAATGCTACTGTAAGTGCCTAATATTATAAGTAATCCAACTGGTCATATACCTACATTCCATGCACATGCAATAATACAGCAGTAATAACAATGGGTATAAGAAGAGGTAAAATTCAAACCGAAGTATTCTGACTGTGGTCCCTCCTCAAACTGCAAAGGCTCTTCTCTGAGCCCGGGAAAAGCCAAAACCCCGGGCACAGCGTTTGCTGCCTGGGTGCACACACATACATATTCTTGGGGGGGGGGGGGATTTGCTGCAGAATCCGGGCTCATAGAGAAGATTCAAGAATAGAATACCCCCCTCCCTCCCTCCTTCCCTCCCTCCTTCCTATTTGGAGAGTCCCATCTAGAATTCAGTGCGATTTATTCAAGTTTTGGCCTACAACTCCCAGAAATCCCAGCCAATTTACCAGCTGTTAGGATTTCTGGGAGTTGTAGGCCAAACCATCTGAATGCATGCGCTGGCATATGAACTACTAACGGAATTCGTTAGTAATTAAGTTACATTTTAGTAATTTTTGGAAATTTTTTTGTAAGTCTTTCTTTGACTAATCAACCCCCCCCCCCCATTTGATTTTCGAATCGCCATTTTTGGGTTCGAAACCATGCCTAATATATACTATGTAATACTATGGTTGTTTATAATTCTTTGATTATCAATATTATTCATACACACACACACATTACATATACACAAATTTAACCCTAATGTTTTTATTTTATTTTATTATATATACACACATTTAATCCTAATGTTTTTATTATACACACACATACATATACATACTACTGTATAAAAACATTTTTAATCTTAATGCTATTAATATTATTACATGAATTGTTTATTGTACTAGCCATAGGCCATGACATAAAATATACAACTTCCAAAAGTACAACAAGCACTTTCCAATAAAAACATTAAAACATGTTCCATATACTGGCTTTTAAGAAAATACGGCAGTAGTGACATGACAACAATTACAATGTCTGATTCGCATCATCCCAATATATCTCCATTTCTTTTTTTTTCCGCTTCTGCAGTGGAGTTTACTATTTTGGCTCAAATTTTTTGAGCTGCAAATGTGGCAACCTTTAATGTAATCTTTTTGGAATAATCTGCTAACAAGTTTTTATTTTATTTTATTTTATTTTATTATATATACACACATTTAATCCTAATGTTTTATTATACACATGTGCTTCATTTTATACATATACATACTACCGTGTTTCCCCGAAAGTAAGACAGCGTCTTACTTTCTTTTGACTCCCAAAATCCCCACTACGGCTTACTTTCGGGGTACGGCTTACATTAGCCGACGGTACCTGCCGTACCCCGAAAGTAACCCTTTCCCCTTGGCCGCCTCCTCCTCGGTCCCTCCTCCTCCTCCGCCTCCCTCCACCTCCGCCTCCCCCGCTGCCCGCCGCCGCTTGCCGCCACCGCTTACGCCGCTTGCCGCCGCCGCTTGCCGCCGCCGCTTGCCGCCGCTTACCGCCGACATTTCCCGCCGCCTACCTCCGCCGCACAGCCGGCCCCACGCCTGCGCCAGGCGCCTACATCAGCGCGCCAGGAGCGCCTCGTCAGCGCGCCAGGAGCGCCTACGTCAGCGCGCCAGGAGCGCCCTACGTCAGGCGCTCGGGTCTTACTGCCCATGCGCATGGGCAGTAGGACCCGAGCGCCTGACGACGAGGCGCTTCTGGCACGCTGACGTAGGCGCCCTGGCGCGCTGACTGGCGCTCCTGGCGCGCTGGCGCTCCTGCGCCCTGGCGTGGGGCGCAGGCGTGGGGCTGGCTGTGCGGCGGAGGTAGGCGGCGTAGGCGGCAAGCGGCGCGGCGGCGGCGGCGGTAAGCGGCGGCGGCAAGCGGCGGCGTAAGCGGCGGCGGCAAGCGGCGGCGGCAAGCGGCGGCGGTAAGCGGCGGCGGGGGGGCAGCAGCGGGGAGGCGGCGGTGGGGGGAAGCGGAGGAGGAGGAGGCGGCGGAGGAGGCTGGACTGAGGAGGAGGTGGGACTGAGTGACGCGGCGGCGGGGTACGTCTTATTTTTCGGTACGGCTGACATTAGCCGACCCCTGACACCCCGATCGTCTTACAATCGGGGTGTCTTACTTTCGGGAAACACGGTATATAAAACATTTTTAATCTTAATGCTTTTAATATTATTAATTTTATTATAGTGTGTGTGTGTGTGTGTGTGTATACACACACACACACATACACACATACATACTGTTTAGAATACATATTCCTATCTAAAGTATGCTCATTTAAGTTCATAAATTCAACTGGATGAAGGTGTTTCACCAAAATGAAGCACATGAGAACAAAGGTACAACGTGTCTACTCCCCTCAAAGTTGCAAGATGGCTGCTCCCGCAGGAATCTTATACACAGAGTAAGGCTCTAATGCTAACAGCATTCAAACACGCTATGAAAGCTAGCAAAAATAAAGAGTATGCAAAATTGTGTCTTTCACTTTTTTTTTTATATAAAAGTATCAAAGTATACCATTCAGGTATGGTGCAAGGTGTAGGTATATTTCACTACATAATTTCACAGTGTTCACATAATACATTCACATTTGTGACCATATATCAATCATTCATAGTATTGCATATAACAATATCACAAAGTGGATATCACAGTGTTAATATCACATAAATTCTAAAGCAAGGTACTGGTGTAACTATAACAGAACCAACAGTATAAACCTGTATTTCCACCGTAGGAGTAAGTTCACTCTTAATGTTAGCATGTAGTGTGGCTGAGAAGATCCCTGAATGTAATCAATGAACTGCTACACCGCCTGGGAAGCAAACGCCGCTTGGCTGGAGTTCAGTATAGCTGCTAAATGCTGGGCGTCTGTCCTCCGCTGGGGTGGCAGAATGGGGTGGAGTTAGGAGGCTGTGGTTCTGTGGATCCAGAGATGTTCATGGAGTCCTACGCGGTTCGCCTGACGGTTTACTGTGCAGAGCTCGAACCGTTCGGAGCCTGGGTGGTGGATGGAGTCCGCGGCTTCTTCAGAGGCTGCACCGGCGTTCGCCACATTGGCATGTACCCGCTGAGGAGGCTTGCGTCGCTGCAGGAGGAATATTTTCACATCCAGTCCATGGCGAGCAGCCTTGACCATAAGGTGGTCAAGGCTGCTCGCCATGGACTGGATGTGAAAATATTCCTCCTGCAGCGACGCAAGCCTCCTCAGCGGGTACATGCCAATGGGCGAACGCCGTGCAGCCTCTGAAGAAGCCGCGACTCCATCCACCACCCAGGAGCTTCCGAAACGGTTCGAGCTCTGCACAGTAAACCGTCAGGCGAACCGCAGGGACTCCACGAACATCTCTGGATCCACAGAACCACAGCCTCCTAACCCACCCCATTCTGCCACCCCAGCGGAGGACAGACGCCCAGCATTTAGCAGCTATACTGAACTCCAGCCAAGCGGCGTTTGCTTCCCAGGCGGTGTAGCAGTTCATTGATTACATTCAGGGATCTTCCCAGCCACACTACATGCTAACATTAGGAGTGAACTTACCCTACGGTGGAAATACAGGTTTATACTGTTGGTTCTGTTATAGTTACACCAGTACCTTGCTTTAGAATTTATGTGATATTAACACTGTGATATCCACTTTGTGATATTGTTATATGCATACTATGAATGATTGATATATGGTCACAAATGTGAATGTATTATGTGAACACTGTGAAATTATGTAGTGAAATATACCTACACCTTGCACCATACCTGAATGGTATACTTTGATACTTTTATATAAAAAAGTGAAAGACACAATTTTGCATACTCTTTATTCTTTGCTAGCTTTCATAGCGTGTTTGAATGCTCCCGCAGGAGACACATGACATACCAAGATGGCTCTCAGGACTCATGCTGCTGGCCCTGAAACATGAGGCTACCTGTTAAATGCAAAAACAAGTGTCCTGCTAAAGACTTCTGAACTTCAGAGGCAATATAAATGCAGATAGAAAAAAACAATCTTTGTGCCTTTAAGGAATCCCCCCTGCCCGCATGAACAAAGGAACCATCCAAATGCCCCACTGAGGCACTCTGGCGCCAAACCAAGACTTGATGGCTACACTGAGGCCCAAGAAGAAGCATCCCACCACCCCCGAAAAGCCCAAAGGGGGGCCTAAATCTAGGACTATGGGAGGGGTCCCATTTTGCCAGACAAAGACTTCAAAATTTCAGCCAACCCAGCAAAGGCACCAAGCCCAGGGCCCCAAGGAAAGAAAACCATGCACAAAAGCCAGAACAAAAGACGAAAACAAGGTCTAAAGACACAAGTCAAGGCCTAAAGGCAAAAAAAAATCCCAAACAAGGCGAGCTAGGAGCCCTTATTCATGTTGCCAACAAGGCTCAGAGGCCACAATGAGAGCCAGCCGTCGCCCACCTGAGCACCCAACAGCAGCACCCAGGCAAGGCTCAAAGGCCAAAAACAGGGCCTCACTGTCCCTGTCCAAGCACCCACAGCACCAAAACAAGGCTTGATACCAAGGGAGGGAGGAGGAGACACAGACCATTGCCTTGCATGGCCACGTTTCCCCCACCTCCCATACTTATGGAACCAATGGAGATAGGGAAGAGATGTCTATCCTCTTCAGACGAAGTGAGGTGGGCAAGGCTCACTTCCACTTTGCCCCACCCAGAAATGAGTCCCAAGTGGGACTCTTTGTCTCTCCCTTCGCCATGCTGGGGGTGGAAAAAGTGATCTCAGCAAGTAAGAACTGATATGAAGCTGAATGTTGAGCTTTGACATGTGAGCCTCTTAATATGTCTGGAGCTATCATGGCCTTTCGTGGCAACACGACTGCTGTTCTTTATAGAACATATTTATAAATACATCCTACAAAGAGCTGTCTAGCTGACTCACACTTCTTTACTCATAGATGCTTCATTTTTCTTACACCCAAGAGAGGGTCCATTTGCTGGTTGAATAAAACGTATATTCTTCTCTGCTTGTAATACCAATGTAATGCATACCTTAGAGAAATAAAATTTAAATGCCTAATGAGAACAGTGAGCCACTGCATTATCATGACTAATTTTTTTTAAAAAAAACAACAACCTCATAACAACTTATTTTTAAAGTGACTTCACTTAGAAGCAGCAACACGATAATTGTAAAATGCAAAGTTTCAATTAGTGATACATTGAAACAAAAAGGCTAAGCATTGTGCTCATTGCATTATTTAGGATCATACTTCGTCTCTAAGAATGGTGGTTTTTTTAAAAAAAATGTATACGTTCACTGAAAGTGCAACTTATTGAAGAAAACTGAAGGAATGACATCTGTTAACTGAATATGTTCACACAATTGTCAAAGGGAAGTGGGAAGCTTTGGCTGCGGCAGAAGGTGGATGGGATAGAGGGCCTTCTGTCAGTTTGGATGACAGCAGTAACCATCTGAAATTAAGGTAGCTGTGGGGGATATCTAGCATCTAAAACTTTACTACATTTTGGCATACAGATTTTCCACTCAGAGTGATCCTTTACTCCCACCTTCGTATGAAAGTTATTTTTTCTGCAAACAGATGGAGGAGGAACATGGGGCAATGTGTTTCTCCACCTTAGCAAGCAATTCTATTTTGATACCTGAATGAAGTCACCAACTACGCATTGTCACCAGTCTGATGTCTAACAACTCCCCTTGTTTTTGCCATCCTTAGAATGACTCCACCATTGTGGGCTGGTGGGAAGAAGAAAAAAACATAAATATTACCCTGCTTCTTTTTCTTTCTTTCTCTGAACTAGTATTTAACTGAAAATGAATCACAAGTATGAAATACATTTTGCCTATTTCATTATTCCATGAACAGATGAAAAAACTTCAAAAGTTTTATTTTCACTATTTGGGATTGCAACATCTGTGTGGACATTTTCCTGATTTTTCCCTTAGAGTTGGGGTCATAATTTTGCTGGTTTGGGTCTCTTTTTAAAGAGATGATGTGGAATAGAATACACATATACAATACACAGATATACACAAACACATACACTCAGTGAGAGTACATTTTGCAAAAAGAAAAAAGAAACCAAAAATATTACACAGCAAATAAGTTGATGTTATGAACTTAAAAAAACAACAATGGAAACAATATTTTTCCATCTCATTGATGAAGTGTCTACACATGCCATCCAATCTACAGGTGCTATAGGCACTCTGCTTATATTTTTTTCTAAACAAATTAATACTATGCATTCACTCACTTATATACACAAACACTCACATAACAACATTTTAACTAATCAAAAAACCAAACAGGAAAAAACCCTTTAAAGATCAAGCCACCTCGCTTCAGCCCCATTATGAAAGAAAAGAGGTAAGCCAGGGAGCCCTTCCACACAGCCCTATATCCCATAATATCAAGGCAGAAAATTCCACAATATCTGCTTTGAACTGGGTTATCTGCGTCCACACTCAGATAATGTGGGATGTTCCACCTTGATATTCTGGGATATAGGGCTGTGTGGAAGGGCCCATGGTCTGAGTTTCTTGCAGACGTTAGGACCATTAGTAAAGTGCCTCAAGCTTTATTCTAAACAAGAACATATTTTTGGAGTTTAGGGGAAAATATCAACTCAAAAATTACCTGATTGTTCTGAATATGTGTGAGTGGTATTTTACATGTTTTCACGCCCCCTCTCAGCTGTTTTCATCCCAATACGATCTTTTTAAATGATTAGAAAGGACATGGTAGTATCTATCAGCTTGTTCCTATATGTGAATTCCTTTGTATTTATCTATTCGTTGTGCCTTCCTTTTATTATCTAACTACCTCAAAACAGATTATTTCTCAATATTTCACCCTGGACAACCTCCCAGGGCAGTTCCACACAGCACTTTAATAAGAGTGCAATTGGGTTTTAAAAATACTATTAGAATTTCATTGAAATCTGCACATGCCCCAGAAAGGATGTACTTTTCTGGGGGAAAGGGGGGGGGGGTGTTGTGACAGAGCAGCAAGACACAAAACAAAACCTCCCAGAAAAGCCTTTAAAACAGAAAATAATTTATCTGGCAACCATTTCCTGGCACATAGAAATGACACACCAGGAGAAGAGGGGACAGGAGCAACTTTCCTCACCTCCTATTCTTCTGGTGTATCATTTCTATACATCAGGAGAGTGCCGGGAGGATGGTGGCCGGGTAAGTTATTTTCCTTTTTAAAAGTATTTTCTGAAGGGTTTTGGTAGGGAGTTTAAGATGTCTTGGGTTTCTTGGGCTGCAAAAGCCCAAGGAAACTGAGACAGCTGTGTAGATGGGCACCAGAAGTCATGCAGCGCAATCCCCGGTCCCCATCTACACAGTGCTCACAGCTAGCTGACAAATTTTCTTGGAATAAAGCAGGGTTTTCCTGCTTTGTTCTCAAAGCATTCATTTTTACATGGAGCATCATTTGGATGCCCCAAGTGAAAACACGGGAGGCAGGGCCGTAGCCAGGATTTTGGTTCGGGGGAGGGGGCTGAGTTTGGTTCGGGGGGGGGGCTGAGACTGGGTGGAAGAGGGTTTACCCTAGAAAACCTTTTGTATTGTTATCCCAATAACCCCATGAAGGTGGGATATAATGAGCATGGTGATCAGATCATGATATGAATAAACATAACAGTTTAAATAATGCACCAGTAAGGCCTTCTCGCGGACCACCCTGAGAATTTGGGGGGGGGGGCTGAAGCCCCCTTAGCCCCCCCCCCCAGCTACATGCCTGACGGGAGGGCATGCAATTTGGGTGCTGCCTGGATGCGCCTCCAGACGTCAAAGTAAAGAATCAAACACCAAAAGCAAGCAAGAAAAATTCTGTGTGTGTGTGTGTGTGTGTGTGCACGTGCGTGTGCGTGTATCTGGAAAGTAGCCAATATGGAAGTCTTGCTTGTGATGCTATGAAGATGTGAAGAGCTCAGTTTCTAGGCACAGGCAGGCTGGAAGCAAGAATACCTGATAACAAAAATGCATTGATTATCAGAACTGAGTTAGTTTTAAGGCCCTTTGAATGAAAATTACGTATTGATTCTGGCACCATGTATAAAGCAATTGTATGTTTCTGGAAAATGGAGAATTACAGGTAGACTGTTCTTGTATACCACCTTCATACATGGAAGGTGCTTATTGTTTATTGCCATCAGACTGTAAATTTGGCTTGTTTGCTTGTTTCTCAGCCACATCAGTGTATGGCAATATATTCAAAAGTAGGAGAAGGTGTACATCTACCTAGGTATTCCAAAAATGCATCAAAAAGCATATTTTATATCACTTATTTTTCCTTCTGCATATGGAATTTGTTTCATAACAACAATTGTATACAACTTGATCCTCGTGTGCTATAAACATATCTGCAGCTGGAATAAAGTGTTATATATTCCCTTGCTTCCTATTGCTGATGTTTTTGTTTTGTTTCCATAACTCCTTTCAGGTTGATTTGTTCTATCATTTATCTTCTGACTGTGCTAGCGGCAGGGAAGATGGAAAAGAAGTGAGTTTTAAAGAGGAAACATTATGGAAATGTGTAGGAAAAAATGAGCTTAAAAAGATACTAGTTGAAGATTTCTGGTGCAAAGTTTTAATTCTCTCCTCTAGGCTATCTTGTGAGGTGAGTTATGTATCACATTCCTAGCAATAGATTTCTATCTGATGAAAGAAAAAATGAATAAACAAATAACTTTACTAGTCCCTTTTACCATTCAAAAATAGTAAACTACTGAGCATCTAAGGAACATTAAAACAAATATTTTATTGCAATGCTGAGCAGAGGGACAAGAAAATGGCAAGAAAAACAGTAGGGTAGAATAAATTAAAATAAGTTAGAGGCCACAAAGGCACTGTTATGTTTTGTTTAATTTAAACAAAATATGAAATTGTTATGGAAAGATTCTAATGTGATGAGTACCATCTGCTGTTATTTTGTTATATAACAATTTGCATAAAATCTATTAAGTTTGTGTATTGCATGCTTTAGGAATTTAATAACCTAGAATTATGTGTGACATGCATTACATGCCAACAAACTGGAAAGAATGGCCCTCACCAGAAATGCACCCAGAAAAGAGGGCAAGTGATGGGATTAATGTAAAAGGGACTCACCCCGCCCTAGAGGAGGAAAATTTAGCCGAGACCAATGATGGCAATTTTACATAGCACTCATCCTTATGATGATCTTGGACTGAGCTTGGAAACATACTTAGCTGTCATAGACAATAGTTATGCTACCTGGAGAATTTTGAGAGTCCAGTCCTCCCAAAAGCTTGCTCTGTGCTCTCCTTTCATAGAGATCCAGACATTAGCAATGATGAATTGCCAGAGATCCAGTAGCATCCATACTAGACCAAAATATGTACTCCAATGTCTCTTAGATAGCATAGAATAAATTTCTTGTCATTGAACTTTTTTGAATTGTCCATCATGATCACTGACATTTATTGATAGTAAAGCGAGTTCAATAACTTCCTTTCTGAGTGTCTTGGGCAATTCTGACTGTGGTGGGAAATCATTGAGTCCAACCAGAGGGGTGAATGGAACTAGAAACGAGTAAATTTCTTCCCATTCACAGTTGACCTTGGATACTGTTCTTGTTGTGTGCTTTCACACAAACCTCAATTTATTGTGGCTCTATCACTAGGTTTTCATAATCAACTTTATTTAAAGGTAGTTTGTCATTGCTTTCCCTTTGGATTGAAATAGTGCGACACTGGCAGGATGAGTGGGTTGTCATGATTAATGAAAAACTCAGACCCAAATCTCCTGTCCACCACTCCAACTGGTACACCTTGCTGGCCGACACAACATTTTAACTACCCTTAGTTTTGGATCATGTGATCTTGTTTCCAAAGCATGGATCACATTCAAATTGTTTTGAATAGAGTTGCATTCCCTTTAAAATCTCAGATTCATCATGTGAATGTATAATTGAACTCAGACTTAACTTTTTATGCCCATATCTTGCAGCAGTCAGGAGTATGTGCTAGCTGTATTCACTTTTGAAAATGTCATATCTGGCCATACATACTTGATTACATTGTTGTCACGATCACGGACTTTCTGGCCCCTTAAACACACACACGGAGACGTACTGAAGGCTAACTACTTTATTGAATATAAACAGTTCCAAAGAATATAAAGTCCAATATGAAAAGAGTATCCAAAAGGCTTAAAGTAACAATGTCCAAGATAACGTAGCAAAATCGGCAAAAGACTTGGCAGGACTCCGCAGCCAATGCGGACCAGGAAACCAGGGCAAGGCTTCGCAAACCAATGCGAATCAGGAACAAAGCAAGGCTTCGCAAACCAATGCGAATCAGGATTCAAGGCAAGGCAAAACAAGGCAAGACTTGATGACCACTGCTGTGGTCTTACTCCGTTTCACGCCTGTACAGGTACGACGTGGCCGGAGAACTGAGGATGCGTTCCCACGGATCCTGTACTTAATCCTTCGGCCGAGGTCCTCGGCGCTCTAGGCTTCTTCGTCTCCAATCCCTGCTGACGGACCTCGGTCGATCTAGGGCTCGGGACCAATCCCTCCTCCTAGACTCTATGTTCCGTCTCCTATCGAAAGTTCGACCTTGCCTCTCAGCAGCTGTGTCGCTATCTTCCTGAGAACTTTCCTCCCTAGCACTTTCCCACTCGGCTTCGTCCATGTTTACACTTTCAAGCTCTTGGGAATTCCTCCCCCCCGGGTGTTCATAGCTCCCTTCGCTGCTTCCCATCTCCACCTGGTGATCGGAATCTATGCTAGGCCCAAACATCATCTCATCCCATGCCAAGCTCTCTGTAGGCGACTGAGGCCCATCCGAAGGGCCCTGTGCTTCACCCCAGTCATCTAGCTCATCCTCTGAATCCACATCTGCTGCTGCAGGCCCTAATGCTAATGGAACCCTGGGACCCATTCCCTGCCCTCCAGGCACAAACGAGAACTGCTGTGCTACAATTGTATTGAGATTTCTATACCACAGTCTATGTGGGGCTGCAATCAGAAACTTTGAAAGCCCCTGCAAGTCCAAAATGCTGAAATTAGATTGCTGATCAGTTGGGTTACTTCTTAGACTACTACTTTTTTCCTCTGGGCACCAATGTGAGAGCCCCACATGAGCTAGGTTTGCTGGCCTCTGCCATGACATGGGTGAAAGGTGTGTGGTTTCAATGGTCTATTTAATACAGCTCTACCCACATTTTCCCTTCTTTGGACTTCAATGATCTATCCTCCTTTTTCCTTGTATATTGGAATTCTTATGGCTGTTTTGGGGCTGGATAGGATTTTTTTTCCTTTCGTTACAAAAGTTTTTCACCTACCATACACTGTCATGGAGAAGTTGGAATCTAGCTTAATGTGGTGTCTTAAATAGGTTCCCATGGCTGTTGTAGAGGAGTTGGTGAGCACCTTCTGACACATTTTTTATGAAGGATGGAATTTTGGTACTGTCATTGAGCATCCCATGATATAGGGTTTGAGGAAATTTGACCATCCTTGAGGCTGGTCTCCAGGTCTTTGCCCTCTCCAGGGGCCACACATCTTGCAGGCTTACCCCATCTGTCCTTCCTTCCTGTTTGTCACTGGCTGGGGAGCAACCCTGAATTTCAGAGATTCCTCTTTGGGCTATCATGTTTTCACCTGGGGAGGCAGAGATGCAAAGGACTGGGTCAGTCCTACTGTTCCAGCTGCTCCTATAACAATTTACTTCCCAATTTAATTTTATTCAACACCAAGAAATAATTTAAATAGATACTAATAGAATAACCTTTAGTTAATCTAATATCTTGTTCCTTGTCTCTTATTCATGTGGTTGGGCATCAATGACCTCTAGAGCTATATACTCTTAGGTTGTTATATGAGCCTGCAGAAGTTTTTAAAAGTTTTTGGCTTTCTCTCAGTCCCGTCACTATCACAGACAAGTTTTGTGAGAACATAGAAGAGGACTTTCTCAGTTGCTACTCCTGGATGATCCATTTTCCCCCATGAGTTGTCCTCTACTTTGTTGTCTTTCCCAGCAAGCACAAACCATTACATTTAGCTAAGCCTTCATCTGTTAATTCACTATTGTAGAATGATCTCTTCATAGGATTACTGTATTTCATTATTATCTTTTAAAAGTGCCTTTCACCTATTCTAAAGTTGTTTTTTGAATGGGATTGCTTAATGAATTTATTTAAAGTGTGTTGCTGGATGAGAAGTCTATAATTACCATGGAGGCCTCAAAAAGACAAATAAAGGGATTCAAGAGCAAATCAAGCCTGAAGTCTCATTAAACAATGAAATGACCAAACTGAAGCTATTATATTTTGGACATGAGACTGAATTAGTCATTGAAAAGACAATAATGCTCAATAAAATAAGGGAAAGTAGGAAAAGAAGTTGACTACATTACGTTTAGTAAAGGAAGCCATAGCCTTGATCTTTTAAAACAAGATTGAGGCTACTAATAACAAGTACCTTATAGGTCAACCCCACATATTCTAAAACCCCCAGCTTACACATTCACAACCACATACACTTCTACACTTTGTAGGTCTGTCATTCAAATGGTCACCATAAATCAAAGTGAATGCAATGATATATAACAGCAAAAATGTGATTATTTGTCTAATGGTTTTTCTTTTTGTTTACTATTTGTGCTACAAATTTCATGAGCTTGTTTGGCATTAACTTTTATTTTAAGCCACCTTGGGTCCACACTGGGGTAAAGGCAAGACATAAATTAATTAACTAAATACATTCTAAGCATGCTTACTTACCAAAAGTCTCACTGATTTCAAAGTGTCCATCTACCTCATAATCAAGACCTGTTGCCTGTTGTATGTTATATGTGTACCCTGGAGTGCCTTGTGAGCTGCCCCAAGTTCCTTTGGGGAAATGGTGGTGGGATATAAAAAAAGTTGTTGTTGTTGTTGTTGTTGTGCACTTTTTAAAGGGGAATATGTAATTCATTAGACTTCAATAGACTGATCAATTAGGAATGAATCCACTTTGCTTTGTTTGCTCTCCTGGGACTTCCCTGGGGTTTGTAGTTTAGTGAGGCTGTTAAGGGCTCCTCCCTAAACTACAAACCCAGAATTCTGCAGGAGGCAGCAACTGGATTTAAAGCAGAGTCATTCTCTAGTGTGATTAAGTAGATGTCACGGAATTTCTTCCTTAGCACAGAATGTGTGTACAAACCGCTGGTAATTTTCCCTTGTTAATCTTAATTAATTAATTATTTTTCTTCAAATATTTCTGCACAGAATTTTCTGTATTGGAATTCCTTGTGGTCTGCAAGCAAAGTATCTCCAATATAACATACCATAACAATCCAAGTAAATGCAGTAAATAAAATTTTAAGATAGGCCCATGACTCTTCAATTGACAAAGATAAACTTTCTCAGAAAATTCTAAAACGTTGCTATTGATTTATGTTAAATAAAAAATGGATTTGTATGGCTTATTTTGAATTTATTATTAAACAGAAAGGAGCTATATAGATCTGTATGTGATGAAAAATACTGGGTGATGCATTTTAACAATATTCAGAGGATTGTGCATAGTTCACACCCTTGCTCTAAAACTGTCCTATTCACAGGTCAAATAGGCTTAGATAGGTGTAATACTAGAATTATTTCCTTTTGGAAAAAGTGAAACTACTGTATTCAGTTTGTTTGGTATATTTTAAATTAATGTATATGACTAGGAAATCCTATTTCCTAATTGTATGTTCTGAATATAGCAAGGTGTGAAATGACACAGCATTTCCTTGACAATGATTTTTAATGGCTGGATGCTAGCTATGTTGCTGCCATATACACACAAGAACGAATAATCAAAAACATGGTTTATTGAAACATAGCTATCTGAAAGAACTGTTCTTGATATCATTTTCTACTACAGTCATTCCAGGAAGTGTGAAATTATAATTAGTAGCAAAGAATTGAGGAGAGTGTATGTTTCAGTTTAAATTAGATGGATTGGGGGCAGTCAAGCTTGTGGCCTCCAGTGCTCTCTACAATCTGGCCTCTTGGGTGATTTT